>CM047878.1:10401961-10718732 GCA_026212405.1 Petrea volubilis
AATCTAATTAATGAGATGTATTTTATTTTATTGTTCTAGAATGCCAACAAGACCTTTACATCAAACAACTTTGGAGAGGAAAAAAAATTATAAAATACCCAAATTGTTGTGCCACATTAGCACCTGTTGTTAGATTTCGCCCAATGTAACTGTCACCTCAGTAAGTTTCAACAAAATAGATTGATAGCAATTTTTTTGTTTTTTACAGATTCAAAATTGAAACAAGGAAAAATAAAGTGCAAAAACTATATAGGGCCTAACTTGACAGACACAAATGACAATTTTACCCAAAAAATGAATAAACATTTACATATTTTTCGTACACAATTAGAATATAATTTCAAAGTTTCTATGTGACACCATTAACCTTCTAGTATTCTATGGAAAGACATTTATCGTAAAATAATATTCATTGAAAAGCGATTCCTCCAAATATATTTTATCCTTTCATATATTATATACATCATTACGAAGTACATTTTGAAAAATAACACCAAATGCAGATATAAAGTATGGATCAAAATAAATTCAATTGAAATATATATTGTCAAAGGACTAGTATTTATACCCTATGAAATTACTTTATAAGTATATTTGAGTTTGGTGTTGGATTTTTTATGAGCCGTATGACTTGAAATTCAGCTTGAATTTCAAATTCATAGCCTGATTATAACAATCTCACTTGTGAGGTGAGATTCGTGAATTACAATTAAAAGAACTTTTATTTGAAAATAAACGCATTGATCAATATTTAAAATGTGGGACCACCAATTTAATAAATTTACATTTTAGACTTCTAACACAATAACAAACATGTCTAATAATAATTAACTTCAGGAACAAACTTTATACGTGTGAGAGTTTTAAGTATATATTTAGAAGAATTTTTAAGATTTTTTAATGATTATCTTTTTTTTTTATATTGTTCTCTTGTGCGGTTTTTAATAATTAACTCTGATATTAAACAAACCTCAAATGAACACTGAATAAGAAGGTGGAAGAATAATCAAAAGACGGAGAAAAGAAACCTGAACAAGTTGAAAGGGCATAATTCCATTACAATCCGACAGTGAAGGACCAATAAGATTTGAGACGTGAACGCATTTCCTATTGACTATATCCGCCATTATCGTACCAGAGTCGGTCTTGTGGGGACTGTTAATGGCAAGAATTAGAAAATATATAAATATAAATGACGTATATATTTAAAACAATTTATCAAATAGTGATTGGGCTGGCAATAAACGAATGCTTTTCAAATCAAGTTCGTGTACTTAACGTCGACATCGATATAATTTCGTAGTATGTATTATATTTGGATAATATATTCAAATAATATGATTGAAATATTGACACAAAACAATAATAATAGATACACATATCTTACACGCAAACGTCTTTGTGTACTAGTGTCTGATAGTAACTGGAACACGAAGTCCAGCAACAAGAAATATATAAAATATGCAAAATGTAATTAGTTGCGCTATTGAATTATTAAAATATCTTGAAAGTATGTTCTGGGCTTAGCACATTTTCAAATACAAATATATTATGACTTATATTTTCTTCTTCTATGTCGGTTATTAAAATATTAACGTAAACTTGGTTAAACTATTAGTTTGAACATATTGTTAGGAGCATGATATGCCTTTGTTATTAAACTTATCACACACGCACGCACGAGAACTCACATATATAATTGGGATGAGTTCAATCAAACTCAAAACATAAATTGTGTCCCTACTTCAAGATTTTTGTCAGAGTTCAAGCTAGTAGGGACGCCAATATAGGGTGGACTTTAATCACTGATTTGATCCAGATTTTAGTATATTCAACATATTAAAGTTTTAGTGGATCAAATCCAAATATAAATATATTTAATTTTAATAAGTGATCGGGTAGTAGTTCGATTCATTAAAGATTTGAATTCTAATTTTAGTTATATTTTTAATGAATTAATAAATCATATGTCAAAAGTCTTTGACTTAATAAATATGTACCATGTCTTAAAAGTGTGGGAAGTGTAATGGTTAAGGTTCAAATCCTAGAAAGTGTACGTACGTGGGTTATCATGTATTATTAAAAAAATAACAATAATAATAATAATAATAATATAAGTAACTCACAACTAATAATTCGCTGGAGGCAATTTATTTAAACAAGTAATGTATAGCTTTTATAAATATTTTTCTACTTTATTTAATTTTATTACATAAGTGATTAATTTTTGATTGGTTACTTAGTTTTAAAATATTATTTATTTTTGTTGTTATTTTGGTTGCATGTTTTTTTTTATTTTGCTTGGAATTTTCAATCAAATTCACACTTGGTAATAATGAACATAAATGATAAATCTTATGTGATTTGGATTGGATTTAAATATAGAAAAAACTAATGTAATTTCAATTTGAATTATTTAAATTTGATTCAGATCCAATCCGTTGATAGCCATAGTCCAATGCTCCATCCCCATTTAAAGGTCTTATAAGATCTAAATTGTTGTGTTGGGATTGATAGATTTGAGGTTAAGAATTTCAAATCTATAATAACAAACTTATTGATTTTTTTTTTTTTTTTTTGAAAGGGAATCAACTTTCCATTAACTAGCAAATCCATTGAACTTGTTTGGATAAATTCATATTGCAATGAATTTTAAATATTTTAGCTTCTTTGAGATACTTTTTGAGTTATTGTAATGAATTTGAAATCCATTAAATTTATAGCATTTGAAATCTTTCCACTCAAATCCAAATCCCTCATTCCCATTGAAGGGTTTCTCTCCATTTTTCCCCAGCTCAAATTGAGTCCTTCCAATTTGTTGGGATTTATTCAATCAAAACTCAAACATATAGATGCCCAAACTCAGGCCCAATAATTTTCTATATGACCCTATTGGATCCAAACCCAAACCGTTCAAAACTCTCTGACTCTATGGATTTGGGCTTCTTATTACCCAAAAGGGGTGAGAGTTTTTTCGCTTGTTCATGACAAAATAGATTAGGAACTGCAGGTTTAACCAAATCTACATGATTTTGGATTGGGTTGGGTCTAGTATATTTTAAAATATGTTGGGTTGAGTTGGATCTCATTTGGTTGATGTTGATAATGGGTGGTAGATAGACTGATGATCGATTGATTACGGGTTGTAAATTGATTATTCCATAAACAAATATATATATATATATATATATTATCTAATTTCAATTTATTTTAGTATTTTAAAACCATCCACAAAATATAGGAACTAATAATTTAGAATTTTGTTTGCCTTGATTAAACATACAATAATCATACATTGAACCATTTAAGAATCATATCAAACCCATTTACAACTCACCTTCAATCCATTTCCAACCTATCTACAACTCAACCAATCTTCAATCCATTTTTTGAAACCCATTTTCAACATAATCCATTTTTAATCCAACCCACTATGACCCAACCCAAATCCAACCCGCCCGCCCAATTACCACCTTTATGCGTTGATTGGTTTTTAAATTTATATTTTGTCATTTCAACCCTAAATTCTTCAATTCGGATCCGCAAATTATAACTCTCATAAATTCGCACTGGACTTTTCAATTGTTATACAGTCGCTTATTTTTCCTTTTTCAATCGAGTCCTCAAATTTTCAGTTCAGAATTTAAACTTTAATTTTTGATAGTAAAAAACAAATATTTATTTTAAAAACAAATATTAAATACATTTTGATCCTGACTTTTTGAGGCATGGAAATAAATTAGCATTTGAGCGAACATAAAAATTAATATGTTTAAGTTGAATGGTTGTACTTTTGATGTCCACTATTTAATTATATCAATGGCAGGTTCTTATTTTTGGTCGCAATTACTCGGCAATGGTTACGTATGAGCTTTTTTATCTATCATATTTTAGATTTCAGACAGTACAAAAAAATTCTATACAATTGAATTAATAAAAATAACTAATAAAATGTCCTTAGAATGACCTAGTACGTGTTTTTCAAGAAAATAACGTAATTAATTATTATTGATGTAAATATTTATTTTAGTTAAAAAATCTTATTTTGATTCTCCGAGTAATAATAACAACAATAACAGTAATAACAACGACAACAACAACATATATAATTGGTGAAATGGGGACAAAAAAAAAAGAAAAAAATGAAGATTGTTGAAAAAAACATCAATGAACTTGTTTATGAATTAAAAATTGAAGGACTAAAATGAATTTTACTCTTTTGATTTCTTTTTGCTTTTTAGTTATTTGATGCATGCAGAGGTAGAATTACTAAAATACCCTTAAATTGAAGGGAAAAAGTAATCAAATTATAGGTAGAAAATTGAAAAAATGGGAACTAATTTGCATTTCAGGTGAAAAGTCAATGATAAAAATAAATTTTACCTTTGATTTTTGTACGTAAAATTTTTTTTTCTTGGTCCAGACTCCAGAGAGCTCCATTTTACGATTAAGGGAATACCTCATTTGCATATTAATATGTAATTTAATAGACTTGAGAGTGGTTTAAATAAATCTTCATGCATTAAGACAGGAAAAATGATATCATAAAGGAAGCGGAAGAAAAAATATAATCTGTCGATGTTTGGGATAATAATAATAATAATAATAATAATAATAATAATAATAATAATAATAATAATAATAAAATAATAAATGAATATATGTATTAATTAATTCCAATATCAAATAGATTTCATACAAAACATAATTACAGCATTATCAATGACCTTCCAACTCGTACATGGGCTTGATAGTTTCAAGAAAATGTTTGGAGGTTCATCCTTTTATTTTTTTTTTAATTAGAAGAATTTGCCAAAAAGTTCAAACCGACCCGCCAAAAGACAAATTTAAAACATTTAATTTATTTTTAAAAAGGATTATAATAATAAATAAATGTGTAAATTATTGTAAAGTTTAACGTGGTCCTCTTAGTACGAGTACTAACAGAGACTACTTTCCTGTTTACTCTCAGCTTGATAAAAGTTTTTCATACTTGCATAAATTATTGATGCACGGATAACATAAGGAAAACTCAATTACCATTTAAATATAGTAATAGTTCAATGACATTACAAATCTAGGGATTATTATATTTGTTCTGAATGAATTGTTTTTTATATGCGTCATCAATAGTTTGCATATAAGTATTTTGCTTCTAGTTATAATTAATATCAGTAAGGTTTATATAATTTCATCATATTTTTGAAAATTATTATCATGAAGAAATTTATGTAAGTTTAGGCCAGTCATTGGGTAGGGTTTTACCCTACCAACCCTACCCACACCCATTTCTTTTCTACTCATATTCTACCCGTACATTGAAATTTTAAAATCTATCCATACACTGCTCAAACCCGGTGTGATACTAACGTATGGGTTAGGATAGGGTCTTGCCCAATCATACCTGATGGGTAATGATACCCAACGGGTATTCTTACTATTATTATTATTATTATTATTATTATTTGTAAAATTCTTACAATCAAATTTATATGTTAGTTTCAATTTGCAAATTTTTTGGTTTTAATTCCCAAATTTCAGATTGTGTGTGTGTGTGTGTGGTGGTATTTCAAATATTTGTGTGTGTGTTGTGGTGTGTGTGTATGTGAATATGTGATCTCTGTGTGTGTCAGTGTGAGTGCGCGTGTGCTGCGTGTGTACTATTATGTAATATATTATTTATATTATATACATATATATATAAATATTTAATTTATAATTTAAAGTTAAATATTATATTATTTTTTGGTATTGAGGGATTAATTTGGACCATTTAATTTTGAAATTAAGATCCATATATGAACATTCACGATAATTTTATAACGAAATTATATTAAGATAAAATTAAATAATGATCAGTAATAAGATATTTATTGATTAATTTGTGATAAATAAAATTTGACATAAATTTAAATTTGTGATGAATTATTTCGTTAATTCATTGAAAGTTTTCAATCTAATAAGTTGAAACATATATATATTTTTGAAGTAAAGTTAAAAGATAATTTTCTTATAAAAAAAAAGTTAAAAGATAATTTAATTAGTTTAAAAACTGAATTTTGAGTCTTTTAACATGAAAAATTAATGGAATGAGATATTTTTCAATATTATTTTCAATTTTTTTGAATATAAAACACAATTCTGATATGTTTTATTTATATTTAAAACATATAAATTTTATATATATATATATATATTATTGGAAGAAATGATAATGAGGCAACGACAATGCCAACAAACATGCATATATATAGTTTGGTGGTAAGTTGTTTCACTCGTGAATACATTGGTCGTGAGTTTGAGTCCTAACGAATGTAATTTCGAAAAACTTTTAAGAAACAAATTTTCTTTCTGAAAGAAAAAAAAACAACCAGATAAAATTTATGAAATATAAATGTAAAACGAAAAAAAAAAAACGGGTGTGACCCAAACCCAACCCTAAATTTCGAGTCTGTATAGTGGAACCCGAAGTTGTCTCAGGCCGGGTCCGGGTAGGGTAAGCAAATATTTTTAGGGTATACATTGGGTTTGGGTATGGATAGGGTAAAATCCTACCCAATGACAGGCCTATGTAGGTTGCATGTTGAAGGAGGAAAAACTAATCATATACTAATGCTATGTTTGGAACAAGAAATTTACTAAAGAAAAGTAGAAGTAAAATGAAAATGATAAAAAATGAAAGTTAAGAGTACTATCATTTGAAGCAAAAAAAAAAAAAAATTCCTTCTTATTTTCCTTACAAAAATTCAAGAACCAAACAGAGGCTAACTGTAATTGCTAAGGTTGAAGCAAAATCACTTTAGGGCATATCAATTGTCACCAACTCAAGTCGAATTGATTAGCATGAAAGCCATTGGGTGAAAAAATTTAAAAAATCTGTTTGAAAAAAAAAGTTAGCTGCTTTGGTCATTTGTCAAAATTCGGAGTCAGTGAATCCGATTACAGGAACAACGATTTTGAAATAAGATTGTGTTATGTGTGGTCGTACTAATGTGTAACGAACACACAATGTGAAGTTTTTTTATATGAGTTGCGCGTTTAATTTAACTTCCAATTCGAAACGACTGAATTGGAGTACGCAAACAATATTCCTAAGATTTTACTTGCCTACAATTTAATGTAGGACTTGAAAATTCAGTGCTCAAAGGATTACAAAAAAGTCTGGAAAAGTAAAATAAGGAATTGCTTTGAAAAATGAAGGCTATTCAAAATAAGCATTAGAGACTTCGACTACAAATTATTATGTGTATTGATGATACAAGGCGTATTTATGAACAAGTGCATTGAATGACATGCAATACCCTATGAATATTAATGACTTTGAATACAATTCTTCATGCATGACGCTCGACATGAATGAAAGATATAATTAAGCCACATTAATATCTCATTCCGATTGAGCAAGTGATGGCTATGACCTAAAATGCTAAAGATAAGACACACTGAAAATTCCTTTTCCAGTGCAATGGACATGGCTATGAATTGCCACGTAACGGTTTTCTAACCTATGAACTAACTTAATCTCATTTCATTTTACATTAAAAAAAAAGACAAAGAAGTGTAGACTTCTTAATTGAAGTTGTTGTGTTGATTTGTTTAGTGTAGACTCTCCTTCTTGGTGTGCTCCGTCTCCCTTTTATAGCTTGAGTTTTCAACAAACTCCATTTTTATTTTTGGAGTTGGATAGCTTATTTGAATTTTGAATGCTTGGATAAGTGGTATGCTCTTTTGCACATGCTTTTATTTTTGGCAATATGGTTATGCCATTTTATTTTGAACTCTGCTTCTTCCAGACGAGTCCCAAATGACCATTATCTTTGGCATTTAGTTATGTCAATTCTCATACCTTTAGCCATGTTGGTTATTTTTGCTAAAATCCTCCTAAAATAAGGGGGTATAATTTAAGCACATTATTTTTTTTGTATCTATTTTTATTTTGGTTGAGTGGGCCATAAAAATATTTATTTAAATATTTCGGCCTTGGCCCGTGTCTTAATGCGAGCCAACCTCACTTCATATCGAAATCATTGTGCCTAATTTATCTTGGCATGGCTATAAACTTAACTATCTCCAAAAAATACAATAATTTTTTTTTGGAGCCAAACAAAATGATCATGGATGGACAATATCGAACCATGCCACTTCCAGATTGGGTGTGGAGGGAACGACCCAAGTGTGTCTATGCTACACTAATTGAAGGGCCATGATATCTCAACACTTGTCATCGAGGTTGTAGGTCAATGAGAAAGGTTGGCGTGCCTTTGACATTTCGAACACTTCCTCAAGAAATCAAGACAATCATTTACCAAGGTGGGCCAGAAGTATCTTGCTCGAGTTACCTTCTTCGCTGGTGACCTGGCTCCATTATGGTTCCTACAGTAGCCAATGTAAGCCTGAGGGTTAGTCAAACATCTCCGCCGGGAGGGGGGGAGGATAAACTTTTTGAGCAATTGTCCTTCATTATTAAGGGCGTACCTTGAGGCCTAATATCTCACCCTTCTTTGCAATGAGGGGATCCTTCGGCTTGGTCTTGAGACTCAGTCACCTCTTCTAGATGAGAGGCATGGAGTCGCACCCTCTCACGTGGATGATATGGGGGCGGTGGTGCTTGCATGACTACTGACACTACAAAAAAAAAAAAAAAAGAATTTAGCTACGGATTTAGCCACTATGACATATATTTTAGTGTGTCAATTATAAAATGGATTTTTCTATTTTTATACTTAACATATATTTGTATGACATTTTAAATTTAAATTACATGACCAAGATTTCGAAAGGAGAACAATGGAAACCAAAGAAAAAACTATTCAAACTCACCAAAACCTGAGTCCAAAAAATTCCATGAGTGTGGAGATCCAAGTCACATTAGGCCTGATTGTCCATTGCTGAAAAGACCTCCTCGTAAGGTGGACAAAAAACCTAGATCTATGATGGTAACCTGGGATGACTATGATATGGAAAAACTGGAGAACGAAGAAAACTTGGTTGGATTTATTGCAAATGTGTTAACCACCAAACATACTTCTTATTTTAGTGATGATGATGATTTTGAAATCAAACACCTCTTGATAAACCCTCAAAAGAAAATTCAAGAGCTTATTTCACAAAATAAAATTCGTGAAAATGACATTATGCGGTTTACAAAGGAAAAACAAGAATTGGTCACTAATTTCACTTGCTCAAATTTATACATTAAGAAATGAAAAACTAATTCTTGAACAGGATAATGAATTGCTTGCATATGATATTGAATACTTTAAACAAACTATCTGTTATTTGAAAAATGCCCTAAATAGAAAAATGACAAAAGAACAATCAAGTACGAAAATTGAATCTAGTTCCAGTGGAATTACCGAACCTAATTCAAGTGGAACTATCAAAGTTAGTTCCAGTGATACAAAAACTGATGAAATTCATAAGCCTAAATTTAAACATGCTTCAAGTTACTCCATAGACAACATAATTGGTGACCCAAAAATAGGCATTACAACCAGGTCCAAGGCTAAGCCAACAAAAACCACATAAACAGATATGGCCTTAGTATCACTGGCAAAATAAGAACATATCAGAAGCCTTGAAAGATCCCTCTTGGGTTGAATCTATGAAGGAAGAATTATCTCATTTATGAAGGAAGAATTATCTCTATAAAGGCAAAAAAAAAACAAAGTATGGGAACTGGTGAAATGACCAACAAATCACCTAGTTATCGGAACAAAATGAGTGTTCCACAACAAGCTGGATCAAGAAGCTAATATCACTTAGAACAAATCTAGGTTAGCCGCTAAAGGGTATTGCATATAGTTTATGATGAAACCTATGCACCAGTGGCACAATTAGAGTCTATCTGAATGCTTCTTGCATTTGCATCCTTTAAAAAATTCACACCTTTTCAGATAGACATAAAAAGCGCCTTTTTAAACGACTTTATTAATAAAGAAGTGTATGTGGAGCAACCTTCCGGATTTCATGACATAAATTTTTTTGATCATATTTTTAAGCTGTCTAAGGCTCTGCATGGATTAAAGTAAGCTCCACAAGCTTGGTACAAGCGTCTTAGCAAATACCTAATCCATACTGGTTTCAACATGAGAGTGGTTGACACTACAATTTTTATTAAAACAAAAGAACATGATATTTTAATTGTTCAAATCTATGTGGACGATATTATCTTTGGCACCTCTAACCTTGGTTTTTGCCAAGATTTTGCGGAGAATGTGAAATAGGAATTCGAGATGAGCATGATGGGTGAATTGAAGTTCTTCCTAGGACTTGAAATAAATCAAATGGAAAATGGAATTTTCATTCACTAAGAAAACTACATCAATGAGTTACTTAAAAATTTTCACATGGAAACTAGTAAACCTGCTTTGACTCCTATGTGCCTATCACCTAAGCTTGACCAAGATCCAGATGGAAAACTGGTTGATGAAAAGGTATATCGAGGTGTGATCGATAGTCTCCTTTATTTAACTGCAAGCAGACCCAATATCCTCTTCACAACCCTCGGTATGCACTTGATTTCAAACTTGCCCTAAAGAATCCCACTTAAAAACTGTGAAACGCATCTTTAGATACTTGAATGGCACACGTAAAATTGGTTTATGGTATCCTTCCTTGGATAAATTTGACTTGACAAGTTTCTCCCACCCTAATTATGCCGGATGTAAAGTTGATAGAAAAGGTATTAGTGGTACTTGTCAGTTGCTTAGAAAATGCCTTGTGTGTTGGTCATGTAAAAAGAAAAATGTGGCGGCATTATCTACTACCGAAGCTAAATACATGGCTTTAGGTAGTTGTTGTTCTCAAATTATTTGGATGAAACAAACGTTACATGATTATGGACTAACCTCTGTAAACACACCTATTTTTTGTGATAACACAAGCACCATTTGCATCTCACAAAATCCTATTTTACACTCTCGCACCAAGCACATTGAAATTAGACATCACTTTTTGTGCGATCATGTTCAAAAAGGAGATGTCCATATTTATTTTACAGAAATTGCTGCGCAATTGGCAGACATTTTTTACAAAACCACTAGTGGAAGAAATTTTCTGTAAAATTAGACACAAATTAGGAATTTTATCCATGTAAGTTATTTATTTTTAATGTATACATATTATATAATATATACACAAGAAACGGGGATATTTATATATACACATATCTTCATACATATAGAGTTAATATATATATATATTTTCTCTTTTTTTTTTCTGGTCAAACTCATCTCATAACAAACATACACACACACACACACACACACTCTCTCTCACACACGCTCTCTCTCTCCCTTACAAAGGAAAGAACTAAACCCTAATGGCATAAAAAATCGGGAAGCCAACGGTTGTCACCTCCCTAGTGTGACACTCTATCAGACGATGAAATAAACATTCCCAACAGCCTTGATGAGGGCTTTGACCATGAATCAACAAGATCTATCTTATTGCCTTCCCCAAATGTTGCTGAGAGAGATTTGAAGTAAACGCCCGCAAGATCCAACGCTATTGCATATCGTCGGCAATCAAAATCCTAATCAACCTGTAAAATCTATCGGAGTGACTTAAAACCTCCATCGATCTCAATAGAACAAAAGACTTCAATAGTCTAACTATGTCGAGACAAGAAAATGAAGGCGAAAACCCTCTTCTCCTCTTTGTAAGTCTATCCAAAATTACTCTCCCTCCTCAATTTGACGTTCCCCTTTTCTGGTAAATGAAAACCCTAATTCCATCTTTGACATACTGGATCAACCTTGAAAAATTGGACAAAAAGGTAAACAAACTTCATTGGGAGGTCTGCCAATTTTGAGCTACCAAAAGGAGAAGGATCAAACCCTTTGAAAAGTGGCTATCTGGTAGACTCTATAAAGTGGTTGCCCTTTTTGATGATGAGGGGGGGGGGGACATCATAGTTTTCTATCACATAACTTGGATGTCTCTCTACCTTATCTTTAAATTTTCAAGTTGTGCCTTGTGGCGCCACAACATACTTTTGCTTATTTTTCCTATTCCCCATATATAGTTAAAAAGTGATTGCATCAACTTATGACCTTGTGACTCTTTTGCTTGTATTTTGGCTTTCGATCATACTATGACAGTATTGAGAAGACTTTATAATAGGTTCAATTACATGACTCCTAAAATTCAAGAGGAGTGTGCATAAAGGCAGGGGGAGTGGTATTGCTTTCGTGAAAGCTTGCTTAAAGACTGGGGCAGCATATCTTTCTACTGTCATCATTAAAAAGGGGGAGATTGTAGCTTTTAATTTTGATGATGACTTGGATATTGTTTTTTAAAAACTCGTGATATGCAACATTGATTCTAATGGCTAGTTCCATATATAAATTTCCAGTGATCTTCAAATAGATTCATTCCTTATCTGAGTAGTTGACTTAAGCTCTAAAAAGGAAAGTTGGACTCTTGACACATCAAATGAAAATCTCTTCAAGATTGATGTGCAACGGTTCTTTCCTTCCAAGAAAGCCACACAGAGCCTTTTAATTCAGAAGAGACTAAAGAAGAAAGCAACATTTTTTTGAGAGTAAAGCATAATCATTAAGAGCTCACGTTCAAAGTATTGTTTAGTAAGAACTGACTCAGTATCTACTTTAGGGTGTACGTTGCTTACCAAGTGTTGGTAGTACCAATAATCCAACAGTGTGTTGCTTATCAAAGTGTTTTGGTATCACCACTGGTTCAACGTCAGTTCCAAGATTGCTCTACTCACTTTTATTTTATATTGGTCTGGTTTGGAAGTTGTATCTTCTATAAGACTGTATCGTTCTGTTGTTATCATCTTTTGCCTTATTACCCCAGTTCTAACATTAATAAAATCTTTTGCAAGTTCCAAATCCTAAGTTAAAAAATACTTAGGTAGTGGATTAACCTTCTGCCCAACCACTATAAATCAATTGTTCACTTTGTTTTAAATATTTTTTATTTATGAATCACTTGTAGTTCTTGTCCCGTCTTTACTTAAGTTGAGAAAAACTGCTAAAAAAGACTCATTCACCCCCTCTTAGTATGCCAAGTTCATTATTATATTTTGACAAGAAACAAATTAAAAAAGGGCAAAATTATATTTTTCGCCCAACAATTTGGGCCTCATTAGACGTGTAGTCCTATGTAGTCCTATAAATCACAAAATAATACATTTAATCTTAGAATTTAGAACTAAATTTCACTTATGGTCCTAAATATCACAACGATAGAGGAGGAACTATATCAATAAAGGACTAACATTGTAAATTTTAGGACCATAAGTGAAACGGAGTCCTAAATTTTAGAACTAAATGTGTGATTTCATTAGTTAGAGGACTATACGTGTAATAAGGCCTAAGTTATGGACAAAAAATATAATTTTTCTGAAAAAAAAATAAAAAAGCAAAGTAGTATCATTTGAAGGAAAAATGTAATTTTTCTTGATACATGTCACTCTTATTGAAATTCAACAATCAAATTTAGAATAAAATTCATTTTATTTTGTATAGTACTCTACTTTACGTTCAGAAGAAAATAGTTCCTCTTTGACTAATTGTCAAATCTATCACAAATACCTATACTTGTCACAGAAAACTATTTTTTCTTTTGTTTTGTTCTTCACCACCAGGATTTCAATCTGTTGGACAACTAATTCGAATTCGAATTCGAATATTGCATAACCCTATTATGCGAGTGACCTTTCCAACCTAGTTGCTCCATTCACAACTCTAGGATTGAATCCTAAATGTTGTTTAATGGATTTAGCACCTCTTCCCATTAGACCTAACTAGTAGTTGGTGTGATAGAATACTGTTTATTATTAAATATTCGTTAGTAAATTTGTTACTTTCTTGCAGTGATATACACTACTTGGTCTCTATATCTTAATCTCCTTAACTATTTGTCTGTTGTTATTTCTAAGTGATTTCATAAATATGATGGTTGTCCTAAGGTGAAACAACTGGGTAGGGCTTACAACAAAGGACTAAAGTGGTTTACAGGGCATGATCAAATGCCTTTATTTGAAGAGTACTTAGCCAATACGGTTATCACAAGTTGCCTCTATCTATTTTTTGCAGCATTGATCCCGAGCATAAAATCTAGCTCTGAAGAAACCATTGACTGGCTAATGAGTAATCCTAAAATCCTAATAGCTACGTCTAATATATGCCAACTTGTCAACAACTTGGCCACCTATGAAGTAAGTACTACTATTCGTTCACTTTCTTGGTCCTAACAAATACTTATGAGAAATTTCTATGTTTGATCAACAATAAGATGGGTTTTCTTTTTCTTTTTGTTTTATATTAGGCTCCATTCAATTTTGGTTCCACTGAATACAAATGTCTCATGCACGTTGCATCCTAATCTTTTAAATTATCTAAATTTTAGTCTTCTACCTAACTAATTTCCGTTAGATTTTTAATAGTGAATGCATGAGATTATCATGAGAAATTTGCATTCACCATTAAATATTTAATAAAAATTAGGTGGAAGGTTAAACTTAAAATAAATTTAAAGATATAGAACGTAATATGAAACACTCGTATTTTATAGGACCAAAAATGAAAAAGGGCCTTACTTATCATATCACTAGTGGTATTTTCCCACAAAGTTTCTGTTTGAAAATTCATCATCTCCTCTTATGAATTATAAATAAGTAAAATACTCATAAGCACTTCATTTCTCAAACAGATTTGGTGTGTAGCCATACTGATTTGCAGGGTTGGACTTAACCAACTCCTATATATATATGTATATATATATATATTTATCAAATCATTAGTGGACAAAATGCCTATTACGACATCATAAAATGTGGCTAAAAGTTAAGAATTTTTAAGCATTATATATGTGAAATTAAGTCTCTGTCTAGTAATGAATGAGAAAGCTGACCAAATTGGTCCTCGTATATGTCTATATCTATCTATAGATAAAAGGTAAGCAAGAGAAGAATCGTAATAGAGTACTGTGTACCACTATTGCATTTAGCTATAGAAAAATAATAAATAAAAAGATACTACTTCCTTTCACAATTAACAATCAAATTTTATTTTATAAGCCAACCTATTGGATATTTACTGTGGCTAATTAGTTTCTCTCATTTTTTGCATGCCTTAGATGAAGCACGGGAGTAAGAGATATGCAGTGACAACAGTAGATATCTACATGAAACAACATGGTGTATCAATACGAGAGACTTTTGCTAAGTTTGTCGAACTAATTTAGGATGCATGAAAGGATGAAAATTCATAATGGATTGCTAAAACTTGCATACTCAAATGTATTGTGGAGCAAATGTTGAACTATAGTCGCGCAACTGATGTCAATTATAAGAATCTTCAAGATGGATACACAGATCTTGAAAAGATATTGGTAACCTATATCATTGCTCTCTTTATGGATCCTATAGTCATTTGATTATGCATATATATCCATGACGAAGTCGATTACACTTGATTACAAGTATTGCATATGTGGCTAGCTAGGTGTTTAATAAACTATTGCATGTCATACCTAGCCAAACTTGTTTTTCACAAACTTGATTTATAGCTTGTCTTTCCTATCTATAATGGTAAGGAACATTATTCTCAGTGTGCTTGCAAGAAATAAAGAATCAACAAACACCAATTGTGGTAATTACATTCACATATAAGAGTGATACTTGGTTCTCTTTCATATATTCCTTAGTCCTCAACTTTATTTTAGATTGTCCTGCAATGGGACAGCTTGTTTTTTCAAGCTTTAAAAAAATACATTAGTTTCAAACAATGTTTTGATAACCAGACTAGATTGGCCGTTCCAACCACTTTGACTAGTGACCGGTGCCTGGTTTAGTTGGTACTAACCTATAAAACTGGTGGCTTTTTGGACCGCTAGGAACTAGTGAAAAATCAGTTCGATTAGACTCGATCTTTGAACAATATCGCTGGGCCAATCTATTTCTTTTTTTTCTTTTTTTTCGTGTTTTTGTTTTGCTTTGTTTTGTTTTTTTTCTTTCTTTTTTTATGTTTTAGTTGTACTAATAAATTTGGACTTAGCCTCCACTCTAGAAAACTAAGGAACATATGTGTATTACCAATTAGTGAGAGTCAAGAAGATAAAATCCTAGAAAAAAAATCCCCAAAGTCGTCTCCCACACATAACAAACACTCCCGTACACATAGCCATGGTGCACCATGCAAACAAGCATGGCACACACATATACACAGTCACACCCTCAAGGCACGCACACAAGCACACATTGACACGCATATAGGTGGCGTGGTGTTATCCGTATGTGGTGTGCATGGCTCCACGCACAACGATTGTGCTGGGCTGGAAGGCTAATAGCACTTGCCTAGTAGTGCTTGCCTAGCGTACGGTTTCTGTTGTGGTATCCTGCACCGATGACGTAGCCGGCCATCCCTAATCCTCTTACTTCTTTCAAAAACATACTTTACTCATAACACTGTAAAAGTAAAATCATTCCAACCGTTCCACAACTTCAAATCATTTTGATATCTAATACGAACTTAACTAATTCTGGATTAAAAATCATACGGGCAAAAAGAGGTTACCTTCTCGCGGTTCTATTTCAACGTTTGGCTTGTACTCTCATTCTTTCTCCCAACTTTCGGTCACTCTCTCTTCTCTCTCTCTCTCTTGGTTTTCTTTCTTTCTCTCTCGTGGTGTGAGAGTTTGCACTCCACGCGTGTATGTTAATATTCATGTGTTGTGTCTATGTGTGATGCGTTCTGTTAGAGGGGCGTTAGCAGTGCATCAACGTTCGGAGGGGAAAAGTGTTTGCGTTTGTCCCCTTCTCATTGATTTCCTCCCCCGCCATTTATCTTCATTGACTGCCACTTTGATGCCATCCTGTTTCATAAGGGTGGCCATATTAGGGAGTGGGTAGCATCCACGTTTGTCCCTTTGTCCCTAATTCTCACTTTTGCACCATACAGTAGGGTAGCATGCTTGAATAGGGTCGAATATAGTTAGCATACACTACTAGAAATTGGCTTTTAGCCATGGATTAGCCACGAATTTTTTTCGTGGCTAAAAGTGGTGTGGCTAAATTTATACACGAATTTTTAGCCACGGATTATTCAGCCACAGAATTTTGAAGTTTTTTTTTTTAAAAAAAAAAAAAGAGATAGCCATGATTTAGCCACATACAATCCATGGCTATTAGCACAGACCCGTCGCAACTGTGGCCAACCCTTGACACCTTGGCTACAGACTTGCAAACCATGGCTTAGCCACGGACTATATGTGATTGGTCTGTAGCTAATAGCTACAAACAATCCATGGTTGGTCTGTGGCTAATAGCCACGAATTGACCGTGGTTAGTTCGTGGCTAATAGCCACGAACAGTTCGTGGCTAAATCGTCTGTGATTTAGCAAATTAGCCAAGGAAAATTCGTGGCTAATTGGCCAGATTAAGGACAGCTTGTTGCTTGTTTTTTTTTTTACCACTCTAACAACATCAAAACCAAAATTGATACACATCCTACTGCATATTCTTCATATGATCCTAACAACACAAAATTAAATTCAAATTACATTCAAAACCACAATCATCCAAACAAAACATCATCATCTAAAAAAATATAAAAATTACGACCAAAGTAACAACACAGTATTTCGCATCGTCAAATATAAATTACAACAACAACTAAATCTAACATCCTAAAAACTGTCACAAATTACAAACAACATTAGTTAAGGTCAAATACCGCCATCATAACAGACTTAAAAGCCATAATAAAGTTAGTAACATTACAACAAACTTAATATTTAATGTCTAACAATCAATACCTCAAATGCCATCATCATCATCATCATCATCATCCTTATTATTCTCATCATTCCAAAGGTGATGTTGTGGAGTGTGTCTGGAGGTGGATTGTCATCTTCCGGATAAGGTCCCATGAGAACCCCTCTGTTGGCTAGGCGTGGGCTGCAAATGCGGTGAACTGATTGACGGGTGTGGTTGATTTAGCGGAGATATGAAGCTACCCTATGCCAAATTTTGAACACTCTGAAGCAACGGATTCAGTGTGTGTTGCATCTTAGTCAATTAAAAGATTTGTTTCTCCTCAAACATGTAAAACATTTGTCTCAATTCAAGCGTCGCTGGATCCACCCATTTTTGGGGATAAGTACAGGAACTTGTTGTCTCCGTACTATGTGATGGTCCCCCCAGAATTCCATACCATTGACCCTTCTTCGGAGTAGCCATTGTCTCTTCCATACCTATAAAATTAAATATAATTGTATCTTTAGAATATGCATTTCTGTCTATATAATTTTTGAACATGAAAGTCGAGTTATATGATTTACATCGAGCTTGGATGGTATAGTAGGTTGGCTCGTGCCATCATCAGACTGAGGAGGTGGCTGTGAATTAATCTCTTCTCACTTCTCCTTCCATGCATTCTACAAAAGTTTAAACTGACAGTTAGGTCAAAATAATTTAAAATTTGAAATAGTGAATCATAAAATGCGTAATAAATACACACATAAGCATGCTTTGCCCTCCCATCAACCCATTTTAGGTTCCCATCCTCATCCTTATAAATACTAAAAACAATTAAACATTGCCAACAAACATATATATAGTCAACATATGTCATTTAACAAAATCACATCTCATAAGCAATAAACACCATTATACAACCTATATCATTTTACAAACACACATCTCATATTTAACATGATTATGTCTTATTCTATACATATCAGGATCATCTAATTACCCAACAATACTAATATATACCACAAACATAACAATAATATTCATATTCACTAAAAATTCACTACAAATGTAAAACATAACACTAACATGCCAATAACATATTAAAACACTAATGTTCACTAATTTAAAGCATACCTTATATTTAGGAGCTTCCAAAAATTGAAAGTATACGGAACCTAACAAATATTTCAAAAAACCAAAAAAAAATAAAAATTGAAACATTTTTAAAAATAAAAAACACAAAAAAGGAAAAAAATTAGTAAGGGTTGGGGGAGGCGCGAGGGTGGGCAAGGGAAGGAGGGGAGAGGGGGGGGGGGTGGTTATTGGGGGAAGGCGGGGGGGAGGGGGGAGTGACAACCGCTGCCCTACTGCCATAACAAGCAGCGGTGTACCGCCCAGGTGAGGTGACGACCAGGGAGCAAGGGAGGGAGGGGGGTGGGTAAGGAAAGGCACGGACGGTCTTGTCCTTTTACTAAAGGCTGCCACGCGTCAGGTGAGAAAGGCAAGGGGAAGGGTGGGGGGCAGGGTTACCTTGAGGTGGAGGAGGGAGAATTGGGGAAAATTTTTCTAAGTGTTGAAATATATATGTATATGTAGCCACGGATTAGCCACGGCCAATCCGTGGCTAAATTAAAAAAAATTAAATTGAATAAAAAATTTAAGTTGTGATTTAACTCGATCAGTAGATCATCACAACATCGTTAAACAATTGAAATGATCATTCATCATTTGAATTGATTTTCACTCAATCGTATCATTCGATTATAAATCAAATTAAAAAGCATATTTGAGTAATAATAATAAATTAAATGAGGGTTATTATTTTTTATATATAATACAATAATTAAGCAAACAAATTAGCACATTTGTATTTAAAGAATATATTAAATTGAGCTTAAATAACATAATTGAATAGTAAAATAATAGCAAAAGCTACGCAATAGCCACGGATTAGACACGAAAAAATTTGTGGCTATCTAAACTGTGGCATATTTTCTGTTTTTTTTTTTAAATGGATTTTGGTGAAAATGGTGCCAATTTTGGCGCCATTTTGGCCACGGATTTTTCGTGTCTAATCTGTGGCATATCATTAAGTTTTGTTTAAAAAAAAATTGGATTAGCCACGAAAATTCGTGGCTAAATTTTGGTGAAACTAGCGCCAATTTTGGCGTCATTTTGGCCATGGATTAGCCACAGATTTTTCGTGGTTAATTTCCCACGGCGTCTGTTTACATTGTAATGTATAATCCGTGGTTAATCCATGGCTATTAGCCACGGAATGTTTCCATGGCTAAATTCGATTGCTAAAAGCCAATTTTCTAATAGTGAGATAGCTTTCTCAAGTTCCTAAATGACCTCCCATTTGGTGTGGTGAGACTACTGGACCTTCACATAAGTTATGGCCTGCATGTTATTTTTTGGCCGAAAATCTTTAGTGGAAACTCTTCTTAAATCAGGTCTTCTTGAATTGATAGTGGCTCCGGCTCAGTACATAGCTCAGGTCCAAGACATACCTCCAAAATTGTGGCACATGAAGCATATTATGGACCTGGGATAATTCTGGGGGCAAGGCTAATTAAATGGTAGGCGACCTCTCCGACTCGGTCGAGTAATAAGGCCCAATGAATTGAGGGCTTAGTTTGCCTCCCAGTCAGAAACGAATCACTTCGTGAGTGGATGATATCTCCAGGTAGCCTTGTCTCCTTTATAGAACTCTAAAGGTCTCCATTTGTCATCAGCCCAACTGTTCTGCTGGTCTTAGGCTACCTTGAGTTTTTCTCTCATTTTAGTAACCTTCTTTGTTGTCAGTTGGGCCAACTCCGGTCTGATGATCTATTTCTCTCTTACTTCATCCCAACGGAGGGGTGACCTACATTTCCACTTGTATAGTGTTTTATAGGGCGTCATTCGTATGATATCGTGGCAATTGCTATTGTAGGAAAACTCGATCCGCATCAAGTATTCCTACTACTTGCGTTTGAATTCCAGAACGCAGGCCCTCAACATATCTTCTAATGTCTGGATTGTCCACTCAGTCTGCTCGTCCATTTAGGGGTGGTAGGCAGTTCTAAGTTCCACTTTTGTTCCTATTGCCTGATGGAAACTTTTCTAGAAACACGATGTGGCACGAGGGTCTGTGTCATATACTATGTTGTCCGGTATTTAATGCAAAATCATTATTTTTTCTAGGTACAATGAAGCTACCTTATCCAAAGTGTATGTTGTTCGAATGGGTAAAAAGTCTATGGACTTGGTGAGTCAATTCACAATCACTCATATTGCATCACATCCTACCTTGTCTTTGGCAAACCAACCAAGAAATTCATAGTGATGTGTTCCCACTTCCATTCGGGGATTTCTAGCAATTGTAGCAACCCTACCGGTCACCGATGTTTCACTTTTACTTATTGCCAGGCTAGACACCTGCGGCGAATTCAACTACGTCCTTTTTCATTCCAACCCACCAGAAATTTCCTTTGAGATCTTGATACATCTTAGTACTTTCGGATGTATAGAGAATTTCAAGTTGTGTACCTCAGTAAGGATGTCTTTCCTCAGCTCTTTATCTGTTGGCACACATAATCTCCCCTTCATGTAGAGGATTTCATCTTTCCCTATGTGAAAGTCGTCTAGGTTCCCTTCAGCCTAAATGCGGGCCAACCTCGCATCATTTCGAAATTACTTGAGATAATTTTAATTTGTCATTGTTATAAAATTAGCTTACTTGAAAAAATTTAAAAATCATTTTTTGAGCCAAACAATATGAAAATAAAAATATATCGGACTGAATTTTGTTAAGGTTATTTTTACCATACATATTTTCTTAATATAAATTTATATCTTTGTAGTGATGTCATGTTAAACTTTGATATGGGATACGTTGGGCTTGTCCACCTAGCCTACTCAGCGAATGCCGCATGTACATCACTTCTCCTCGAGAGATTGCCATCTCGAGGAGACATTTCCAGAGAACCCACTCGACCAGACCTGATCAACTTGGTCAAGCAAAATGTACAAGCCAATACAACTGTCAATGTCTATTCTGAAACAACTTAGCGATCCTTGCTACACAGTGCGCCTAAGCTCACTACCACCTGAATATAACAACCCTGACATTATAGTACGAAGGGACCACTGAATCTATGTGTACCTAGACCCTCCACCTTAGCCCTGATTTGCCACAGGAGGAAAACTAATCCTCACCTATAAATACCCTAAGGAAACTCTCAAAGAAAGTAACTATTCACTCTCATACTAAAACTCCGCTTGACGATCATTGTCGAAGGAATTTCCGGCAAGATTCACATGTGTTTCATCTCAACTGGTCGAGAAGCACACTAGCACTCTAATCGAATCAGCAACCGCCACATCAAATCATTTGTCCCACCCAGATTTGACCTCATAAAACTTTCATATCATTGTTTATTATTATTCTTATTGTCATAGTAGTGTAATAATTAGAAATTATATACATATTGAAATAATTATTAAAAATAAATATTTTTTTTTATCTATGTAATCATTTGGAGTGATTATGGTTTTTAGAAGTATTCCGGGGAAAGAAAAATATTGTGTACATAACATTTGATTACATTCGGTAAAGCTAGAAACAATTTTCCAAAAATGGAACCCCGGTCAAACATTGTCCAGAAATTTATGCTCTCGTAAGGCTCAACAAGGTGAAGTAATCTTCTTATTTATTTATTTATTTTTTGATAATTAACAAGGTGAAGTAATCTGAAAACGACATTCTTTTCCCCTTTGATAAAGTTACTTTCATTTTAACATAATTAAATTCACCAATCAAATAGAATCTAAGTTGAACTATTTTGTATTTCTAAGTTTTCTAATATTAATATTCTATAGAAGGATTTAATGTCATGCCCTATCCCAAACCGGGAATCCAAGAAAAATTTGAATTGCTTATAAACCTGACCCAAGAACTCAAGTGTATTTATTTAATATTCTTTTTAGGCAAGTTGTTTATAATTCAATTTAAGAATACACTCGATGAATTTGATTGCAACTCCCGTGTTTAATGTCTCGTGAGCCTCAGGCATGACGTTTACTTTTTTAAGGAGATAAAGTTCAATAAAACAATTAATGTGAAATTCCTTTAATTTCCGCTACACAATTGATAGTACTTAAGGTATAATTTAGGCGAACTAAAGTTTCAAACAAACTTTTAATGCTACTTACACCTCTGCAATAACAAAGATACACATACAAATGTTATATATTTCTAAATATATCTTGTAAAATATGCTAAGATATTTGTAAGCTGATTCGAAATAGAGAGCAAATTTGCTGATAAAAATGGAAAAATTTTAGGAATAGTGTTACACTTAAACCTCCTGAAATTGGGGCAATTACACTCAAATCCCTTATAATTTATATAATTACACTTACCTACCCTAGGAGATAATTTACATAATTACACTTACCTCCCCTAGGTGAACAGACCACTACTTGACGTATTAAAGTTTTGTCTGAGTTAGGCAGCGCCGGATCATTTATTAGTCGGTACAATTAATAGGTAGTTGTAAACGCTGACTTCATACTGCATTTAATCACATTTACACAACCAAAGCTATAAATCATCCAATTATGGTACCAACCCTCACCTCCCTACCCACCCCCTAGTCAAACATGCACTCAACACAGACATATACTCCAACATTGTATATTTACACAACTAGTCCTATTGTATGCTTTGTGGATGTAAAATTGTTAGAGCGAGAGAGAGGAGTTGAGAGAGAGTGATTTTGAAAGAAAAAGAAAAATGGAACAAGAAAAGGTAAACAAGAGAGTGAAAGTCCACTCATTGTTAAGCGTAGTGTCCAGTAATCCAATTAAGCCCGGTCAAACCCACGACTTGTCGTGGATGGACCGAGTAATGGGCCATCACACGATTCATATTGTGTTATACTACGGGTCGAACCCATTTGTAGACGGTCCAATGTCATCGGATTTGGATAATCTACGGATAAGTTTGTCCAGTTTGTTGGATGAGTACCCGGTTGTGACGGGTCGGTTGACCCGAGGACCCGATGGGGGTTGGCGAGTCAAGTGCAATGATGCTGGGGTTCGGATGCTCCAAGCCAGCGTGAGTACCACGCTGGATGAATGGCTGAGATCTGCCGACGCCTCGGAGGAGCGGGATCTGACGGTGTGGGAGGAGATGCCCCAGGACCCGAGCTTTTGGTCGCCTTTTCGGATCCAGGTAATATTTGGATTATTTTATTGATGATATATATTCAAGGGAAAAGAGAAATTACTCTGTGGCTATTGTTGTAAATAATACTGCTTCATTTGGATTAAATTTGAGGATTTTATGGGGTTATATTTAGGGATGGATTTAGAAATTTTTATTGTTTGGGAGTGAAATTAAATCTCAATAAGATGCAAAATTTAGGGTCAAGATTTTAAATTTTAAATTTTCTTAAAATTGCATATAAAATTTAGTTCTATACAGGGGTTGACCCTCCTTTAGCTCCGTCCCTCAGAGAAATTCGTTGATCTTTGAGGGTCTATTGTATTACTAGAAGGGGGACTATTAGTGATTAGGTAGTAGATTGATATGTAATTTGATCAAAAATCTGATTTTACTTATTTCGAATGAGAAGTTAGGCACATGTTCATTCTTTGATTAGATTTTCAGAAAATATATTATAATAAGTCATTTATCAGGGTATACGGTTGAATTAATTTGATGTACACTTGAGAACTTCATACAATATCTGATAATATATAGTTACTAGTGTAAAGTAGTTGATACAAAGAAAACTAATTGTAGCTAATTAATGACTTAAGTTTCTAGTGCAAATCAATTTAATTGAAGATTCGATGTTACGTTTGGTATTTTCCTTATTTTGTAAGTTTTTATATGCATGATTGAACTTTTGTATATTACTTGTTAGGTCTTACGCTATTGAAGTAAAATTTTGGCGCCAAGTTTATAATACGTATCCACAAGTTTCTATGCACATATATGTTGCAAAAAGATCGAATTTATATTTCTGGAAAAAAAAATTTAATGGGCACGTGTATGTATGCACCCAACTGTTTAAATTTAATTACATCTTATATATATATATTTTTTTTTATAAAATACATAAAACATGTGATAGAATTTGAATTAGTAGGTGCATGAATGAAATCCAAACACCCGATCCAGATAAAAAAATTCCGATACTACTCTTGGATATGCTAGTTGTGTATCTTCTAAAACAATGTAGTTAATATGATATATGATCTGTTCGGTTTTGCCCTTACAAAGAATAATAGCTTATATTCTCTTTGGATAAAACGTGTTAACGACTCCAAAGATATTTTTATAAACTATTATTTTTTAGGATAATTGTTAATCCCGTAGAATTTTGCCTAATTACGAAAGAACCTCCCTATATGTTGAAATTACAATGAAATCCTAATACTAATAGATAGAAGGATTTTTTATAATTAAAGGAACTAATGACTGATGCTATTTGTAAGAATGAAACGAACCTTAAGGATAGTATTTGTTATTTCCATAGATAAAGGTGTCACCTTGTAATTGGCACAAACTTTTTTTTTTTTTTTTTTTGGAGGGGGGGGGGGGGGGGGGGAGGGTGGTAATTACTTATTTTTAAAGTTTACCTAGGATTTGCTTGTCTAAATATAAACCAAACATGTCATTTAACTAAATTTTAGATTGCTTTTACCTGCTATTCAGTTGTGACAACTCACAAAAACTCAAAAAAAATGTTGCAGCTAAGCTATTTCAAATGTGGCGGTCTGGCAATTGGCTTGAGCTGCACTCACATGGGTGCAGACATAACAAGTGCTACTCTGCTTATCAAGTCATGGGCGGAGGAACATTGTGGCCAACCCCTTACCCAATCTCCCACTTTCCATCTCCCCAAACCACCCACAATACCTTCGCAAAACAACTATATCCCACCATTTGCTGCCTCAAACTATGCTAATAACAATACTTGCACAAGAAAAATGAGCACTGCCACGATGAAATTCTCGAGCCGGATCATCGAAAGATGCATATTGGAAGTACAAAACCATTGCCCAGATACCACCCCCTTTGATGTCTTGGTGGCGCTCTTCTGGTCTCGGATTGCACACTGGCAAGAACCAGTGCCCGGTGATGATGGTAAACGTTCTCTTTTGGTGTGCTTAGATGCTAGGGATGTTAAAGGGGATCCGGAGATACCTAAAGGCTATTTCGGCAATGCCTTGCATTTCTCGAGAATTGATGTGGATGCTGGCGACTTGGTGAGTGGTAAAAAATTAGGTGATGACATAAAAATTATTGTTGATAGTATGTGTTACGTAATGATATTTTTATCTTGGCACTAATATTAATTTATCTTTGATAACGACTACTTTGATTTGGTTACAGTATGACTCAATGGTGTCAAGTTAGTGATGGATGTATAGTCACAACACAATACAATAAAACTAGGATTAATTACGAAAAATCCCCAAGGGTCCGACCTGTTTCCACAAAATCCCATGGTATGAAAAATTACAAAACCCCCTAATGTTACAAATTCCATCTGCAGTTGAGAGGGGGGGAAGGGGTTGTAACACGGAACCAAACATGAGGGGTTTGTAATTTTTCATGCCACAAGGTTTTTTGAAACATGTTTAACTTGGAGGGGTTTTCTGTAATTAATCTAGACATTATCCCGATGATTTGTGATACGATTTTCGTCTCTATAAGCATAACAGAGTAATAATCCAATCACAATTGTTTGTCACTGTTAACCTTGTAAAGACCCTTATTATGATAAAACAATTATTGTTATCAATTAATTTGTATGGTTAGTGATAAATTTCTTTTAGCCACTTCACAATATTGTCAGTGATTTTTTCTTTTCCTTCTTGAAGTGTGATGGACTTGGCCAAGTATCCAACTCCATCCACAGGCATGTCGCCGGACTCAAGGGTGACGAATTCTGGTCATGTACGAGTTGGTTGGAGGAGCACGGCGAAAAAGATGACGCGCCTTTTAGGATTTACGGTCATCAGCTCACATGCATTAGTGTAGAACACACAGTCAATGCAGAGAATGGGGTGGGACTAATGTATGCCGCTGCGTTCAAGAAGGGGCAATGGCCTGTCCATGTGAGCTGTCGATTAGGGAATGTTGAGGGAGAAGGTCTGATTATGGTGATGCCTTCGCCTGAGGGCGGGCTGGGGCGAACCGTGGCGGTCATGCTACCGGAGGAGCAGATTGCTAAGCTATGTAAGGATCAAGATATACTAGATTTAGAGCCTAGTTTGCTCATCAGTGGGAAGAGATGAACCATCCTTTTTTCCCCAAATTTCTTAGCTCATAATTTGGTTCATCTATGCTTTTATTTGAAATATTGGGATATATAATAAATTTGTCTCTCCACAGCTGACCTGAATCCTAATAATTAAAATTACTTCAAAGACTATGCATCAAAAAGATAGATATTCTCTCACCAACAATACATTTAGTATAGATTAGAGTTCTTTCTAAGAATTAATTTTTATGAAATTAAAATATCAACCAAAGAGTTGTACTGTAGGAATAGAGAGAATATAAAAGTATATGCGAGAAATATATATCAAGAAAAACTCAAAACCTTTGATGAAAACCGGAAAGATCAAAAAATAATTGAATTGATAAGAATCTTGCCTAACATGTACTTTAATGTTGTATGTGTGACTGTGCATACAACCAAACAACTAATCGAGACGAATCAAACTACCAATCAAGTTGAATCATAAGAGTAGAAAGAACATAAATATATATCTACACACACACACATACTCAAAGAAAAATAGTACAATAAATTGTCAATATTGTTGAAAAGAAAAAATAATCAACTCACGAAATAAAGAAAATGAAAACATACTCACAAGTCACAAAAGTAGAGGGACTTTATAAAGCCTAAATAATCACAAAAAGAAAAAAAAAACATTAGAAATTTTATATGATTATGTAATAACGAAAGATTCATATTCGATCTTATGAAGACTTAGGATATGAAGTTTAAACCAAAATTCATTTGTCTCAATAATTTGTTAAGTTTTGGATTAATATGCTTAAATTGTGAGTGTCGTAGTTTTTAGGTTGTATGGCAAATTTAAAAATATTTCAATCTCTCACCTAAAGTAAGTGAAAATTTCAATTAGTGAAGAAATTGAAGAAATTACAATTTATTTTTTAAAACTTTATTTCTCATTATTATTATTTTATTTCTATAACTATACTATATTCATTTATTTTAAATGGTCAGTTATGTGCATCTTATATGCTTGAAATTTACATTAAAACTTATTGAGTTCATTTTTGTCTCCAATTTATGTAAATGTTATTTATAGGTCTATACCATAAAAATATTATAATGAAAATTTTTCATGTAATTATAAGGTAAATCAATGAAAAACATTCATGATTAACAAAAAAAACAATTCAAGAGAGAATATATGCTTTTTTTTTTTTGGAAAAAAGATGATTATAACTAACATTAGCATTCTTTTGCATTAAAATTGACTTTTCACTTATTTAAAAACTTTAACAAACCCTCTTTCTTAAATATCTAAAACATTTTATATTTTAATTATTTAAAATTTCTCTACTTATTTACTCATAAATTTTTGTTTATTATATTATATTGTTATTGATCAATTATGACACTACAAGAAAACGCGCTATTTTCGGCGGAAATTTTCGGCGGAATTATCCGCCGAAATATTTCAGCGGATTTTCGGCGGATTTTAAAAAAAAAATTAAAATTATTTTTTTAATATTTTCGGCGGAATTTTCGGCGGAAAATTCCGCCGAAAATAAATTATATATTTAAAAAATACATTTAAATATTTTCGGCGGAATTTTCCGCCGAAAATTCCGCCGAAAACAAATTAAAAAAAAAAGAAATTAAATTTATATATTCTCGGCGGAATTTTCGACGGAAAATTCCGCCGAAAATATGGTATATATAACTTTAACAGTTTGGTATATATAATCTATTATTATTATTATTTAGGTTGGCTTAGTTTGGGTTGTCGGTTAACGCATTAAAAAATTTGGTTTGTTCAGGTAATCTACGAATCAATCCAACTCATTTTTCTTTGGTTGCTTGCGAGTTCAACCCATTTTCAATCCAATCTTAACCCGCTATTTTTGTGTTGGATTATTTTATAGCATCTTAAAGCATCATGTTAGAATAAAAGTGCCTTAAAGCATCTAATAAAAAAAATATTTTATATATGATAGAAAATTATATATATTCAATGTAAAACACATTTTTAAAGGGAGTATGACCAAAACAAATTTTCTAAATGCTATATTTGAATTGTATTATCAGTGATTTAATGTGATTGACTAATTTTTTTAATTCTTCTCACAATCTAAATTTTTTCCACACAAATATATAATTTATACACAAAAGTTAGTCGAATGAATGCTTTTAACAATTAGAATTATTAGATACTAATTATGTGAGTAAAAACTTACTTATATAGTATTTAATTAGAATATGCATTAATTTTTCCTCAATAGACTAAATTTACAAAATAGTTGCAAAAGTTTATTTATTGAGTGATATCAAACCTTTAGTATTTTTTAAATATTATGTCTAAAATATAAGTGCAAAATGTAGTAAATCTTAATGTGTGAATTAAGAAATTTTATGTCGTCTTGAAGCCTCGACGGCAAAGAAGCAGCCGGAGGCCGCCGCAAAGAAAGTCAAGAAAATCAACCACAATGCGCAACTGGGGCAATTGGGTCTTTGAGATCTAGAAGCCCCGCAACAAACTATGGATATGGCTGAGCACCTTCCCCACACTGAAGATGGCGGCGTGTGTGCAAGACGTAGCGGTGTTGAGTATCAATGGCACCTCTGTCGTGTTAAGAAAGAGAAAGTCTATTTTTTGATTTGGTTGGGGTGGGTGGGGATTGTTATATATTAATGAACTTCTATATGGAAAAATTTAAAGGAACATATGTTGCTTTATTGAATAAGAAAATAGGCCGTATATAGCCTTTACATAACAAACATAATAGAAACAAAGCAGTACAAATCTAACAAGCTTGAGACTAATTCAAACACACAAGAGTCCCTTAATAATAGGACTTTATTATCTAAAAAATAACAAACTAGGTAACATATCTCCCCTTAAACTGAATGACTTTGACTTTTAGTTTACATTGGTATCTGAACACACTCCCAATAGTCCACGCAACTTCAAGAAAACATCCAACTTGAGAGGTTTAGTCATGATATCTGCCAATTGTTCTTGTGTAATGCAGTGCTTTAATTCTACAGTACCAGCCTTGGTAAGTTCTCGAAGGAAATGAAACTGCACATCTATATGTTTACTTCGGCCATGCATTATTGTATTTTTTGAAAGTTTCATAGCTGAACTACTGTCACTGTGAATGAAAGTTGACTTGTCTTGATTTTGATCTAACTTCCCTACAACTCTCTTTAAGCATACAGCTTGACAATCACAAGATGCCGCAACAAAGAACTCTGCTTTCATTGTAGATAAACTCACTCCTGGTTGTTTTTTCGATGACCATGATATTGCTTCTGAACTCAATAGAAATACATAGCCTGAGGTACTTTTCCCATCTTCCAAATCTCCAGCATAATCGCTATCTGTAAAAGCGATTAATTCATCGTCTCTTCCCCTTTTGTAAAGAAATACAAATCCAACTGTTCCTTTTAAATATCTGAGCACTCGTTTTGCCATTTGCAAATGCAACTCAATATGAGTTTCCATATATCTACTAATCAGATTCACCACAAACATTATATCTGGGCAAGTCACTGTGAGATACATCAAACTACCCACAACTTGTTTGTAATACGTCTTCTCCACCTTAACTCCACTTTCATCTTTCATATCCAAGTCTCTGTAGAAGTTTTGATCGTGCTTCTTCTGGCTAACAAAGATCCCATCTGTTTTTTGCAATACTTCAAGACCAAGAAAATACCTCAATTTTCCCAGATCAGTCATATCAACTTTATGCTTCATCAAATCTTTGAATTCTACAACCATTAATTCATCATTTCTAGTAAAAATAAGGTCATCAACATACAAACTCACAATTAACATTCTACCTCCTTCCTTTGTTTTGATGAACAAAGTATACTCATAGTCACACTTCTCAAAACCTTCTTTATCAAAATAGATTTCTATGCGGCTATACCATGTACGTGGTGCTTGCCCAAGTCCATGAAGTGCCCTTTTTAACTTGTAAACCTTTTGCTCATTTCCCTTTTTCACATAACCAAGAGGCTACTCTATAAACACGTTTTCATTCAATTCACCATGTAAAAATGCAGACTTTACATCTGATTGATAGATAGGCCGCCCTTGTTGAGCTGTAAATGCTATAACCAAACAAATTGTCTCCATACGCGCCACTGGTGCAAATACCTCATTGTAGTCCACTCCATGCTATTGAGCATACGCCTTCACTACAAGTCTAGCCTTGTATTTATTCACTTTTCCATTTTCATCAAACTTAGTTTTATAAACCCATTTCACTCCAACCTTCTTTGCCCCCTTAGGTAAGTCCATCAATTCCCATGTACCGTTCCTTTCTATTGCTTCTATTTCAACATCCATGGCTTTTCTCAATTTTTTATTTTTTATAGCATCTATAAAATAAATTGGCTCAGTAGTTACAAGCATAAGAAAACAAGATTCATTATCTTCCTCTGAAAGTCCTTCTCCCGTCACATAATCTCTCATCCAAACTGGTAGCATTCTATTCCTAACTTTATTTGAGCTAGTGGGGCTATCTTCAGTAATCGAATCAGAGAAGGAATTCTCCTTTTCATCAACATTAGTATCAGATGTTCTCCCATCTTCATTATCTTATGATGTTGTCTTATCATTTGTATGATCATTCCATTCCAAATTGCATGTCATGGTTGCTTCATACTTCTTATCCTAATCCTAGCACTTGTCCTCCTCAAACATAACATCTCTACTAATTATAATCTTTTGTGAAATTGGATTATAAGGTCTGTAGGCCTTTGACTCTTCACTAACTCCAAGCAAGACACAACTGAAACTCTTATCATCTAACTTACTTGTTTTACTATCCGGCACATGGACATGAGTAACACATCCAAAAACTTAAAAATACTCAATTGAAGGTTTGATGAAGCTCTAAGCTTCTTCTGGAGTTCAATCTTTCACTGCCATTGTTGGACTGCGATTCAAAACATGCACTGTCCAATTTACAGCTTCAATCCAGAAGGTTTTGGGAACTTTCTTTTCTGAGAGCATATTGTGAACCATGGTCATAATGGTCCTATTTTTTCGCTCTGCAACTCCATTCTGTCATAGCGTATATGCTGCAGTTAATTGTCTCTGTATGCCATTTTCACCACAAAAATTGTTGAAATCTTGTCATGTAAACTCTCCTCTTTAATCAGTTCATAAGCTTCTAATGAATAAACTACATTCCTTTTCAACATGTAATTTAAATCTTTTGAAAACAACAAGAGATTCAGATTTTTCTGTCAAGAAGTAACCCCATGTTTTTCTGCTAAAATCACCAGTAAAAGTAAGTAAATACCTCCTTTTACTATTGGAGATTGGTGTAATTGGCCTGCAAATATCAGCATGTATCAATTGGAGAGTTTGTGATGCTTTCCAACTACTCTTCTTTGGAAACGTGTCCCTCTATTGCTTTCCTACAAGACAACCCTTTCATAGCTTTGGAGGAGATATAAGATGTGGTAACCCTTCCACCGTCCCCTTTTGCTGAAGAGTTTTTAGGACTTTAAAGTTTAGGTGCCGACATCTGTAATGCCAAAGCTGCACTAAGTCCTCTGTAATTGTATTAAAGTAACCAGAAGCTATAGGCTGACATATAACACTGAACATGTACATTCGATTGGAGGACATTTTTACTTCCATGATTAACCCTCTCTCTGGATGATACACTTTACACATTTCACGCTAAAACAAAATGGCCAGGCCCTTCTCTTGCAACTATCCAATGCTAAGCAGGTTGTTCTTCAGCTATGGCATATAAAATACTCCTGTAATAATCTGCACTACTCCATTTACTAGCAGCCTCACATTACCCTTTCCTATTATAATCGTGCTTGTATTGTTGCCCAATTTCACAGTATCTCTATACTTTTCATCAAAGTCTATGAAGCAATCTTTCTTCCCACGCATATGATTACCACATCCTGCGTCAAGGAACCAATTGTCCCTTTTCGGGGGTGTATTTGTGTCACGCCCCGAACTCTGGGACCATAACAATCGCCGCAAGCTCCAAAATAGCTTGCTAGGCTCACGATATGTTCACGCACACACCCATGTATATGTATACATGAATAGATATATGAGGCGCTAATATAGGCCATGTGACTCTCATATTTCTCTCTCAATAGACAAGGAAGATAAGATAACGGCAAAATTAAAGGTCATTAAATCTGCGTCAAACCCACTAGGATATAATGTCGCTAAACAAAAGGAGATAGGTTCGAAAACATAAGTAAAAATACTATTCCAGTCAATAACCTTTAGTGTCGAATTTGAGAAAATATATATAAAAGATCGCTATCGCATCCTACACCAAGTGCAAATATAGGTGGTGGTGTGCAGAGTCTTTGGGGCTCATAGGTACTCCAAACTTTAGATTTCGGCTAAACTTCAATATCTGAAAGGTGTTAGAGGGATCATGAGCACAACAGCCCAGTAAATGACCTAACACTCGACCGATTGGTTTAAGCAAATAGGCAAATTAACATATCACGACAATAAATAAATAAACAAAAGTACGCATACCGGCATTTCTAACCCAAAGGACCATGGTTTATTTAACAACGAGAATACAACAAAAATCAACACTAATATGAGTAAAGCCAAGTAATACTATGCAAGAAAAAAATAATAATTCACCATGTAAGACAACCACACATGTGCGACCACCTTAGCCAAGGACAGATTTGACCCCTCTGTCTTGGGTCCTAGTATAGGCTTAACCCCCCTATACTGGGTCCTGGTATGGGCTTAACCCCCCCATACTAGGTCCTAGTACAAGCTTAACCCCCTTGTACTGGGTCAGTGGCCAACCCCCGTTACATAATTAGTCGCGGTTCTCAGTTGCCTATTCCAGAATAGTCAATGATGCGTGGTTCTAACCATGGGCTTTTAAAAACACGTCACGTGTTGACATTAATAAATCTCATAGTTGACTTCACAATTCACAACATACTAGTAAATCCAACAATGTTCACAGTTATCACAAAGTACACACGTAAGCATGCTTGACCCAAATCACAAAAGAGTTTTTCACATGTACACCAAATCATTTTATATGAGTTTTTATACAACTCGACGAGTGAAAGATCACTTACCTTAATCAAATAGACTCAAGTTAAAAAGGCACCCGTCCAGGATTCTTTGCCTCGCTCCAATAGGATCTACGTAATTAACCAAAGTCACTAATATTCCTATTCGATAGAGGCATAAAATGAATAACTAAATAAACGTAAGATAAAAAGAAATTGTATTATTATTATTATTATGATTATTATTTTTATTATGATTATTATTTTTGAACTAACAACACGCTTACGCCCCAAAGGTTCGGAATTGATCTTTGTTTGTTTTTTTTTTTTTTTAACCTAAGGAATATGTATCGCATGCATTTGTACAATACTCAACCCTCGCATATTGTTGTATAGTATGAGACAAAAGGTATAATCCAGTTCATAGTTCAAGGTTCCCCATTCTTATGTACACATAATTTCTCACGTTACATATATATATCCGTACATAAACCTATTCCTATCGAGATGGACCAGCTACTGCAAACTCATGAATTTCTATTCATATATATATATACATATGCCCGTATAACCTGTTCCTATTGAGGTGAGTTGGTTAATGCAAAAAAAGGGATCATAAATTTCCCATTCTTACACACATATATACATGCTCAATATAAATCTCCCACGTGCTCAAGGATGAAAAAGGTCATGAGGATGGCACACCAATTTTGACTAAGAGCATTGTGAGGATATAGCCCTCCAATTTTGACCAAAAGAATTTGGGATGATAGAGAAATCTAATTTTTCTTGTCTAACAATCTCGTGAGGGCTAGCACACCCATTTTGACTAGAAAATCATGATGGTATTAGGGGGAAACAAGGCAAAATTACTCACTGCTGCTGCTGCGTTTTCTTTTCCTTCTCCTTTCAGCAACGTATGCTACTGTCTAGCGTATTGCCCTTTTTCTTGCTATCCTTTTATACGGACGCATATGTTAGGGGCTAGGGTTTAGGGTCATTAAATTCAGATTTTTCTCCTAGGCCCCAACAATTAAAATTATATCCTACTTAGGCCCATGTTTACCTTCTTATATAAATAAATACAATTTTGTTAGTCTCCCCAAATCCTAACTTTAATACACACAATTTAGTCAGATATTACAATTTGCTTTCCATATATGCCATCAACAACATCTCTTCTTCTGCCTCTGCATAATTGGCCTCTGCATAAATGAACTTCCTATTGCCGTCTTTGGATCACAACTCACTTAGAATGCTACCGCTTCTTATTCAATCAGGCCCTATGATAGGCTCTGATACCAAATGTTATATATTAATGAACTTATTTATGTAAGACGTTTAAAGGAACATTTGTTGCTTTATTGAATAAGAAATAGGCCATATAGCCTTTACATAACAAACAAAACAGAAATTAAGCCGTAGAAATATAATAAACTTGAGACTAATTCAAACACACAAGAGTCCCTTAATAACAGGACTTTATTATCTAAATAATAGAAAACTACCTAACAAGGATGGGGCTTTGAGGTTTTGTCTTTTCGTTTTTTTTTTGTCTTTTTTTATATAGAGGAAAATGCTTTAGAAATAAAAAGAAAAGTTTGTAATGTCTAATATATAGAAGTGTAAATTCAGTATTCCTTACAAAATTTGATGTGTTTGTGTGAGGTGTCTAGGTTAACAGAATAATCCTAACGTCGTCCAAAGATTCAAATTTGATTGTTAAGTAGAGGGGGGTTAACGTGATAATTTAAAGACGAGGGGGTAAACGGTATATTGAGTAAACTATAGGGGTGCAATTTGTAATGAACCCTTTATTTTATAGTTGCTTAAGAATACCTATGCCTCAACATGGAGAATTTAAAAATTATTAAATGAAACTCAAATATCATTATCAATAAAATATTTATTAATTAAATCAATAACTATGTCATTTATTTATAAATATAAAGTAGGCAATGAAATTGAAATAACCTGAACTACTAGCTAGGCAATACAAGCAAACATCCACATTAGACATTAACCAACAAAACTTAATAATTAACCATCGTCAGACCGACTACACATATATAATGAGGAAGGAACTAACAAAAATAGTCTTGCATATACTGCAAATTCCCTATATTTGATTAGTTTATGACCATGGAATAGACTGTCTGCGGACAAGCCTGAACTTTATTGCACTCGTTAAGATTTATAATCTCTAATATAGTATTACGAATATTAGAAATATTCGAATTTTCTGATGTTATTGGAGAGGGCAATGTTCCAGGGCGCTCCTGGAAGCACTCTTCACAGCTATGAACCTCGACATCGGCGTCAGTAAAGGCACGATTCAATCCCGGATAATTATCATGATTCATAACACTAAAATCCAAATGATTCAATCTCGAAATTGCGTTCGAATAACTATCAGAACACGCTTGCAGACATTCATTAGCATATGGTTGAGTAGTTGTCTTGAGAGCATCATCAATCTTGGCTGTGGTGGCCACAACATCGCCACAGCTTTGTCTCTAAGAATAATGCACAAACCATTGAAAGTGTGTTTCAAATCTCCGCGTGGATTGGCCATAGTTATCGACTTGCATATCTCTTTGGTGCTCGTCCTTTAATATCATTCATCGACTGTGTCATGGGCACAATTGGCACAGTGAAGGCCCAGAAGCATGGTTCGCTGGAACACCACGACAATGGCCGGAACGGAATCGGAACACCAGCCTCCGTTTCGTTGTTTCGGTATTTGTCGCGGCATTATAACGCCGATTCTACAGTGTTTTTGCGTTGTCGCGGTAACGGAACGGCTGGAATGGAACGTTATGACTCTCGGAACAGTAGGAAAATTAGTAAACAAGATATGGTCAAATTTGATTGTTGACTGGAAAAGAACAAATGAAAAACATTAGCGTTTAACTCTAACCATCAAAAGGAACAAAGAAAAGGAACTGAGAGATTCTCTGTTAAAGATGGAAGAGGTATACTTATTGTAGCTTGGGACATTAAAATATGTGGAACGGTTGTGACTATTCCACGACAAGTTGCAACGGAACTGGAACGGTAGCCTCCGTTCCGTTTCCGACGACCCTTACGACAAACCATGCCGAGAAGCAGACTGGATCCCCTACCCTGTAATAGTGCCCCATCCCTTGCCCCACACTTTAGATGTACGACATGTGTAAATCTTAAAGATTTACTTACTAAATTAGATAACGTAAAAAATGAATTAACGAGACTTAAATACTCTGCTCTTAAGTAAATATTTAAGATTTACACGTGTCGTACATCTAGAGTGTGGGATAGGGAATGAGGCACTATTATAGGATAGGGGATCCGGTCCGGCCCAGAAGTAGGCAGACAATTACTAGAATACTTATGGTCTTTATTGCAGTCGTAAGATCGAATGTGTGCCCAAAGCTAAATTGTGGACTTAAAATCGGTATAGGGTTATATAGTTCACAAGAAGTGTTTAATTAAGGAAAGCAATCTTCTTGTTAAGGAAGGAAGCTGTTTATTAGGAACTTATAATCGGGTTTTTTTCCCAAAAAGTGTATTTTTTTCTGAAATATTACTCTACTAAAAACTAATTCATATAATATATTAACCAGGTTATTGGTGATATGAGATTTAAATTTGAAGTTAATAAATTCTTGTGCGCCGCTAAATAAGGAAAAAAATCAGAAAAGAAATTCATTTGCTTTGTATTAAGGCATGTGATAGTTCGTAGAAGTAATAATATAGGACTTCATACATTTGATAGAATAATAGTTGGTAATTATTTTTGGTTTGGATAATATTTTGTAAACAAAATTCACAATATCAAAATTATTAATATTGCTCCAAATCCTAATCAATTCAACAATTTTTCTTATTTATATTTAAGAATAAATACTAGGAAAAAAATATTTGAAAGTCCATGAAGTAAAATTTTATATCCTAAAATTGCATGAAATTAGTTTTCAGTCGTACAAAGTCATTTTACCATCCTTTCATTCTAAAAAATTCAATTATTATTTTCTGGACTAAATTGCCCTTGACTTTTATATTGTACAACTTAGTAAATTGCTTTTCCACAGATTTTATTTTAAGTTCTTTAAATTAATTGCGCCAACGATATAAAGCTTTTTTTATTTTTCTTTCAACATGAAAGTACTTATATTTTGAAATGTATAGATTATGAGAATATACTTGCAAAAACTTTAAGATATAAAATTATAATTGATATAATTTCTATTTTTATTAAACAAAAAAGAATTAACATCATCCCAGATTAATTTGATAGAAAAGGTTTGCTTGTAAAATAGTATAAATAAATGATATTAATTTATGATTATAGAAAAAAAATTAATGTAAGAAAGCACTAAAGGTCATTTTTTTTTTCAAATAAAAGGTAAAGATTTAATGATTGATCTTCTAGGGGTTAAAAGCCGATGAAATTAGTACACCAGATTGAAAATTAATTTCTTGAGTTTACTTGGAGATACAAAAATTAATTTTCAGGAGTTTTTAGTAAGTTTCCCTCAATAATTATCAGCTTTTAAATTTATTTAATAAGTGAGCCAGAAAAGTTAAACAATTCGGCTTTATATTGTGTAGAAAATGAACGGAGCCATGCTTTAATGTTATGATTGGTATGCAACAATGAAGTGAGAATGGAATGGACATTCTTAATGACGTGATTGGTATAGTGTAGAGGTGGGAATACTCATGCTCGTGGAAATCACCATTTCCATTTATGTAAGTTTAGTTAGGGCTGTAAACGAAAAATCGAAAATTCGATTACCGTCCGCATCCGTATCCGTTTACGAGGTATATTATCCGCATCCGTTTAAAACGGATATATCCGTATCCGATTATAGATATCCGAGTAATAAACGAATACGAATATGGTAATTAGATATCCGCTCCGTTTAATATCCGCTCCGATTGTATATCCGTTTACTTATATCCGTTATCCGTATTCGATAAATTATATTAAATTATTATTATTATTATTATTATTATTATTATTATTATTATTATTATTATTATTATTATCTCTTCTTACTCTTTATATGATTGAATTAGATTATTCATTAATTTATATACATTATAAGAATAAATAGAAAAATAGGAATGAATAATATGAATTAAATTAATTGTATTAATGATAAAATATAAACAGATTCGGATATTCGGATAAACGAATTCGGATATCCAATCAAATATTCGGATAAATGGATTCGGATATCTAAACAGATATTCGGATAATTGTTAGCGGATTCGGATATTCGGATATCCAAAAATTCATAATTATATTATATTTTAAAAAATACTAAACATTTACGGCTATATCCGAATTCGCAAAATATCCGCCGAATGCGGATTCGGATATAGGTTGCCAATATCCGACGGATTCGAATTCGGATACGGATACGGTAAAATTTAATCGGATACGGATTCGGATACAGCATATCCGCTCCGTTTAATATCCGTTTACAGCCCTAAGTTTAGTGATTCCTTCCATTCTACACGGATTTAGCTATTCCCAAAAAGTTGACAATGAATTGTGTTGTCATATTATTAGCACAATACTTAATGAATTTATCATGTCTTATAAAGTTTATATTACACTAATTAAATATTAACATATGCTATCATATATTCATATGTACACATGTATGACAATATAAAATTAACACATGGGTGATATTATATTACATATAGTAAATGCTCGTATAATTATATATATAAATATAAAATAGTTCACACCCATGCATACTCTATAATAAGTATACAAAGCATATATAATATATATCATTTATAAAAATTAATATATCAATGTATAAAAATGTCTAATACATGCATTGATCAATCAATATACAAAACTAATATATTATTTAAATAAAAAATTTAAATATCTTTTATATAAAAATATTATTTGAATCATATACTTGATTTATGTCTATTCCTTTTGATTCATTACTATATATTAATTACCAAATATATGAATGACATGGATTAAATTAGTTCATTTTATTCTTTATTCTTTGAGCATACCAAGTATGGGAATATTATATCAGTATCATTCCTTTCCCATCATCATTGATAAGCTTAAAATGTATGCACTTTTATGGGCAACCTTTTGTGCTTTTTATTAATTTCTATTAAGGTTTCAAAGATCTAAGGATGAAATTTGTGCTTTATGTAACAAAACCTTAATTTGATCAATTTAAAGTATTTTTACACCCTTAAAGTTTTATTTTTTCAAGATTTTGATGTCTATATCAACCCACAAGAGTTTCGTGAGGTTATTGCAAGAAATCGGGGCTGAAATTGAGCTGAAAAAAGGGTGCGCGCGCCGGGACGGCTTAAGCCGTCCCGGAGCATACGAAGCCGTCCCGACGCTCCAGCAGCTGCTGAAATGGTTTGATTTAGGACGGCTTAAGCCGTCCCGTGCAGCGAAGTCGTCCCGCCCGGTCCAGTGGGTGCTGAAAGTGTTCGATTTTGGACGGCCAAAGCCATCCCGATGAAGAAGCCGTCTTGAAGAGTTCAGAAACATGTGAAAGTCTTCGATTTTGGACGGCCAAAGCTGTCCCGATTCAGTCCGCCAATAAGGAAAGTTGTTTCCTATTATGATTTTGACAACCGTTGCCCTACACCTATATAAGGGACGTCTTGTGCACAAATTTGGGGGACTTTTTCAGCTGATAATTCAAGGGGAATTCTAGGGCAAAAGCTTACCAAGGGTGACAATTCAAAAGCCAAGCTCCTCCATCCATCAAGATTATCGTCAAAAGCTGAGTTTGCTTATGTTTTCTTTTACTTTCATTATGCTCTTGTTTTGTTTTCTTTTCGCTATATCTAGCTAATTAAATCATAGGGTTCTAGGCTAGTTGTTGATGAAACCCTTGTGATTTTTGTTGAACCTCTTTGATTTTTATTTTACGTACTTCCTATCTATAATTCAAGGTTTTTATTACTTGTGAATTTTTGGCCAATCTTTACAAGTTTTGAGATTTTATATTCGACTACGAAAGGGTGTGTATAAAATCTAACTATTTGTGTTATAGACATAGGGGACGCATAGATTAGAAATAATCATGCTCTTGTGCAATCGGTTAGGTTAATTAGCAAGGACTTTTTAACTAACACAACTCTTGTACGCAATGGGCCAAGGGATCCGTATGTAATCACGAAAGTAGACACATAGCATTCCTTGGCACGTTTGTTTTACTTTCGAAAGGAGATTATAAATATTTTCGTGAGTTAGATTGTGGGAAGGTGTATTAATTAAAATCAATGAGAGTTAATGGATCACAAGGGGGGATTCAATCGACAATGCCTAGGCCCTAGCTTGTTTTTATTGATTTTCTTCACTTTGATTTAGTTGTTTATTTTCATTCCACCTTATCTTGATAAATTTTCGAAGCTTAAACAATAGAAAATTTATAAGTTTGGTGCTTGGTAAATCCATTCCTCGTGGGAACGATACTCTTACTTTCACTTTATTACTTGAGCGATCCGTACACTTGCAGAAATTACGCAACAATCATTCTATTCTTAACTCGATTCTATTCACACCTAAATCCTTTTTGCATACCAATCATGCCATGAGTCTTTTAGACATATTAGGTGCGGAAGGGTTCGGTTTTTATGATTTTTCCATAATACCATGCCATTTATGTTTGATTTTGCAGCATGTTTAAATTTAACGGTTTGGGGGGGGGGGGGAGGGGGGGTGGTGGAGAGCCATGACAGTGGGGGAGCTGGGGACCGACATTCAGTAGTATCGCCCCCATTTGGTCTTCGTCTCAGAGACCAAATGCCAATTAAAGAGAATCGAGATGTTAAAAAATAAGTTTGGTATGCATGGCATAGGTATTGCGGGGCGTAATTGCAAGTTGGCTCTTCTTTGGGTCAGGTGTATCGATGTCAGGTTGCAGAGCATGTCCCATAACCATATTGATGTGACAATTCGTTCGAGTATTGGGTTGAATTTGTGGAGATTGATGGGTTTTTACGGGGAACCTCATAGTGTTAATCGATAGTGCATGCGGCTATTGGAATATCTTAAGTCCCATTTGGGGAGTGCGTGGCTGTGTATTGATGATTTCAATGAGGTCTCCTTTCGAACGAGGACAAGGACCAGATGCCTAGATGCTTGTGAACTGGGGGTAATCTGGGCTTTTTGCACATGCCTAGATGCTTGTGAACTCATGGATTTAGGATACAATGGGGAGAGATTTACTTGGTCAAATTGAGTTAGCTCTGGCACAGATGGTTTGGTGCGGTTTTTGGCACACTAGGTTCACCACATTCCAATAGTGAATTCGGACCACCTCATGTTACTTGTCAATCTGGAGCCGCTCCAATTTCGGACTATTAAGAAAAACAAGCCGCGTTTGGGAATCTATGAAAAAGAATTGGAGAAATAGAAAAGAGAATCATGGAACTTGGGCAGGGAAAGTTACTGTCGACTCACAAGTCAAGAAAACAGTCCTGCAAAGTCAATTAGAGGAGCTTCTAGCAAAGGATGAGATGAAATGGAAACAACAGGCAGAAACTCAGTGGTTACAAAAAGGTGACAGAAATACTTCTTTTTTCCACGCTCGCCAGATTCAAAAACAACGAGATCTCTCATATTAAAGATAGAGAAGAGAGTTGGTGTGAGATAGAACCACAAATCCAAGGGTGATTCGGGAGTATTTTAGTGACTTGTTTACTTGATTAGATTGATTCGATTCTAGAGTGCTTGTCCCCAAAGGTGACCATGGATATGAAATCTAGACTATTGGAGACTTAAACAGCCAACGACATCACCAAGTCCATTTATTAGATGTATCCTCTTAAGTCCATGCGACTGGATGGTATGCTTCCTGTCTTTATGGCACATTATTGAATGCAATGTCATCTCTAGTTTAAAAGTTTTTCTTGATCACGGTCAATCAAATCCACAATTACACCACATGCACGTCGTTCTCATTCCTAAATATGCCAAACCCAAGAATCTGACACAATTTCGACCGATTAATCTCCAAGAATCTGACACAATTTCGACCGATTAATCTATGTAATGTCATTCATAGAATTGCGTCGAAGACAATTGATAATCATGTCAAACCCTTTCTTAACTCTATTATTTCACCGTCTCAAAGTGCATTCATTCCATGTCGTCTTATTACAAACAATATTCTTATTGCATTTGAGCTAAATCATTTTCTTCAAAATAAGACGACAGGCAAAGAGGGTCTTTTGGCCCTCCAACTGGACATGAGTAGCGCTTATGAAATGTGTGTCGTATTCATTATTACTCCACGATGGGACTTCCACTAAGGGGACTCCGTTAGCCCTTATATGTTCTTACTCTATGTAGAGGTTCTTAAATGTCTTTTGCAGAAAGGGGAGTGCTGGCGGATCATTCAAGGGATAACGATTTGCTGCAAGCCTCCTGGATATCCCACTTATTGTTTGCCGACCATACTTTAATATTTTGCCAGGCCATTCAAGAGGTTGATGGAATAAAAATGTTGCTTGATCTTTATAGCAAGATTTCAGGTTAGGAGATTAACCTTATGAAATCGACGGTGGTCTTCAGTAGAAATATGAGCTTAATGGATCAAATGGAATTGGCAAACCAACTTGGTATTCGAATGGAGACTAATCATGAAAAGTACTTGGGTTTACTGAGAGTCTTATCAAAACAGTGCTGCAGGTAATACCACCATACGTATGGGATACTTTAAACTGCTGGACTGCTTGCTATAGGAACTTGAATCTTTAGTGGCTAGCTTTTGGTGGCACAACTGTGTAATCATGGAATTTCATTGGCTCCAAGTTGTTGCGCTAAAGTAAATTTTGACGGACTCTGAATTTGGGATCGACACAATGTCACGAGATTCGACAGGGAGATTTATTGGATGGTTCTTGAGAAGACGGCAGGGAATACTCAAGCCAGAACATGTTAAAGCCATGGCAAACTATGAAGCAGCATCGTGAGCAGCTAATTGTGGTTGGACTGCCCAAATATCGTTAGCAAGCTTAAAGAACCTGATGAGGATGCCTCAATGTATGGAAACCTGTTGCTTGATATTCGCGAGGTTGTATCAAAAATCCATGGATAATCGGTAAGTTGGGTTCATAATTCGGCCAATGCAACAACTCACATTTTAGCTAGACCTTCGTTAACTTTCACTGAAGGGAACTGCGATATTCCTAATTATTTATTACCTTTTGTATGGACTAATTCAATTTTGGAATAAAAACCACGTCTTTTTTGTACAAATAAGTAAATAAATAAATAAAAGTTTGTGTTGTCGTTTGGGCGGATAACTATAACCACAATGTTTCTATTTTGTTATATATACACTAGTTATTAACTCATATCAAGGCACCAAAATATTATGCTCAAATCTACACCTTTTTGTATCTTTAGAAATTTCTTATACGAATTAGAATAATACTTACATAACCAATCATATAACGATTGTTATTACACTAGTGACATGGTTGGTGATATTTTTTTTAACTATACATTAATTATGTGACTAGTATGATATACTCACATGTTACAATATATGATGAACTTTAACTCAACCAAACCCAATATGAAATAGAATTGTAAGTATCATTGAGATTTTTTTTTTTACGAACGAGCGACGTCAAACTAAGTTTTCACTGCAAAAAAAAAATGTTTTCGCATAGAATTTCATCGAAATTATGTCGGATTTCCGATTTTCTAGTGATATTTCATCCGTCTAAAAATCTGTCCTTGCAAATATGTTTTTAGCGGATTTCCAACAAAAAATTCCATCAAAAAGATATTCGCCAGAGCTCTGCTGGGAATATCATATATATATATATATAAAATTTTCCCAAATTTCGGCTAGAGCTGTTTTACATTTTAAAAGATAAATGTTCCCGCCGGAAATTTAAAAACACACACACTCAAACGCACATATACACACTACTATATCAATTTAATAATATATATTAATTTTATTATGCTATAAACATATATATATATATATAATACTTGTTTATATACAAACTCCATATATACATATAAATCAAGTTCACCTTTTCAAATGATATTATATTTCATTACATATAATATACATGCGTGAAATATATACATATAGATTTATATATAGGCCAAGTTCTATATGACCCCTTGTGTTTCAACAAAAATTGCTAAACGGCCCTATGTTTTGAATGAAGGCTAAAAACACCCTGTGTAATATTAGGAAAATACCATAACCCCCTCCCCCTGTGGTTTCGTTTATTAGCTAAAAAACACCTTTTGGTTTAATATGTTAACAACCCCTGTAGTTATAAAAAAAAAAAACTTGTACACTCGCCTCCGTTGTTAGTTTATGTTGAACAATGTTAAATTTATCATGAAATACCAATTATGTTCCTGTTATTAAGAGCCATTGGATCTTGCCTTAAAAAATGAATGATCCAAATTAATTTTTAAATATAAATAATAAATAATTAAATAAAAATAAAATAAAATATATAATAATACATACATTATATCAAAAAAAAAAAAAGCACAGGCATGAACACGACATATTTGCGGATACCATGAACACACAAACAAGATCACTAGACATGCACGGACATACTCAAGATACTCGAGTTTCACTCATCAAATTTAAAAATTGAAGCCAAAAACATAATCCTCTTGTTGTGGGGAACAAGATAGTGGCTAAATACTTCAAAAATGGCGCCTGATGATGGTGGTAACCCATTGAGCAGCGGCCAAATGGCGATGTGGTGACGGTTTTTTTGGTTAAAATCACATGATTTTGGTTGAGTTTTGGCTAGTAAATGACAGGTTAGTTGACTTGCATCTAGTTACACAGGGAAAAATATTACAAGAAAAATCTTATTTGGAGACAAATCCCATCAGAAGACTTATAAGTACTTAATTCAAAAAAAAAAAAGGAAAATAAGGGTAGCCGGCCACCCCATTTCATCAAATTGTTGTCGATGACTTAATGTCACATTGCCACTAATCCATTAAAGAAAGAAAAAAGAAGAAGAAGAAGAAGGAAAAAAAAGAGATGCTAAAGAATGAACACATCCACTAGAAGAAAACAGCCAAAAACCTACGGAATTTTCCTACGAAAAACTTATGGAAAACCTACGGAATTTATGTTTTTCAACGAAAAACGCATGGAAAACCTACGGAATGGATTCCCTCAGAAAAAGTGTCGTCGGTAAGCTTTTGCTAGGGAATTACCTACGGAAAACTAACGGAAATTTCGATCATGATTCGCCAACAGATTACCTACGGAAAACCAACGGAAACTTCGATCATTATTCGCCAACGGAAAACCAACGGAAACTTCGACCTTGATTCACCTACAGATTACCTACGGAAAATCAACGGAAAAAACACCTATGGCTTACCTACGAAAAACGTAGGAAAATTTGCTAGATAATTACCTACGGATTGCCAACGAAAAACCAACGGAAAATTCCGTTGGTAATACATCCAGACCGCCGGAGCACCGCCACCGGTCGGGCTGTCTCCGCCTCCGCCCTGGACCTTGCCATCACCACTTGGCGGGCCCCCACAATCGTCATCATCACTGGAATAGTGCCCCAATAATTTGTAAATTTTTACAACTAAAGGGATTTGAACTCGTGACTTCAGGCTTGTTTGTCAAGCCCTCAACCACCTAGCTATTGCAAGAACTTGTGACATGTTTTGTTTTGTTTTATACTTTTTACATATTTGTTTGATTATTCTTATTTTAATTTATTAATATATTATTTTATTTTATACTTATTACATATTCTTATTTTGTTAACTTATTTTAATTTTTTAATATATTATTTGTAAAATATTATTTATATTGTTTTAAATATCAAATATACATTCTAAATTTGTAAATATTATTTATATTGTTTTAAATAACAAATGTACCATCTACATATGTACTTACGTATAGAATTTAGTAAAAAAGGAATTTTAAAAAAGTAATTGTTCATACGTCTTTTAGAAGTCGAATTTATTTGTATTTTTAGATTTATTTTGATGATACATAAATTTTTCCAGGATAAATTTGTTATAACGGTATACATTGCCATTTATTTTGATGATAAATTGAACCTATGACCTCTTGGATGGAAATGTAATGCTTTGCCACTAAACTAATTTCAAGACCAACTCATTAATCTACTTTTTTAATAATTACAAATAATATTTGAATATTTTAATTTCTATTAAATTCAATTTATTTAATATTATTTTTTGAATTGCTGAAAATATTCTCTTAATTCAATCGAGAAGAGGGAGATTAAATATTAGTAATGAGAGGAGAGAGAAATTAATTATAATAAAGATATGTATAAATTATAATATTTATAAATTATAAAGATAGTATAAATTATAAAATTAATAAGGATATCTGTTAATTTACATATAGAATTTTGCAAAAAAAGAATTTCTAAAAATTAAAATTATATTTGGATCATACATAAATTCAAAACTTTTACAATGGCTAGAATAATATTTAACAATAGATTCATATAATTAAAGATCCGTTAAAGATCCGAATCCGAATCCGTTAAAGATCCGAATCCGAATTTTGATAATATATTTTATTAAATTTATACATTATATATAATACAATAGTAATAATGATGCTTCAATGTAATATATACACAATTAATTAGTCTAGATATTAAAGATCTCTATTACATACACAATATATATACACATATAGGATATGTTATTGGAGATATCTATTATATAATATCATTAAATAGACAACTAATAATCTATATACTTATTAGAGATCTTTACTAAATATACTATATGTAAACGTATTTATATATAATTCTAAAAATATATTCTCATTAAAGGAACAATTCAATAGTTATTAAAGATATACTATATGTAAACGTATTTATATATAATTCTAAATATATATTGTCATTAAAGGAACAATTCAATAGTTATTAAAGATCTCTATTATATATATATAATATATTTGTACAAGTTTATATATTTAGCCGGTACCAACTCTCAGATTCGGATCCACATTGCACTGATTTGCTTTAGATCCGATCCTTTGACAGCCCTATTTGGATCGTGCATAAATTCAAAACTTTTGCAATATATTTGGCTAGATTTTAAAAGAGGGAGATAGAGGGAGTAATGAGAGTAAAATTGAGAATATTCCCTCGGTTTTGCCTCGCCAAATTTTAAAAAAAAATTACCAAGGGAAAAATCCGTTGGGAATCCCTTGGAATATTTGAAGGAGATTACCAATGGAAAATTCCTTTGGTATTCCGTTGGGACGTTATTAAAGGCTATTACCAAGGGAAAAATTCTTTGGGAATCCCTTGGTAATTTTTGAATAAGATTACTGAGGGAATTTTCCCTTGGTTTTCTGTCGGGAAATTTCTAAAAAAACTTTCAAGGGAAATATCCATTGAGAATCCCTCGCAAAATCTTGAACAAGATTACCTAGGGAAAATTCTGTTGGGATTCCGTCGGGATTTTCAAAAAAAAATTACCAAGAAAAATATCCGTTGGGAATCCCTCGGAAAATCTTGAACGAGATTACCTAGGGAAAATTTCGTTGGGATTCCTCGGGAATTTTCTAAAAAAAATTACCAAGGGAAATATCCGTTGAGAATCCCCCGGAAAATCTTGAACGAGATTACCTAAGGAAATTCTGTTAGGACACCGTTGGTAATTTATTAAAGAAGATTACCAAGGGAAAAATCCCTTGGGATTCTCTTGGTAAATTTTGAATGCGATTACCTAAAGAAAATTCCCTCGGTAATTCCTTGGTAAAAATGACGCTACTTCTCCTGCCATTTTCTTAGCAAATTTTCCTACGGAGTACCAACGGATTACCAATGGAATTGCGTGTTACCAACTTCCGTAGGTTTTCCATTGGTATTTGCAAGGGATTTTTTCCGTCGGGTTTCCCTAGGAAAATTCTGTAGATTTTTGCTTGTTTTCTTGTAGTGATCAATATACCATTAATTAAATGCCATGGCTATTTTCCACTAGAATATTGAACATGGCATTTAATGCCCATTTGCCATTATATCTATCTATCTATCTATCTATCTATATATATATATATATATTTGAATGATCTACATGTGATCAAAGAGAAACTGAGCTAGTGTTTGAACAACCAACATTTGTGGCGATGAAGAAATTGAAATTTTAGTGCAAAAATCTTATATTTCGGTGTTGTCCCAACAAAGTGTGCTATATCTGACCTGGTCATGATTCTTTTGGCTTCTCTACTGAGCATAGCTTCAATTTTCACTTATAAATAGAAGCATAATGCAGCCAGAAAAGGGAGAGCATCTCGGGACGCATGCTGTACAGCTCTCCGCTTTGGTCCTTTGTGTCTCGCTGCACGGCACGCACAATGACCAGCTTGTGCGCTCCTTTCGCACCATGCCTCACTTGTCATGTCGCGTGATGCACCTCCAAGCATGCACCACTTTAGCCACTTGTTGCTTAACGGCGTTCCGCACTGCACAATGCTCCACATGCTCTCTCCATGTCTTGCATCCATCCTCGAGTGCCATCCATTCCAAGTAGGCCAACCCGGATGCGCCTCCAAGCACACACCCATTGCACACTAGCACGCTAATGCTAGAATGCGTCCCTATGTCTCAAGGGACCCGTGATGTGCCTCCAAGCATGCATCACGTTGCGCTCGGTGTGCAGCACACGCACTCCCGATTGCACTCACCCAAAAAGGGCGTAACAAACCTCCCCCACCAAGAGAGCCCGACGTCCTCGTCGGAGGTAGGAGTGTAAAAGGATCAATTGGGCTGGACTCACCCACTTCAGCCATCATCAAACACGTTCAATTCTCCATCTTTGGGTAAAACAACATCAAATGGTCTCCGTGGCCTCGGCTTTACCATTTCTTCTTTTGCTAGTCTTCCCTTAGGCTTTACCGGCATCCTCTCTCTAATCCAGGCTACCAACGACTTGATAATGAACAAGACGTTCAACAGCAACAATGGTCATGAATTTGAACAGCTTGTCTTCTTTCGGCATGTCCTTGATATCAATCCTCAAGGAGCTGCTTTCCTTTCACAAAGTCTGCACTATCCCCGTGTATTTCAACTCACATAGGGATCACCTCACTCGCTACAGCATGTTGCAAGGCTAGAATTGAACCATCAATTCCCCTTTGAGCATCATCCAGGACCGGACCTCCTTCTTGATAGCGCGAGCATCGTCCACTTGCCTTGTACGCCACCATTATTTTATGTCTTGCATCAAATACATGCTCATTATGAAAACTCTCACCATTTTTGGGACTACGGGTTGTATGGAATTTATGTTTCCACTGTCCCACTGAAAGTTCTCGAGTTTCTTTGGCGTCTCTCGCTCCGCCAAAAAGGTCTCGGTTCCAGCACCTTAACCTTGGAAGACGGCCTGCCCCATTGGGAACATAATCACACGGCCTTCTTCAAGATGCGCAGGTCCTCTTTTATGCATCCAACTTCAGGTCAGAAGCATCGGTGATATAGCTTCTGTCCTCTCCAAGTGAAGCCTCTCGTCTCTTCACGAACTCTTGCACATCCTTGACTGTATTGGCCAACTCTTCGCCTCTTTCCACGATTTGGCGAACCTGCTCGAACAGCCCCATGCTTTGAGTTTCTGGAAACGCTCTACCTGCTGTATCCTCATCTTTAGCATAAGGACACGTTCATCTCTTGGATCATGATCACCCATGAGTCAAAATCCCTGAACTTGGAACAAAGCAAATCTGGCTTTGTCCAAATTTGCGAATAAAATCAGACCAACGACCCATTCGCGAGTCTGAGTTTCATGCCCCCAAAACCATGTTGACACCCATCGTCAACTTGGCCTTCGCTGCTAGAATGAACAAGAGCAAACTTAACTCTGTTTGGACTCTGAATCAAGTGAATCTAACTTCCCAACTTGATTCGGCTTTGATCGGCAACAAGCAAATCTTCATTCTGAAATTGTTATGATCTGGATCAAGCGAATCCTCCTTCCAAACCTGACCTGTACGCAACAGCGAATGAACAAGAGCGAATCTGGCTTCCCAACTCTGTTCGGACATGAATCAAGCAAATCCAACTTCCCAACTTGATTCAGTTTTGACCAGCAACAAGCGAATCCTCCTTCCGAACCTGTTCATGGTCGGGATCAAGTGAATTCTCATTCAAAACTTGACCCGTGCACAGCTGCAAACAATCAAGAGCGAATCTGACTTCCCAACTCTGTTTGGGGATGAATCAAGTGAATCTAACTTCCCAACTTGATTCGGTTTTGACCAGCAACAAGTGAATCCTCCTTCCAAACCTGTTCGTGGTCGGGATCAAGCGAATTCTCATTCAAAACTTATCCCAAACGCAGCAGCAAATCAAGCAAACGATCCCTTCATCAACTTGACTTAAAATCTGCAGCAACCAAGCCTACGAACCACCGCAAACCTAGACCAGATCTACTCCCACACGTAAACTGGATTTTCCGCACATTGCCCGTACGGAGCATGCATGTCCCCCTGTCCACGCTCGCTGCCTTCCACACGGTGCGTGTGAGCTAATCCACACACACGCTGCACAGCACTCCGCATCGCCTGCTTGCGTCTCTCTACACAGTGCGCACAACCACCAACTTGTACGCACTCCTTTGCGCCATGCCTAACTCGTCATGTCGCATGATGCACCACAAGCATGCATCACTTCAGCCCCTTGTAGTTAGAAAACAAAGAGAGTTTAGATCAGGAATGAGTCCATGGTTTGGGTTTCAATGTTAAAGAAATATTCTCTTCTTTCGATTTTGTATTCTAGCTATGGGATGGTGATAGTAAACTATTTTATATTTACTTGTTTTTATTACTTAATCACAGAGTAATCCTATTATTGTTACATATCTATGTAATCGAATCCTATATATGTTAGGTTTCAGTTATATGAGTAAATTATTTTATTCATGAAAAAATTTTATATAGCTTTTAATGCCCTTTATACATAAAAATTGGGGGCATTTCCAAAAAATCCGCCCAGGGTTTCGTTTATTTGCTCAAAACTCCCTTGTAGTTTAAAAATAGATATGCTTGCTTTGCGGAAGTTAATATTTTTCACACGTTTTTGCAAGTACATTGACTAATATACCCTTGAACTAATACATTTAAATATACTTATCTAATATGACTAATAAACCCCCTTAGGCCATGTTTACTTTTACAGATAACTCACTTTTATATTAATTAACCCTCAAATTCCAATGTTTGCTTGGTGATGGGCCCGCAATTGGCCTCCTACGCGCTTCAACGCGCTCATACGCGCAGTAAAGTTTGACAATTTTAACTCTCCAAATGGAGGGTTTAATTTGACTATCTTATAAACAGTCTTACAAAACCAATGGGCTGTTAACTTTTGTAGGGCCCGACTGTAGAAGTAAACGTGGCCTTAATTTGTTAAAATTTTACTCTAGCCCCTTTGCTTTTTATTTTTAGAATGTAAAATTGCAAACAAGGCCATTTTTACTTTTCTTAGTTATCTTTAAAGTTTTATTTTCTAATTTTATATATAAATAGTTATTAAAACATTAATTAATTTAAAAATATCTAAACATAAATTTGTTTCTACGCAACCACTACACAGCAATCCTAAACCACCATTAGATGCGCCTTGTTGAGGCTAACAAAAGCCTCAAACCTAATTCAAACTTTCCACTCCTATTTATCCACCAATTGAATCGGTGAATTTGTAAACCCTAACTCATGCCACCACATTTGACGCACTAACATCACCCCATTTCTCTTCAATTTAAAGTCACAAATAGATGTAAATTAACTAACCCATCATTTATAGGTTAAAAACCATTCGAAACCACACGATTTTCATTGAAAAATTGTAACTTCGTTGTTGTTTGTCTGCCATTCAATAGGTCACTACCATTGTCTTGTTCCCCACAACGAGAGGATTATGATTTTTGGGTTAAAGTTTTAAATTTTAGGATTGAAAATAAAGTTTCTTCGCTGTGTGTGTGTAGTGTTCTTCTATGTGTTCATATGAGAGGGTAGATGTTACCTAGTTGGATACTACCTAATTGGATTTTTAACAGTTGTATCGAATATTATGACGTTATTTTTTTTTTAAACATTTTTTGACATCGTCATATTCAAATTCAATGGTTAAAAATACTAGTTTGGCTATACGCACATAGGTATCATTTCCAAAACCATGTTCATAGGTGTGTTTTGTTATGTTTATGCATGTGTATATTTGGGTGCATATTCAAAACTATTACGTATATTATCTATATATTATATTTATTCAATTTATATTTTTTAGGTTAAATATTATGTTTTTATATTTAAAAATTAATCTAGATCGTCCATTTTTTTAAATCAATATCCAGTGGTTCCTAATAAAGGGCTATAATGAATATTTCAGGATAAATTTAACACCGTTAAACATGAACTGACAATAGAAGTGAGTATGCAATTTTTTTTAAATATGGCGGGGGCGGGGCGGGGGGGTTTGCATATTTGTAAACCGCAAGAGAGTTTTTAGCCAATAAACAAAACGATGGGGGGGGGGGGGGTTGGGAATTTTCCCTAAAAAAATGTCTATTAATTGTGGCGAGATGTCAAAAAGAGAAGTTGCAATTTAATAAATATTTTTATATATAAATTGATACTAGTTGGAATCATGTAAGCCCAAGACTACCCGAAGAGGGACATTAAAAATTTTAATTGCGTCAATTATTAATTTGTAAAACATATTACTAATTGATATCTGAGGTGTGTGCTTAAGATAGTCATGAAATCTAACCTTATACAAATTACACAAATATATAATACCTATTTACTGTATACTCTAGTCACATACACACATATTACACTTGCATTCCAATTGTGGGACGTTGCAAGTGTGGCGCTATGCCATGGTGGCTTCAGCTTCGGCTGCGGATGGTGTTGTTCTGTCGGTAGTGCCTTTTGGCCAAAAAGAGAGAACGAAGACTTATTTTTTCAACAAATTTGTTGGTAAATTCACAAAAAAAGTGTAAAATACTCCTCTCGCGATTAATCTTGGTTTGGCCGAGCCAGGTTTGGCCTAGAATTTTCCTAAGTTTTTGGGCCTGATCTTAAGTTGACTAGGATTAGCCCAAGTCAAATGCAAGTAAATAACTATAAACGAGATAGCGTGGGATGTAAATGAAAATACCCTACTAAAATAGTAAGAAAATATAATAATAATAATAATAATAATTGTAATAATAATAATAACAAGAGTAACAATAACAATAACAATTATAATAATAACAAGAATAACAATAACAATAACAATAATAATAATAACAAGAATAACAATAACAATAACAACAATAACAATAACAATAACAATAACAACAACAACAACAACAATAATAATAATTATAATAATTATTATTATTATAAGAAGAAGAAGAAGAACAACAACAACAACAACAACACCAATAATAATAATATTGATTTATTCCCACAAATGCACACATACAATGCTCTTGTCGTATCATAATATAATAATATTTAAAGAAAAACTAATAAAATAACTTAATACCTAAAGTGTATATATATATATACACACATACGGAGGCATTCACGGTCTCACACTTCTTTTCTCTATCTACAGGCAAGTTGCTATGAAATGTAAAGTACACTTGGCTAATTCTTTTCCACTCTTATTTGCTCAAATAATTAAAATTAAATTTATATCATAAATCGTTGATAATTTTTTTTTATATTATTACATAATATTACTTTTTCCATGTGAAACATGTTTTTCGTAATAGCAATTAAAATTTTAGTTCATAGAACATTATGCATCTGGATGCATACGCCACGGTTCCGGGAGTGGCCCAAAAAAGACATGGTATGTGGCAGCAAGAGCATAGCAATAATCTTGCAAAATGAATACGTAGTCTGTTGGGTACGCGAAATAAGTTGCAAACCTGCAATGTACGAATTTAATGAAGGCTAGGCAACATGGTTCAAATATTTGACTCATCTTATTGTCCAAAAAAGCATCCGTCTCATTGGAGCATAAACTAGCTCTTTGGGACCAAAAATCACAATCCCACATAAGAGAGTTATTAGGAGTTCATGGTGTGCCAGCAGGATACATGAATTAACGTGGTGGTAATGCGAATCCCCTAGCTCTTTTGTTATGATCGGACATTATTAGACTAGCGACTGTAAGCAAGACGAAAAAACCAGCCTTTAGAGCCATTTTCGTGGATGATAGTTAAATTTGATTGCTCTTTTTAAGGAGAAATATTGAATTTATATAGAGAGGGCATTCATAGCATCGATAAGGGGTTTAAATGCGAATGGAGCTTGTAACTGTTAAATAATGAAACATCCAAGGCAAAAGTTTTTCACATGAACTAACAACATTAACTTTTTCATATGAGTAATGCAATATTGTTGAATAATTTTTGCGACCCCTGGCTTATTGATAAGGCCTTCAGGACCCAAGGATGCTTTTAGGTGAATTAACACTTTTTCTTTAGGAATGGCTCTTACCCTTAATTGTTGTTGGACAACCAGGATTCTCTATTGAGCATAGCTTCAATTTTCACTTATAAATAGAAGCCGAACGCTGGAAGAAAAGGGAGAGCATCGGGGTGGGGGGGGGGTGGTGTGGCAAAAATAGAGTTTAACTTTTCTTTCTTTCTTTTTATTAGATTTGATATTTAGAAAATAAACAGACAGTTTAGATCAGGAATCAGTTTGTGGTTTGGGTTTCAATGATAAAGAAATATTATTATAAATTATAATAATTTTTTATTTTTTTAATTTTCGGCGGAAATTTCCTTCGAAAATACGCCGAAAATTATTAAATTTATTTTTTAATTTATTATTTAAATTGTTGGCGGAAAATTTCGTCGAAAAATTCAAAAATTAATTTTTTTAATTTTTTTGAAATTCCGAAAAATTGCGTCGAAAATTTTCATCTGCCGAAAATAGCGCGTTTTCTTGTAGTGGTAACTCGAAATGACTTAATGAGGCCAGAAATACATATATGAATATATTTGCAAAACCAATAAAGTAATGAATCACAGAAAAGTGCGTTGTAGTATGAAGCGGGTACATGCAAACTTGAACAAGACAAATAGTGAGCCATGAACAGAATCTCCAACCTCATGACTATCCAAAACAGATAAATATAATAGAAATCCTTATGCCTCCTTTGTCAAGGACTGACCTCGATATTAAATTGAACGGAGATGTATCACGCATCTATGCAATACATCGCTCCAATCTCTACTACCGTCATCCTCCGGCTGTACGGTAAAATTGATTTCACGGAATGGTATCATATAAAGGTTCCATTGACGGTCCGTTCCACCCGATAGAATTCTTCTTATAAGTACCTGGGCCCAACTTCCCAAGGGTGTCCCCAATGATAAACAAAAATATAACGGAACAGATATGACTCACAAACTATTGGTAAAACAATAGTTTGTTTTTACACCTAGGACACATAAAAATATAATTAAAATATAATATCCCAAATGTGTCAAAAAATCATTTCGGGATAGATATAACTGACAATATTAGAAGTGCAATATTTTCAGATATAACTTGACTTATAATTTGGAGAAATATTTCGTTGAAATGTGAGGAGCAAAATATAGTTCCAGAAAGATCGGATAACATAAATATGATAGGGTAGACTATACGAATAATAATATTTATAGCATATAGTTCATTCAAATATCGATGAACACTCAATATCTATGAACATATGATATATATATATATACGTTTTACATGTATATATGTATGTCCCTATATATATAATCTATCTATATATTTATTTATAGATATATATGTGTGTATATATATAGAACTCTTTTAACCTATTCTCAACACTTTAGAAATAGATTCCCTCTTGATTTCTTACTATTAATAGGATAAGAATCATACTCTTATAATAATACTAAATTGATTAAATCTCTATTTAATTGTTTTAAACAATTAATGGTAAATTAATTGATTTCTCTATCAGTTTCAATAAATTGATTTTATCCACCAAATCAATTAATGGGCTTGGACCTTAAAGTCCAATTAAATTAACTTAATTTTATCAACTAAATTAACTATTTAATCTAATTGAGCCTGTTAATTAATTTAACTAATTCTATTGATTAATTAATATTCAATTAATTAATGGATTGGGCTCTCGAGCCCAATTAAATCAACTATTTAATTTAACTTAATTAAACCAACTCTTCGATTTAATTAAATCCATCAATTAATTAATTTTCTTAATCAATCGAATATAATCTATCTCAATTGATTAAATCAATACTTTGATTTAATCCAATTAAACATTTCATATACATTTACGAGTTTATACCGATCAATTAGAAATGGGCTGACAACTCGCTGCAATATTTTAGATGACAAATTCATCAATCGATTAATTAAACTCATTTGATTAGTCACTTTTGAATTAGAGCTCTTTCTAATCCAATAGTACCCATCTATTGTTGTTGATATCCAACAACAAGTCCATGGCGTATAGTCAATAGGTGAAGTATTATGCATGAATCTGTCCGCTTACAATTACCGTGTAAATCCATTCCCTCCATTATCTAATCTTACCGATTGAGGTTTAAGATATAGGATTTATCAAACATTCTTTTAACCTCAATTCTATGATTTTTATTTATAATTAGTCTTCTCAACAATCAATCTAGAAAATTCATTTCTAATCATTGTCTCTACCATAGCTATGGATTTTTGTACACTAGTTAAAATAGAACACGTAGGAGATTCACTCACTCTATGAGATGAGTAAATGGATTCTATATCGACTATCATAAACCTTCATACATGGGAAATTTATACCCAACGTAGGCGTCTTAAGACTTGCCATGGGGTCGGTGCCTATATCAAAGTATAAATGCACATATACAAGATTACTATGGAGCCTCAAGTCTAAGGACTAATTAATGTATACACCATAAGCTGAGAAAAAATCCTAACTCGATGTGCAACTAGTGCTCCATTTAAGTGTTTCTCGGTAAGATCCTCAGTGAACTTATTGTCTAGTGAGCATCTACTTATGCATATGAATGTCTCTACATTCGATTTCTATGAAGCAACACATTCTCCCATTTGAGATATATCATAAGCACAAGTCTTAATCCGAGTCATGTTAACACCACTAGTATTTGTTAGAATGTTCGAATTAGAGTGATTTGGATCACACCTTAGACACTTATTTGAAGACCTCCATCACTACTAGAAAAATACTTATTAGCGATAGTTATAGAGACGGAGTTTGCTCATTTTCCGTCACTAAATATCTTTCCCCACGGATTTAGTGAGGGACAATTGTCGTCGTTAAAATGCCCGTCGCTAAATTTAGTGAGGGATATTTCTGTGGGAATTTTTTCGAGGGTTTTAGTGACGGGTTTAGACATCACAGCTAGTGACGGCTTGAGTGACGGCAACTACGATCACAAACGGTTAGTGACGGCAATTTCTGTCACTAAAGATGCTATGAAAAAATACAAAAAAAAACTCTTTTGTGAGGGCTGTAGCGACGGAAAATGTGAGTCATATTTTAGCTAAAACATTTAGCGACGGATATTATCCGTTGCTAATTAAAAGAATATTTTTATTAATTTTAAATATAAGATATGTAGCAACAGATAATTTCGTGATTGATAACTAGAAAAAATTTACTAGCCTTGAAATGCTTAATTTTTTGCATAAAAACGCAATATCCTATTTAAATTTATTCAATTTTCCAATATCCTATAAATACATTTAAAAGAAAACATGCACATTTGAACCCCAACACAACACCTACAAATTGAACATTAAAATTACTAATTAACTGTCCCAAAATGATCATTAATAAACTCAAACATTGTCTACATCAATCCATCCCAAACCAACAACTATGCAATAAAGTGCCAAAATTCTTAGCATCCATTCAAGGAACAACTAATATGCAACAAACTCAACAAATAGTCCAATAGTGCATAATGTAAAAAAAAAAAAAGTCAAACTAGCAATATTTATGAATCATCAACATTATCTTGACGAGTTACATCCCTTGTGTGATTATTACCCTCTTCATTAGGAGTTTAAGAAGAAAAAGGACCAGTGGGAGGGTTCAACCCAGAAGGCATGAAATGATAACCCGTCGAAGGTGGAAAGTAGGGAGAGGCATGGTGAGCTGCCCCAGGCTGAAATGAACTGACAGATGACGAATGAAAGGGGATTGGTGGATATGGAGTTGATTGAGACCTCAAGATAAACTGATCAAACTTTGACTCAAGAGACGAAAGCTTCTCCTTGAGCTCTTTATTTTCTGCCTTGACATCATCAATGACTTTATGTTGGTCATCGATTTGCTCCTTGAGCTCTTTCTACTGTTGATGTGGAGAATGTGAAATATGTAGCCTGGGCTGCAAGACCATAGACTCTATTCTTGTTTGGTCTACCAACTGTCCTTATCCACACCTAAAAGATAGAAGAACACACATTAATTTGAATATAAGGCTTTTTTAATGATGTATAATAATATTTAAAAAACTCAATAAAGTAAAATTCTCACATCCTATTGAGAGGGCATAGGCTGCTCAGAACCATCCCCTGAAACATCTTGATTCTGACTATCATTCCAGTTAGCAAGGAACATGTCCTGTAAAATATAGATATTCAACAACTTAGTACACATAATAATGCTTAAGCTATCAGAAACAAGTGGACCATGTCGTGCAACAACTTGAGCTGCATTTCAAATGTTCCATTAAATAATTCTTAAAACATCTTATTACATACACACACACACACACACACATACATTATAATCTAATTTCTTTCAACCCTTTTATGTCTTAAAGATTGAAAGTCGAACATAAGATATACACATACTTACATGTGTATTTTCTGCACGTTCATTGACCCATACTCGTTCTCCCTCCTTGTTCAAACTAGAATATGTGTTGATAAAGGACTCAGCAAGTCCTACCGGGCACCCGAGACTCTTTCCCTATAATAATTGACATATATTAGCAAAACAAATATAAAAAAATTAAATTTAGACACTTATATAGTTACCATTTCATCCTTGTGAGCTAAATGTAAGATCGAACCACCCTTGTGAAGGGGAAAGCCCTTTCCACCCCAATCTGATGCTCGATTTTGTTTGTTTTTATTGGACAATGTGCGGTAATCATCGCATCTCCATAAGTCGAGCAAACTATTCCATTGAATCAAAAAACCCAAGGGGAAAGAAACATTCCAACTTGCACAAAATGATTGGAATGTTTTTCTCTAACTACAATAGATTTTCTTCATGCAATTTCGTACAACACAAGTCCCGAAAGAAGAGGCTTAATTTAGTTAGAGGCCTCCATATGTTTTGCAGTAGCGAAATAAAAGCAATCGGGGCCAACCGTTGGATAAACACGTGATAATCATATCTCTTCATCCCATGCAATTTGAGCTTCTATTTGTCCACACATCTTGCCAGATTTGAAGCATAACCATCTGGTATTTTTAAGCCCTCAACATATGTACAAAAATCTCATTTTTCATCAGATGTTAAGGTGAAATTAGCTTTTGGCTTAGTAAATTTCCCATTAGACAAGCTTCGGAAATTTAAAGAAGGTTGACTGTAGTACTCATGCAAGTCCATCCTTGCTTTCTCGTTGTCTTTGGTCTTTCCATTGATGTCCATTGTAGTGTTAAGCACATTATCAAAGACGTTCTTCTCTATGTGCATAACATTTAGATTATGGCAGACCAAATTATCTTTCCAATAAGGCAATTCCCAGAATATACTCTGTTTTGTCCAATTATGTGACACTCCATAACCTGGAAACTTATCATGATCACGGGGCATTTCAGTTACTTTGGGTAACCGACAAACTTCTTCCTATAATTCATGACCATTCAATCTACGAAGTGGTCCTGACTGTTCAACTTTGCCCTTGAAGAATGCATCCCTATTTTTCCTAATGGGGTGATTACTGGACAAGAATTGGTGATGACAATCAAACTAAGATGTCTTTTTCCCATGCTTCAACCTAAAGGCTTTCGTTTGGGACATACAAATTGGGCAAGCCAATTTTCCTGCAGTCATCCATGCTGAGACCATGCCATATGCGGGAAAACCATTTATCATCCACATAAGTGCCGCTTTCATCTGAAAATTTTATTTTTTCGAAATGTCAAAAGCTTGAACACCCTCTACGCATAGAATTTTCAACTCATCAATGAAAGGTTGCAAGTATACATCAATTCTACTCTTCGGGTTATGTGGACCAGGAATTAAGCAAGTCAAAAACATAAAAGGAGTTGTCATGCACATCTCAAGAGGCAAGTTATAAGGAGTGACGATTACTAGCCAAAGAGAATAAGGTGTGGTTGATTAACTAAATGGATTAAACCCATTTGTACATAAGCTAAGTCTCACGTTTCTTGGCTCAGAGGCAAAATCAGGGTGGGCTTTATTGAAATGCTTCCGAGCCAACCCATCTGATGGATGAATTAGAACACCTGACTCTCTTCTATTTTCAGAGTGCCACCTCATATGCTTTGCTGACTTTGATGATGTATACAGTCTTTTAAGCCTTGGGATAAGTGACAAATAATGAATCCTTTTATGAGGAACTCTCTTTTGCTGTCTTTTCCCTATTTCATTAACCCCACCCTTATTAACTGGTCTGAATCGATCATGACCACAAAACTTACATGAAGTTAAGTGTTCATCATCTTTTTAGTATAACATACAACTATTCATGCAACAATCGTACTTTACAGAATTTAGACCTAACTTTGAGACTATTTTCTTTGCCTCACAATAATCTTCTGGAACACAATTTGAAGGAGGATTTGATAATTTTAAGATTTGTGCCATGCGATTAAAGCATCTTTGTGACATATTATAATCAGATTTTAGACATATCATCTGAACAACTATAGAAAATTTAGAATGAGAATCACACCCTGGCCATAACGGTCGTTGGGCGGCATTCAACATATCATAGAAGCATTAAGCTTCCGCGTTTGGAGGTTCTTCCATATTTGGGTTCAAATCTCCATAATTTGTAAATGGAATATTACCATCATTTTGTCCTATAGCTTCAAACACCATAATCTCATATATATTATGCACATCATGAAATGTATATTGAGCACTACTTGAAGCTCCCCCCTCATTAAACTCATCAGGTTCAGACTCTCCATGTTCAGTCCAGTACCAATAATCAAGCATAAAACCACGCCTCAAAAAGATGTTCATGCACTTCATCAGATGTTAAAAACTTCATATTTCGACACTTGCAACAAGGACACCTCATCTCTTTGTTTTTTAAATATTGAGGTTGCAAGCATGCAAATTCAATAAATTGTGCAACTCCAACTATATATTCGTTTTTATATTCATGTTGACCGGGTAAAAATCTTCTATACATCCAACTATGAGAAGCATGATGATCCATGGTACGTAAAGATAATTTAACAAATAAATATCACATTTCATTATATTATATATTTTTCAAAAAATCGAGATTTTTTTATTCATTTTGGTCCAATAATGTCATACTTGCATTTCTATTTATTAAATATTATTTCACATGGATTATCTTACTAGTACTAGATATTAAAAGTAATACAAACAAAATTTTGTCACAATATTGTTTTCTTTAAAAGAATAGCACCTTAGAGTGAGTTGCTCGGTTCTATCAATCTGTTTTGGTCTAATTTGTTTTTTTTTTTCTTCATATTTTTTCCCCTTTACTTTCTTGCTCTTCGTTCCTCTGGCATGTTCTTTTACTTTCCCACTCCTCTTTTCTCTCTCATGTTCTTTTAATTTATCTCTCCCTCTATCTCTCTCTCTCTCTCTCTCTCCCCATTCCCACTCCTCTTTTCTCTCTCATGTTCTTTTAATTTATCTCTCCCTCTATCTCTCTCTCTCTCTCTCTCTCTCCCCATTCCCCCTCCCTTCCTCTATCTTTCACTTATATTTATTTAATAAATATATTAGAAATAGTTGAAAGTTAATATTTATATAAGAAAATTAACTACTATATATACTTTTATGCTATTAAAAGTTAAACGCCAATAAATTATATAAATTTCTTGTATTTTGCACACATATCAATCAAGCATGTGAAGACTGCTACTTAAAATCATTAGCAAATTAAAAATCACATAAGACACGTGTATGTAGTAATCAACTACTAAACAGAATAAATCTTAACTAATAAGAATTAAGTAAAGAAATGGTACCAGTCGGATTGAAGGGAGTTCTCAACAAGCTAAGAAGACATTTGGTGTGCAATTAATGACCTTTACACATAATGCCAAAAGTGTATGAAAATTAAAAGACATGGCATACCTCTAGGAAAAGCAATCTTTGAAGTAGTCTAAATTATGAATAAAACATCTTTAAACATAGTTATTATTTTGAAATAGTCGTTCCCGCTTTTTTTTTTTTTTTTTTGTTCTCTATTTAGTAACATACTGCCAAAATCTCTCTCTCTCTCTCTCTGTATATATATATATATATGTATAAAAGATTGGGATAATTTCTGGATAATCGTTACAGGTTTAAAGTGGACAAGGTATATTATCTATGCTAGCTTAATTTATCTTTATTTTTTTCCTAGCTAAGGATTAATTTAAGCGGAATAATTATGTTATTGTATTATAAGTGTAAGACCCCACATTTGTATTATAATTGGAAAAATATTGGTGAAGGGTAATTTTTGTTACATCTTGAAAGTTTGGGGGCCTAATTGGAAGAATTAGAACTTGTAGGACTTGATTTGTATACTTTTGGACTGAATTGAAAAGGATCGAAACTTTGGGGACTAAAGTGTAAGGCGGTTATAAGTTGAGGGATCATGTTGCAAATTCTGAAAAGTGGTCTTTATCTTCTTCCTCTTGAGCTGAAAACGTACACATATACATACAACATATACATATATACATTTTATTCTCCTAAACTTCCCAAGCTCATATCTTTCTCGTTTTTTCACCAAATCGCGCAAATTATATATGAAAATCGATCACCGCGACGAGAGGAACGCATAGGTGGTGGTATTTTTGGGTTTCGCCGAACGGTGGAGGAGCAGTGACGGCAGCAGTGACGCGACGGTGGCGAAGCTCCGTTTCTGACGAGGTTTTCCGGCGAACTTGAGGTGGTTCTTCGACTTCTCGACCTGGGAAAGCTATTGGTGAGGTCAATATTGAGCTAGAATCGACGGAGGAGATCGAATTAAAGCGAGGGTAAGTTAGGGTTTCTATTGACGAATTTCCTCAATTAGACTTTAATAGCTTGAGATTCCCTAAAATTGAATGAGGGCTTTGATAGATCGCATCGAGACGAATTTTGGGGTGAAACAGGTCGGTGATTCGGCAACGGGCGGTGGCGGCTCCGGCGGCGGCTCATGGTGGTTCTTGGGCAGGTTGTTCCCCTTAACGAGTAGGTCTCGAATATGTTGATATTAGCCCTATTTGATATTTAGTAAGACTTGAATTGGCCAAAAATGCATATAAAAGTATGTGTGAGGTGAAACTTTAGTGTAGTGAGCAATAATGTGGAAGATTTGAGCTTAATAGTCTAATAAGTGGCACATTTATCGGATAGATTGAGGAAATGGTGCATGATAATTTTGATAGTAGTATTAGATATATACATGATATGGACTTGATTGACCCTAATGCCTTGTAAATGTTTGATCAACTTGATACGAGTTGAGGTACATTAGAATTATGGATTACGAGACCTAGGTTCTTTTGCATGTATATGTATACGTATACAAAGTTTGGAAAATGGACTTCGATTGATTTGATTATCTTGATCTAATAGGTGGGCGTGTATTAAAGGACATTGAGTAATAGTAGCGGACTTACGAAGCTATCCACGTTTAAAAGGTGAGGGTTCTACCTTTTCTTGTTGGAAAGTATAGCCACCTTATTTCTATCGAACTATGAGCTCGAATATGTCTTATTGTTTCGAATTGTTTGGGCTCGCAGCCTGTTGTAATCGTATTGTATTCCTGATCGATCTCTTGAACCGATGCTCTTGTGAGGGTTCTACCTTTTCTTGTTGGAAAGTATAGCCACCTTATTTCTATCGAACTATGAGCTCGAATATGTCTTATTGTTTCGAATTGTTTGGGCTCGCAGCCTGTTGTAATCGTATTGTATTCCTGATCGATCTCTTGAACCGATGCTCTTGTGAGGGTTCTACCTTTTCTTGTTGGAAAGTATAGCCACCTTATTTCTATCGTACTTCTTGGACTATGAGCTCGAATATGTCTTATTGTTTCGAATTGTTTGGGCTCGCAGCCTGTTGTAATCGTATTGTATTCCTGATCGATCTCTTGAACCGATGCTCTTGTGAGGGTTCTACCTTTTCTTGTTGGGGCGTGTAGCCGCCATATTTCTATCGTACTTCTTGGACTATGAGCTCGAATATGTCTTATTGTTTCGAATTGTTTGGGCTTGCAGCCTGTTGTAATCGTATTGTATTCCTGATCGATCTCTTGAACCAATGCTCTTGTATTGGACTGTTTTCGGCTTGTCGCCCATTTTCGTATTGTGATTGAATCTTGTTATTGTCTAGCTTGTATTCTCCTGATCGTTGTCTTGTCTGGTGTACTGTTTGGGGCTTGCCGCTCGTTATTCGTTATCCTAGACTTTTGATTAGTCCTTTATTCTCTTGTTTCGCAATTCTTTCGTATCCTGTATTGCCTGGGCTTGCAGCCTATTTGAGCCGTTATAGACTTTAACTGTTTCCTGATATCGATTGCTTGTTATTATTGTTTGTTACCAGTGCTACTGTACTGTATTGATGAGGACTTGTTGTCCCTCGTGTATTGTGATTGTTGGTTATTGTATTGCACTGCACTGTTTTGGAACCCTTCTGCCTGATTATCAGATTGGGGATTGTACTGTTCTGGCGACTATGGGGGTGCCCATAGTTCGTGTTTGTTCCATGGGAAGCTCTCATGGAACGGTCGGGTGGGGAAGTCCCTCGATCACCTGTTTCCTGTCTGGAGTGGCCACCCAGAATATTGGGAGGGATAAGGAAGGGTCTTAATTGTTTCTTGCTTGTGGAGTGATAAGGTGGTGAGACTCACCTTTATCGATTGTTTGAAATTGTTTCTGAATTGCTATTGCTTGTTCTGACCTTTGACTATTTATTGTACTCACCCCTTGAATTATTTCGATAACCAAGTGTTATCATGGTCCTTGTATTCACTTGACGTGTTGTACCCTTGAGCTCAGCTATCGCCCGTTACTGTACACCAATTAATCGAACCCTGTTCTTCGTCTCTGCTTGTATTGATTGATTGGACTTTTGCCATTATCAAGACCGTTCCTGAATTGCTATCATTTGATTGCTGTATTGCTATATGTTCCAATCATTCCTTGAAATATTTGATATTCGAGCCCTTGATTTGTTGTATCCTTGTACGTTGTTGTGGTCTTATTTGCTGTAGCTCTTCATTATCTTGCATATATCGTATACCGTCACTGAGTCGCTTGGACTCATTATCGTTTATTTGATGATTATTGTTCTCAGAGTTATTGAGAGAGAAGTGTGCGGAGATTGAAGGTTATCGCTGCGCAAAGATGACACTAAACAACTCCCATTCGTACTTTATTCATACCAAATGATTAGCATATGTATTCGGGTCGTACGGGAGCTAATGGTTGTATTTCGGATAGTTGACTATGTATTATATCGCTGTGGCCTTATCTTGAGCATGTACGTGGAAACGTACTCAGTTGTATCATTAAAACAAATGTGGAATTTAGGTTTATAGGTTTACATGGTTATTTTGATACATTAATTGTTGCTTTTAGATCCAGGTCTTGCCTGCTCGAATAGCGAACCGGCTCGGGGAGAAAGGCTGCTCCGGGCCGGGGCGCTACAATAAGATTAAATTTGAACAGAAGGATCAGTCTATATGAACAAGAGATTTAGAGAAATTATTCAAATAACTTCGTATGAAAAGGATTCGAAATCTGCCACAGTGAAGTGAGAGTTCAAAAATAGAAATAGAACTAGAAATTTTATATGGGGTGGGAAATCAAATTTTTATAAAATATAAGAGCTATTATATATATTGTTGTGGAAAAAAATATTAAACTTTTCAAAAAAATACATATATAATATAACTTGTGATATAAACTTGAAAGGGAAAATCGCATCCTCTAGCTGCCAACTTCGTGACTATTGAAACAAATCTAAAGAATGCACCAGCATAACTTCAAAATCTTATATTTCAAATTCATCAATTCAAATATTGCCTAAAAAGTTTTTGATGGGAATACTAGCTAGCATAATAAGTCCAAGTTAAGAACTTTGAATAAAATAAACTATTGATTAATAAAAATAGCAGATTGACCTATTGGACACCCAGTCTCTGAAAACACGCAGAATAACAACTCCAAGAATAACAACTCCAAGGTCTCTGTTCGTATCGCAGAATAACAAAACAAACATTCTAGAATCTTTGCATATTATTCCAGGAAAAATCAGATCAAAGATGAACAAAACATTGATGGGTTGAAGCTAGAAACTAAAACTCAGAATCCATGACTTTCACTACTTCGAATAAGCATGAAATTCAAGCAATTTTGAACAAATTAGCAGCAGGAACAATTGGGGAAGGCAGAAAAATTACCTCTCGGCTCAACACAACATCAGGTGCGAACTTACGGTGTGAGGCACGAACGGCGGAATGAACAATTGAGATGCTCAATTAGGGCTTTAGGAAATTCTTAGATGAATTAGTTGGCCGGGGTTTGGGGTTTTAGAAGAAGAAAAGAGGGGGGAAAAAATTAGAACGTGGGTTTTGGGATGAGAATGACGTGGTTTACGAGTCTTGCATATGTAAATTTTTATATATTTTATTTTTAAGTACAAACACCTTTATGATGTATGTATATATATATATATATAGATCTAATGTATTTATAAATTAATATAAAGTATCCTAACATCTAATTCTAATACGTTATGTGTGCATAAATTTCCATGTATTATATATAAGTATAAAAAATGATCTAAAAAGATCGTGTATTTATACCATTAAATTTAATTAACTTTTTTTTTTTGGTAAATAAGTAGAGTTAGAGTTCAAGTACAAAATTTTGAACGTGAACTATATATTTGTATATAAATACTAACAAGCTAGTGTGTTTATATCATTAAAATTAATTAATGTCGGTTTAATTTTTGGCAAATAATTTAAGATCAAGCTCAAGTACAAATTTCGAACTCCAACTCTATGTTATATATATATAAATGCTAATAAGTTATTGCATTCACATCATTAAATTTATTTAACTTAAATTTCATTATTGTTAAATTAGTTGAATTAAGCTCAACTACTCTTCGGGTTATGTAGACCAGGAGTCAAGCTTGAACTCTATGTTATACATATATATAAATACTAATAATCTAGTGTATTTATATAATTAGCTTTAATGAATTTTATTTTATTTTTATTAAAGTAGTTGTGTTCGAGCTCAAATACACAATTTCTTGCTCCATATTATATATATAAATACATACAAACTAATGTACTTATTATATCATTAGATTTAGTTAATTTATACTTTTAGATTATCGGTAAATTAGCTGAGTTTGAGCTCAAGCACAAAATATTGCGCTCAAACTCGAGCCCAAACCCAAAATTTGAAGCTCATCAACCTCTAATATTTTTTACTGGAGTTCAAGCTTAAGCTCAAAGGTTTTTTAAAGCTCCAATTGAGCTAGCTAGCTCATTTTTTAAAAATGCCATCTACGGTCATATTCATATTCCTTCAAGATCCTCTCCCTTTATTTTTTTGGTAAAACGTCAAGATCCTCTCATCACAACTAGAATGCGAACTTCTTAAGGGCATAGTCGTCTTTTCAATCAATGTTGTTGAAAACATAAAAAGATGTAGTAGTTAGAAGATTCAAAAAAAAATTTCTGCCGTATTAATTATATATAGCTAGCATGGTATACTAGCCAAACATTTTTGTAGCCCAGTTGGTGAATATAAAAGCTGCTTTTATTATATACTCAGGTTCGAACTCTACTACTTGCAGTTCCAGATATGTTTCTAAGATAAAAGTTTTCATATGATAAAGTGTTAAAATCGCATACTTTGGTTACTAAATTATTTTTCCCAAATTGCTTGAAGTTCTGACATTAAAGATGGCAAGTGTAAAAACCCACATACTTTGAATGAATTTTTTTTCCCAAAATTAAATGATTTTTACCTAGTGAATCATGCAAAATTTATATACAATTATTCATTTGATATGCATATATATATATATATATGCATATAAAAAATTAGCATAATTATTAGTGATGGATAATCCCGTCACTAAAACATAGTAGAAAACAAAAAATTTAAAGCTAGTGACAAATCAGTTCTTCCCTAAAATTTATCTTAATCTGATGTCTAGCGACCAACCGTATCGGTCACTAAAAGTTTATACAAAATTAATAATTTTATAGTTAGTGACGGAACCATATCCATCACCCCGAATTTAAAGTTTTGCAAGGGATTATTATCGTCACTAAGACAATAGTCATTGATTGCGCTTTTGACAAAGGTAGTGACGGATTTTTCAAACTTTTAACGACGGAAAGTTTCGTCACTACTAGCCAAGAAAAAGTTCACCTCCAACCTGCTATTTCCGAGGGTAATTCCCTCACTATTGGTGACGGACGGTTTTCCATCACTAATCGCCGTCACTAATTAGCATTTTTTTTAGTAGTGCATCTTTATGCGAGGCCAAGTCCCATAACCTTATGTAATTTAGAAAGCTTCAACCATATATATATGGATTATACTTGAGTATTATTTACACATTATGATAAAGGTGGCCAAAAAATATAAACATTCATTTCTATTATTAATTGAAATGACTGTTTGTTTCAATAGTATTTAAAAATATTGTCAATCTCATTGGCTTACCGGACACCATTCTAACAATATGATACAAACAAACAAATCACTATAAAGTAAAATTAAAAAAACATGCAGTAGAAGAAAACTCACATATGAATAAACAAAGCACTTTGATCATAATCTCCTTGCTATCAGGCCAAAAAATCCTTTGCAACATATAGACCATTTTATTAACTTAAATAATAACTATTATTCTAAACGTAATTATTATAAATATAATTGATGAGCTAGTTTTATATCATATTCTAAGGGTCCTGGATCACTAATTTATCCCTAATAGTCCTTCATTACTTATTTAATTCTTAACAATTATATTTAATAGTCCATGTTTCCTTTTCCCATTTTTTATCATTAGATTATAGATAGTTTAACAAAATTATGCTTAAAGAATTTTTCACCCTAAATCAAATGTATTTAGAATAATTAAGAAAATCTCAAACTTTTCCCCAAATTTATGAAACCGTGGCTCACGGATGAGAAGACCATCCTTCCACTGGCCACCGAACCTCCACCAGAATGCCACTAGACCAGAGTTCAAAAAGAGTTCTTTCTACAATTCCAAATGCACAATTGAAGAGCTCGCTGGCTCATGAAATCACTTGCTTGCTCGATTAATCCTTTATGAATATGTCAACCTCCACGCCATTTCGTTCACCTCGTTTGAGCTCGTCAAAACGCCTTAAATCAATTATGTGATAATGTTAAGACTTAAGATTTAATTTGAGGAAAGCTACCATAATAACCTAAAATTAATTGAACCGGACAATGGCTTCCTAGTGAAAAACATGTCAAATTTGAACCAAGATTCCCTCATAAAAGTCACCAAAAAAGTATGGCCATAGCCACCCCGTTTTTGTCGTCGCCGGTGGAGGAAAAGTCACCAGAAATGTCCAGCTGCCATCGCCACTGCATGTTAGCCGTCACTAGGGTTCCTCCACCGCCAGTCGAATCCCAACAAAACCCACCAATCAACTCCTGTCACAATGATTAAAATTCTATATTCATATGCTCGATTTGATTGAGAAATGAAGGAATTTTAAACTTGTTTGAACAGGTTTTAATATTTGACCAAAACTGTTCCATGGTCATGATCAAGGGTGGTCATGCACAACGTAGCTTGTTCATTTTCTTTGTTTCTGGTTTTTTCATTTTCATGGTAAAAAGGGAACTTTAATCTCCAAAAATAGAAAGGAAAAGAATTTTTCAAACTTGTTTGTGTAATACTAATATGTGTAAATGTCTTATATGTGTGTATGTGGTGTGTGTGTCATGGGGTGAGAGACACGGAGGCGAGAGAAATTTGATTGGAGTTGTCTTTTAAGAGGGATGTAATCCTGTTATTTATAAGAACCGCCTAATAATAACATGCTTACTAGGGTGTTGACACCTAGGCCTGTTTTACATTTGTCCTAAAGTGATGGTTTAGGTTTGTTTGTTTTTTTTTTTTATTTTGTTTTTGGATTTTGCTTGGTGCTGACTCATTCTTATGTCTTGACACATGGCTCTTTAGGTGACAAAAAACTGTACGTATATGCATTAGGTGTAATTGTATTATAGCAATGCCCTCAACGCATGTAAATTGTCATCCAAATAATGAAATACATATGAAGTAGGCGGCTTAATCTTTAGACTATTAGCAAACTAACTTGCCATTGTCTAACATGCTTTTGTATTTATCAACATTATGATAACTTTTCTCTTGAAATTAGGAACACTACAAGAAAACGCACTATTTTCGGCGGAATTTCAGCGATGTTTCGGTAGAATTTAAAAAAAAAATTAAAAATTAATTTCCGAAATTTTCCGCGAATTCCATCTAAAAAATTAAAAAAATAAAAATTATTATAATTTAAAATTCTCGGCGGAAATTTCCATCAAAAAAATTAAAAAAAATAAAAATTATTATATTTTAAAATTATCGACGGATTTTCAGTGGAAATTTCCGTCGAAAATTTAATAATAAATTAAAAAATAAATTTAATAATAATTATTGTAATTTTTAAAAAATTTTATTTCTGCTTTTAAAAATTAATATAAATAAATACTTTATAGTAGATTATATGAACTTTTAAGTAAAAAAAAAATACTAAATTTTATGTTTTTTTTTGGATCATGTTTGCCTTTCTATTTTTTTTTGAAGTTATTTTTCGTTCTACGTTTTGTTGTGTATGTTTTATAAATAGTATTCAATAAATGTGTCAAATTAAATGTGTGTTTATTATATGTGCCATGCAAATTTAGTATTGTGTTTATTATGACTTGTTATAGCTTTTATTAAAAAGTCGGTTTTTTGTAAAGAAATAGTAAATTATATTAACTTTTAACTAAAAAAAAGACTAAATGCCACGTATTTGTTGTAATCATGTTTGCCTTTCTTTATTTTTTGAATTTTTTTCTTGGTGCACGTTTTGTAATATATATTTTATAAATAGTATTCAATAAATATGACAAATTAAGTCTGTGTTTATTATATGTGCCATTTTCTTTAAGGATTGTGTTTATTATGACTTCATATAATTTTTATTTTGCTAAGTCTCAAAATAAAATAAATATGTCTATTATATTAATTATTATGATTTAATAGAACAAATATGTCTACTTGTAATGACTTATTAAAACAAATAATATAGTGATACAAGAGGTATTAGGACTTACTAGAACAAGTTGTTCGGACTATATTATGATTGATGCAATAACTTAATTTGACATATATAATTCTAATTAATGAATAAGGTTGAAATTTATAACGAGGAAATAACCTTTACATATTTAGAAATTATGAACTATTCTTACTGGCCATAATACAGATCATATCGTTTAAATTAATTAGTTATTGCACAATAATTGGCTAACTAGATTAATAACATTAATTACAGAATTGTTTGTTAAAATTACCCGTACGAATAATTAATTAATAAGTTATTGCAATATTTCAAATTTAAAAATTTAAATATTAAAAGTTATATAATTTTAAAGACATTATGAGAATGGCTAATGAATTTTCTTCTAGAATTATAAGGTAGGTACATTTTTATGGGTAATGACTAATATTTGTAAAACTACGTATTTTATGGAGCGAAGAAAAGCAATCAAACTAAAAAAATAATGCTAGCGGAAATAGAGTATTATTGAATTACTAAGTTGGTAACACTTGTTAAAATTATTCAGATATAAGCGGTTGGCAAACTTGTTAAATTACAAAACGGTTTGTTACAATACAAGATTTAATATATTATTTTATTGATAACGTTATAATTTTTAAAGAATAATATAATTATTTTCAGTGGAATTTCCGAAATTTCGCCGAAAATAAATTAATTTTTTTAAAAATCATTATTTTTCTGCGAAAATTCCGTCGAAAAATACAAAAAAAATTAAATTCTTTTTTAATTATTTTAGTATGAACTTTCATTTAAAATAATTTCACTTTTTATGTATCATGCAATATTCGACTGATTATGTTTTTTTTATATATTTGGATAAATTATCTGCGGTTTGCTAATATATATGTGGATTTTAATATATTTGATATGTTATTTATTCATATATTTAGATTATGTGATTAGTAAAATATTTTAAATATGTTTATTACAATTGTGCTTATAACAATGAAGAAAAATATAATTAATCTGAATATTTTTGAAAAAATATAATTTTAGGGCCGAAATAATATTTTATTCCTAAAAAAATATTTTATTAATTATTTTAGGTTCGGAAAATTAAATTTTTTTTAAAAATTAATTTTATTTTCGATGAATTTTCGAGGAAAATTCCGCCAAAAAAATAAAAAAAAATTTAAAAATATTTTTATTTTCAGTAAATTTTCGGCAAAAATTCTGTAGAAAAAATAATTTTTTTTTAAACAAATATTTTTAGTTTCGGCGGATTTTCGGCGAAAATTCAGCCAAAAATTATATATATATATTTTAAAACATTAATTATTTCCACCGAAAATTCCGTCAAAAAATGACTGCCGACGAGGGATTTTTCGGCAGATAGAATCCGCCGAAATTCCGTCGAAATTTCATTGAAAACTACATTTTTTGCCGAAAATTCACCGAAATTCAGCCGAAAAAACCATGTTTTCTTGTAGTGGAAATATTGTGGGAAAATTTGTATTTTCATCTAATAAGTATTGTCAATTTGTGTTTGTCCTTTAATTTAAAAATATTACAATTTTGGCCAGATTTCACTGGAAATTGTTGACATGGCATTGAGTTTGGTCAAAATTTGCCCACTAGCACTAATGTGGCATTAAATTGGAAAATTTTGTAATTATGTCTATATATTTTTAATGATGTGGATGACGTGTTGAGAATCTTAAAAAAACCATAAGACACCCCAACGTTTATATATACACATATATGTATACATATATGAGAATATATATTTATACATTTACTTCGATATATGAAAAGGATAAGGAAAAAAATTTAAAAAAATTAAACCTCAACCCGTCTTCACCACACGCCATCCCACCCCACGAAGACAGACTGATAGAGAGCAGATGGTGCGGCCGAGACCAACCCACGTCTCCCGCACATCCCCACAAACATAGAGACGACCAGAGGGAGATAGAGAGAAGATGTTGCAGCGGCAACGGCAATGAAGATGGTGTGGCAACGGCCTGATTCGGAGTTTTTAATGAATTATAAGATGGAGAACATGGTTAGTTTGGGGTTGAGAAATTTAATGGTTGGGGTGGATTTTTTTCTAAACAAAATTGCCATGTATTACACGTGTGAAGTAGTGTTCTTTTTTCAAAAGAAATATGCTAACAAGGCATCCAACCCAGCAAATTCCCAAAATTTTCATCCACATCAGTTCATGTCACCGAGATCTGGCCAAATCGAACTAAAATTGCATTTTTTTTTTAAATGAGGGATCAAAATTAAAGGACAAAAGCCCCAAATTGGCAATACTTAACAGATGAAAATACCATTTTTCCCAAATATTGTTTAACCTTTTGTTTAGAAGTTAATTGGTTCCATATTTGACAAATAAACCTTTTGTTTAGATTTTACTTGTAAGATGAAGCATGTGTTTCCCTTAATATCTTAGATTAAGGAGTTGGTTTTACTATTTTACCAAAATTGTTGCATGGTCACGATCAACGGTGGTCATGCACAGCCTAGCTGATTCATTTTCTATGTTTTTGGTTTTTTTCATTTGCATGGTCAAAGGGGAACTTTAATCTCAAAAAAAAAAAAAAAAAAAAAAACAAGAAAAAGAAAACTAGAATTTGCCCCTTTTACGACACTATTTAGAACACTCCAAAAAGTTTACCCAAACTTCCGTAATGATTTTTTTAAATGAAATATTCCGTAATGATGTCTTAATTCACCAACTTAGGATTTCTTAATGCAATGGTGATGACCATGACAATAAATTGAAATTTTGCTGAAATGGAACAAGCCAATTATATATATATATATATATATATATAAAGATATTTATATATATATATGTGTATATATATATATTCCAACAATGTAGCAAATCAAAGAAATGAGAGAAATGGATTGTAAGGACCCTAATTCTCCTTTCAATTATATATATATATATATATGTAGATATACCTAAATGTGTATAATTTATATGTTTCTATGTATAAGTTTTCATTATTTTCCTACTTTGTGGTACATGTTCGTTTTAAGCATAAGCGCAATATGTACAAGTTTAGAATTCGTTCTTATTTTAGTTAATCACCATACAAACTATAAAATTCAAGAAAATACCTGAATACATAGATATATATATATATATATACATGGTTTATATAAGTATATATACTTAGAATATCTTCTTGTAACTTTTCTAACTTTTGGGACAAAAACCCTAAAGCTTAGATAAATTGTATTTTCTACCCCTACATATTATTTTCTTCCATAAAATGAATTATTATACATAAAATAAGAAAAAAATCTACATTTTTGCTGAAGAATAGAAGGGTGGATGGATTTTATAGAGAGAAAAACAGAAAATGTTAAATACTTGGTGTCTGTGAAGTTTTATCCTCCAAGCTTGCCAAATACAATGTATTTATACACTTGTCCAATACCTTCTAGATGCAAGAATACATACTTGGCTCTTGTTAATGTAAAGTTCCATTTAAGCTTACTAGACTCTATACTTGGCCAATTAGGACATTAATTGAAAAATGACTTCATACTAATCTTCTATGTAATATAGCAAAAACACAAAAATCACCAAACACACACACACACACACACTTAAAATCCGGCCATACACCACCCATTTCTACTTGTTTTCTTTCACTTTTCCCTACACTTCTTCACCTCTTCAAACCATCTCCCAACTCCACACACTTTCCTTCTTCAAAACCCCTACAAGGCAAAGAAGACATCAAGGTAGAAATTTGCCTATGGCATGAGCTAGGGTAAGGTTTTTCTCAATCTATTAGCATGTTATCTCCCCTATAAGACCTAGGAGGTCACCACAAGTTGGTTTTCATCTTGGGTCTACGGAATTTCAAGATGTGTCGGTCATATATGTGTATATGATGGTTATGATCTTTCTATGAGCATGTTTGGTTACATTCTCGAATAAGCATGCTGAAATTTTGCCATTATGCTATGTTATCATGTTTTATACCTTATTAAAGTTTTATATATGTGCTAGAAGCTAGAATATTAAGTTTTTCCAGCTGAAATTTCAAGTTGTACATATGCTGGAACTTACTATTCATGCAGAAACTATTGTTTTGAAGCTGAAAAGTTCAATTTTTGTAAAGCTGGAAAATCTGAAAATTCCCAAGTGAAAACCTGGTTTCTAAACTGTAAATTCAATGTATAATAGGCTGGATTTACACATTTTTCAAAGCTGAAATTTTGGGTTATGAAAGCTGGAAATTTCAGAAGTTGCGCGCTAAAACGTTTCGCATCGCAGTCTGAAAATTCTAGGTCTCGTAAGCTGGAAATTCAAACTTTTAACAACTAAAAGTCTATTTTACAACCTTGGGAATGTATATGTGAAGTTCCAGTCGGTTTTAAATTGGAAAATTAGTAGTTTGAAGGCTAGAAATTTCAGTTTGAAGTTGCAAATGCCGATTTCGCAAAACTGGAAAATTTGGTACTCTATGTTGAATTTGAGCTGAAGCAGTTTGTATTGTGATGAATTTGTGATTAAAATGTTTTGGAATTATGTGTATAAGGGCCCGATGTGATAGGGGTGGATGTAGTCGGGTTCGACCGGGCGGCAAAGGGTCTTGCCGGTCTTAAAAAGTTCTCGACTCTCCATCATTGCCTAATCCCACCTTGCGTGAACGGAGAGTTCATGTAGTGAAGTGGGTCATAGGATTTTGGCATATGTCCGGAATATGACCACCGGTGTGTTTAGGTTGGGATGGGAATATTGGTTGGAATTGAATTACGGCATGGCGAGATAAGGTAGCCGCCCGTCGAGATGGAAAAACGGTAAAAATGTGTTGGAATGTGATGCTCTTACAAAAGCTGAAATTTATTTGATTTTATCGAGAACTGAAATTTCTATGGTTTTATGTGTGGTTTTATGTGCTTTTGTGACAATATGCAATTTCACACGAACACCTCATGTCTAAGCGAATTTCTACTCAACATGTGTATATGTTGACATTGTTGTTTTTATTATGTTTTTAGCCGAATTTGAGACACCGAAAGATAGGTACGAGGAAGACGTAGGAGGACGCTTCGAGGCGTTTCGTTAGTTATGTATATGTGACGAGCTAGAAACTTGAGAGTTAAGCTTTTGTACATGTAATAAACAAATTATATAAACCTCTCTTTGGGAATATGAGTACGTATGTTTGGTTTCATTACATTTTGTGCTAGTATGTTCTCAAGAAATAGTTATATGATGGTTGTTGCATGATTAGCTAGAGGTTTCGGGGCATCATATGGATCAAGCCAATTTTAACATTAATGTGTTTAGTGCAAGAATTTTATGAGGTAACTAAAGAGAAATCAAAGAGAATGAAAAGAAAATAAAAGAAATTAATTAAAGATCCTGAGCTTGTTTGTTTGTTAAGGAAATTAAATTTCAGAACAATGTGGCAAACGGAAATGAGAGACTTCATGACATGAATGTGTGTTATGAAAATAGAAGTTATTTCCAAATAGCAGAAAACAAATGAATGCTTTCAATTAGATTGAAATTCATACGTACAAACTTCAATATCAAACAAAAAGATTCATACTAACACATACTGACCAAAAGTGAATGTGGCCTCTTCATGAAATTCAATATCCATTAATTTTCAATTAGTAACTTATACTTCTACTTTTTGTTGATAAATATTTCGTTATACTACTTAATTTTGTCACGACCCGGAAAAATACCCTTTTATTTATAAAATAAAATTGGATAGAAACGGCAACGGTAATATTTTCATAGTTGTATAAATAATTATTTTCACATATAATTTGTACAAAATACAAAAGTCACAATTTTCAAAAGAATAGAAAAGTAACTATATCGTGTAAAAAGCTTCCAAATGCTTCCGCTGCGCCACTCTGATCCGCTATCTCATTTCTGTCTAAAAAGTATTGGAAAGGAGGAGTCAACGCGACGGTTGAGTAGAAATATCATTCAACCCCATAAGGTGCGTGTGTGTTTGAATAGGTGCACGTAGACACATAATTTCACATAATACTATAATGAAAATGAAAGCATAAAATATCTAAAACTTACAAGATACTTAAATTCCTACTTTACTCATGAAATTAAACAATACTCCTACCTTGAAATGTTTTTAGGGAAAAAGAGAGGATATAGAAGGCTTTATAGGTATATATGGATGAAAATAGAAGGGCTTGTGTGTACATATATGTGGGTGGAAGATAGGCTATAAATAGGAAGTGTTTTGGGTGTTGAGAGTAGAGTAAGTGAGGGGGTGTGTTTTTAGGCGGGATTTGTGTGTTTGTGGAAGAAAATAGAGAGAGTATAGTGTGTGTATGTGTGAGGGACGTTTTTGGGGATGGGGAAGTGTGTGGGAGGTCCTATTTATAGTGGAGAATGAGGGTAGAAGGCAAGACTTGGGGACCAAGGTTTAATAAATGCAAATCTTTCCATTTAATGCAAATCTCCCAACTAGGCATAGAATTAAATGCCAAATTAAATGAAATCTTCCACCTCCCTCCTCTATTCTAGCCTTGGTGTAACCCTAATCCATGAGTCATGAATCTAGATGAATGGAAGACCACACAAATGCACAATTTCTAGAAGAAATTCATCTTGTATTAGTGTAGGATATTTTAATAAAATATTAACACAAAATCAAATAAAATCAAATAAAATCTAATAAAATCTGATTTTGATTGTCCTCATCTTATAAAATCTGAAATCATATCTTTATTTTATTAAAAATTCGAATTTGTATTTATTTATTTTGTAAAAACTGAAAATTAGGGTTTTAGGGCATAAATTAGGGTTTTTGGGCATAAAATCCGAAAATTCATAATTAATTTAGAAAAATTCCAAAATTATGAAATTTAATGTTTATAAATCTGAAATTATATGTATATTTCTCAGAAATTAAGAATATTTTAGTTATATTTTTGAAAATTGCAATTTAGGGCATAGAAAGTTCGAAAATTGACACTTTACCGTTCAAATTGTAAGTTAATCGCAAAAGCAGACGAAAATTTGAAAACAACAAGTAATAATAACATTTACAAGAAGCAAAAGATTTTAAATCAATTATTTAAATATTACAGATTACCGGGTCGTCACAAATTTAATAACTACATCACTATATATTTTTCTGCTCGCTCACAAATCCACTTGAATATGGGATGCCGGCGTTGAAAACTTTATCAAACATGGATTGAAACATAATAATCCAACATGTGAAAAATACGATTCCTATAAATCGTTTAAGCATAGGATCTATAGCAAATAAACAAATAATACTTTTAATCATAATCACTAACCCTGATCCATTACAAATGCGGAAGAAAATGAAGCTAAGGTTGGTGGTCTTCTAAGCCAAGAAAAACGGCGTAAGTTTTCTGTATTCTCTCTCTTAGATGGGGCAAAAAGAAAAAAACGGCGTTATATCTGGCTTAGGGACCATGCCCTAATGTATCTAATTATCACACTTTAATTATGGGCCCATCAAACATAATTAGAGTGTGATCGGGGTTCTACACATGAAAGACCCATACTCAATATATAATATATCTATAATTCCGCTGAATTTATTTCATAATAGATCACACAATTGGGCTCATTTAACGAGATAGCGGACCATGTACAATGAATTAAATATGTGAGACCTCCACTTTGGAGAAAAAATCCAACAATCTCCCACTTAGTCCACATATGTTTCCGAAGATTGTACATAGTTGAAACCCTAGTGCGTGCAAACTTTATGCCATCTCAACCTTGAAATATCTCAAAACAATCTAGTCCATCAATTGTGCTAATATAGGAACAAAGCGGCTTTTGTCATATAACTCGTAATAAACCAAACAGTGGTCGCAATATCAGTAATATTAATGACATAGATCAAGTATGGATGTGTAGTATGAAAATTACATGTAACGTGATCTCAATCATATCTATTTCCAACTGGCCCTACCTTATAACTCAAAGAGTCCCTTAACACTTTCCAATACTTTATGCAAAACCGCAATGGAAAGCCAACAACTTTACTTTAGAGTATCCAATCAAGCATGAAATTTATAAATCTCATAAAACTTTAGTCTGTACAGTATATAAATCATGTCAAAAGCTTCACGATAAACAACACACTCATACTAGAGTGACATGTCATCTATCTTGATGACCCCCATATGGACCACATGCTCATGAAACACCTTAGGAGGCAATACGTTAGTGAGCGGATCCACAATCATGTAGTTTGTACTAATATGCTCTATTGACACTTGAAGACTCTGAACTCTTTCTTTCACAACCAAATATTTTTTGTCTACATGCTTTGACTTAGATGAACTTCGGTTGTCCTTTGCATACAACTCAGCGGCCTTATTATTACAATTGATTCTCAATGGTTTTTCAATGCCATTGACAACTTGCAATCCAGTGATAAATTTCCGGAGCCATATCCCTTGATTAGACGTCCCATAGCAAGCTACGAATTATGCCTCCATGGTCGGGAAGCTATCAGTGTCTGCTTGACACTTTTCCACCAAACAGCCCCTCCAGCTATCATGAAGACATAGCTTGATGTAGACTTCCTGCTATCCATCCAGCAAAATTCGAATCGGAATATCCCACAATCTCGAGGTGGTCCGATCTCCGATAAGTAAGCATATGATCCTTAGTCTTTTGTAAATATCTCATAATCGATTTTGCTGCTCTCCAATGATCCATACCCGGGTTACTCAAATACGTACGCAATATCCCTACTATGTACGCTATATTTGGACGTGTACACACTTGAGCATACGTGAGACTCCCTACTGCTGATGTATAAGGGACTTTGTCTATTTCTTTTCTTTCTAGGTCTGTCTTTGGACATTGAGGCAAACTAAATTTATCACCTTTTGCCACAGGTGTATCCCCTAGTGCACAATTGTGCATGTCAAAACGGCTAAGCACCTTATCAATATATGCCTTTTGCAATAATCTGAGTATACCTCTGGAACAATCCCGATGGATTTTTATACCCAAAACAAAAGATGCCTCACCAAGATCTTTCATTTCGAATTTACTTGATAGAATTTTCTTGGTTTCATGCAATAGGCCTACATCACAGCTTGCCAGTAGAATATCATCTACATACAAAACTAGGATGATAAATTTGCTCCCACTGACCTTGAGATATATACATTGATCAGCGGTGTTTTCCTTAAAATCAAAAGAGGTTATCACCTGATCAAACTTCCGGTACCACTGGCGGGATGCCTGTTTTAAGTTATAGATGGACTTTTTGAGTTTACATACTAGGTATTTTGAGTCTTTGTATCTTTTGATATTACCATTTGAATCCTGTTTAGTTTTGAAAACCCACTTATAACCAACGGGTTTCACGCCATGTGGTAACTCGACAAGATATCAAACGCCATTATCTGCCATGGATTTCATCTCCTCATTTATAGCTTTGATCCATTCATCAGAATTTGAACACAATTTGATTTGATTGAAAGATGTTGGATCATCTTGCAGTCCCATGTCAAATTCATGTTCATTGAAATACACAACGTAGTCATCTGGAATTGCTTTTCTCCTCTCTCTGATGGATCTCCTTACTGGCACATCAAGTTGAGGTTGTTGGGGTTCATCGAATTGACTAGATGATGACTCCCCTACCGGATTAGTAGGCATCTCAAGTGGTGTTGTGTTTTCTGTAGCATCCTGATTCATAGGATGAAAAATATTAGGACTTCTTGTCCAATTCTTTTCAGCTGTAATTGTAATAGCAATGCTAACATATTCCTCTTTAAACACAACTTTCTTATCTTGATTGCTCCCACTAAAAACAACATCCTCAATCAATTTGGCATTTTCAATTTCGAAAAAGGACCTATTTGAGGGATTATAAAACTTAAAGCCCCTCGACCTTTCTGAATATTTGATAAAGTAGCAGCTAATTGTTCTTGAGTCCAGTTTCTTTGCATTAGGCCTATAAGGCCTAGCCTCAACTGGACATCCCCTGATATGCAAGTGCCTAATACTGGGCTTCTTGCCTGTCCATAGCTCGTATGGGGTTTTTGCCACTACTTTGCTTGGAACTCTATTTAGTACATAAACTGCAGTCTTTAATGCTTCACCCCAAAGTGATTCTGGTAATGAAGAATGACTAATCATACTTCATACCATGTCCTTAAGAGTTTGGTTTTGTCTCTCAGCTACACCATTTTGGCTTGGATTCTCCGGCATAGTGTACTGAGGTATAATTCCGCACTCAATCAAACATTTGGTGAAGGGCCCTGGACGTTCTCCATCCGACCCATCATATCTGCCATAGTATTCCCCACCACGGTCAGATCTGATATTCTTAATTTTCTTGCATAATTGATTTTCAACTTCGGCTTTGGAACTTTTAAATACATCCAGTGGCTCAGACTTCTCATGAATTATGTACAAATAACCATGCCAAGAGTAATCATCTATAAAGTTGATAGAATATTGTTGTACATTCTGTGAAGCTGTAGGGAATGGGCCACAAATATCCGTGTGTATCAACTCCAAGAGTTCCTTACTCCTATTTGCACTTGTTCTCTTTATGTTTGTTTGTTTTCCCTTTACACATTCAATGCAGATTTTAAAATCTGAAAAACCAAGGGAGTCAAGTATTCTTTGTGATATAAGCCTTTTTATTCTCTGATCAGAGATATGCCCTAGTCGCTTATGCCACAACATAGATGAATTCTCATTTGTTAATTTGCGTTTAGTACCGTAATTACTTGGATGTAGATTTTCATTCTTAATGGAACTTGGTTGTCTAATCTATATAATTCATCAATTAGCATACCGGTTCCAGCAACATTTAAATTTAGAGAATCACTGCAAATTCCATTTCCAAATGAACAAGTATAACCAAATTTGTCCAAATAAGAAACGGAAATCAAATTTTGTCTAAAAGACAGCACAATAAATGTTTCTTCCAAATTCAAAAATAAACTAGTATCTAATGAAATTCTAAAGACACCAATTGTGGCACCTCTCCCGCTAGGATCTTCCTATACGGTTGGAGACCACTGACGATCGCACTGAGCACAAATTTTGAAATTCACACCCAGTACGAACGCCTAAATTAACAATACGCAGTGGAGGTAGAGTAAAATATGCAATATGGATAATATAGATAACTATGTTTAGTACAACCAAGTAGAGCAACCGAGTACAACATCAAAATAGCCAACTAGTGGCATCAAGTAGCAAACTACAGATTATAAAGTAAGACAAAGTGAAATGACGCTTAATATAACAACTGGAGGAGGGGCAACCATCCTATGCACGCCCATTATTCTGATTCTGAGGCAATGAACAGAAAGAAACTAGGGGTTAAGTCCAAATGACTTAGTGAGGCCACATATACATAGATATATATTTGATTGAAAATGAGACTCAAAACAGTTAAAACCATAATAAAGTGCACGTAGTGTGAAATATAACTTGATAATAATAACTGAACTGAGTAATACGAACAGTGAGCCGAAGACGGAGTCTCCAACCTTATAACTACCCAAAACAGATAAATCATAATAGAAACCCTTATGCCTCCCTTGTCGAGAAGCCACCTCGACACCAAACAAGACGGAGATGTATCACGCGTCCGTGCAATACATCGCTCCAATCCCTACTACAGTCATCCTCCGGCTGTACGTAGAAATTGATTTTACGGAATGGTATCATATAAAAGGTTCCATCGACGGTCCGTTCCGCCCGATAAAATTCCTCTTATAAGTACCTGGGCCCAAACTTCCCAAGGGCGTCCCCAAGGGTAAACGGATATAATAGGACATATATGGCTCACAACTTGTCAACAAAGCAATAAGCATTTTTACACCCGGGATACATAGAAATACAATTAAAATATGATATCCCAAAGGTGTCAAAAATCAGTTTGAGACAGATACAACTTGGCAATATCAGAAAATGCAATATTTTTGGAAATAACTTGTCTTATATGTATGGAAAACATTTTTCGAAAAATCTAATAACATAAATTCAATAAGGTAGGCTATACAAATAATATTTATATCGTATAGTTCAGAGCTCCAGAAAGGAATTGACAAAGCACTCACCTTAGGAGTTTATCAAGTTTATAGATTTGTTTCGGCTAGATCACTTGACTTCCTCCTAAAATTTACATTAATAGCTATAATTAGGATACTACTTAGTAATCTTTATTTAAAGAATAACCTAACTACTTATATTCTTGAACTAACACAATACTCATATAATCATAATTTAGAAATTAAGATGCTAACTTATACCTAGTATCTACTTTGAGAAAATATTGTACATTTTCACATAATCTCACATAAAAACATAAGGAACATATTCTCATATTTTAAATTATAAAAGCATATTAAAACCATATTTTGGAATGATAACTAAGCATGCTTGATTCCTAATTTTATGAACATAGAGCATAATTACAACTAAAAAAAAACATGCTTTCTAGCAAGTATTAAAAGAATAGCATTCAAGAAAATAGCATGTAACATAAGACTTATGTCTAAGTTAATCATGAAATATCAACTTAAGAAAATCACTTTAAAAATAAACAATCTACTAAACCAAGAGCATTGAAGCATGCTTGGCAAGAACTTTTACTCATGAGCATTGAAGCATGCTTTTAGCAAGAACTTTTACTCAAGAGCATTGAAGGATGCCTTAGCAAGAACTTTTACTCAAGGTAAGCATGAATAACACTCTTAGTTATGGGTTTAAGCAAGGTTTCTACCTTCAAGAGTATGTGAGGGAAATAAGGGAGTATATAGAAGGATAATAGGTATATATGTATGAAAAAAGAAGGTTTTATTGATGTATATATAGGTGGGGAAGATTTGCTATAAATAGAAAGTGTTTTGTGTGTTGAGAGTGGAGTGAGTGTGGGTGGGTGATTTTAGGCGGGATTTTTGGTTTGTGTGGGGGAGAATGAAGACAATGGCCCCCTTTTATAGAGTTTAGGGCAAGAAATAGGATTTTTATAATATAAGGTCAATTTACAAGATAAGATAGGATAAGATAGGATAAGATAAGATAGGATAAGATAAGATAAGATAGGATAGGATAAGATAGGATAAGATAGGATAAGATAGGATAAGATAAGATAGGATAAGATAGGATAAGATAGGATAAGATAAGATAAGATAAGATAAGATAAGATTATGATAAGATTTGGATAGGATAAGATAAGATAAGATAAGATAAGATAAGATAAGATAGGATAAGATAAGATAAGATATTTTAATAAAATATAAACAAAAAATCAAATAAAATCTGATATTTATTGACCTAATATTATAAAATCTGAAATTATATCTTTATTTTATTAAAATTTCGAATTTATACTTATTTATGTTTGTAAAAATCGAAAACTAGGGTTTTAGGGCATAAAATTAGGGTTTTAAGGCCTAAAATTCGAAAATTCATAAATAATTTAGAAAAATTCCAAAATGATGAAATTATATCTTTATAAATCTGAAATTATATGTATATTTTCCAGAAATTTAAAATGTTTTAGTTATATTTTCAAAAATTGCAATTTAGGACATAAGATTTCGAAAATTGTGTTAGAATGTCAAATACGTTTAAAGTTTGAAAAATCATGTAATTATCACGTCACATAATTCACATATAAAAGAAGGATCATACAAAACATGAAATATTAGTAAGCATGCATGTATATGAAAAGAACCGATTTAGATTGTTGTTAGACCAAAAATCAGGATGTCACACCAATAGCCTCCACATGAGCATTATTGCTATTTCCCACATAGATGTATCTTTCAGGATCAGTTGGTACTCGGTACCTTAGGCAATCCTGCATTGTGACACTTATGTGAGTAGTTGCACCCGTATCTATCCACCAAGTGTCACTAGGTACTAAAGTCAGATTAACTTTTGAACAAACAAAGTTGAGAAGTTTACCTTTCTTTTCAGGCCAAGCGACGTATTTGGGGCAATACTTCTTCATGTGATTAGGCTTCTTACAAAAGCAGCATTTATCAATTGTATTGGGCTTCTTTTGAGCCTTGGATTGGAATGCCCCTAATACTGCAATTTCTTTATATTTATCCCTTTTCCGCTTGTTGTTAGTAGCATTGGCCTGAGTAGCAATTACCAAATGAGCACTTTCAGTCCTTTCTTGATTCATCCTCTCCTCTTCCTGCACGCACTGAGCTATAAGCTCATTCAATGTCCATTTCTCCTTTTGGGTATTATAGGATATTTTAAATGAACCAAACTGTACAGGAAGCGAGATCAAGACTAAGTGCACAAGTATGTCATCCGACACCTCAAGCTTAAGGGCCTTTAGTCTTGTCACAAGATTAGACATTTCCATAATGTACTCCCTTATATTTTCTTTTCCTTTATACCGTATAGAAACGAGCTTACTAAGAACAGTGCTCATTCCAACCTTTTTGTTTGTTGCAAATTGGTTTGCAATTTGCTCAAGGAAACCTTTGGCACTCTCTTACTCAAGAATGCTACCCCTTATGGCTTTCGGAATGGAACGTCGCATGATCATCAGACTCATGCAGTTTGATCGCTCCCACTTCTCCCAGTTTGATCTTTCTGTAGCAGTACTACTATTAGTTAGATCTGCAGGGTGATCAAATCTTAATGCATAGTCAAGGTCCATGCAACCAAGCATAGTCATGATATGCTCCTTCCAATGCTTAAAGTTCGTGTCGCTAACCACAGGAACATTGTTCAAATTGGCAGATATAGCAGACACTATATAACAAAAAACATGCTCACAATTAATCAACACGATAAATGCATATATGGAGATAATAATAAGAAAAATAAACGTATATCCATGCAAGTGGGCCCATCTCAAGATACCTAGCACAACACTGTTATTTAGTCTTTGGACAAAAATAACAATTTGTAAGCGGTACTCCTATACATAGTTCATGAACATTGATTGTTTCCAAAGATACCTAACACAACACTGTTATTTCATCTTTCAACAAAAAATAACAATTTGTAAATGATATCATATAATTCATAAATACCAACATTTAAAACTGCCTAGCAATGTGCCTTTCTTTGGACTGACAAATTGCTAGCATGTTTCATGACGTTCCACATATTTATGACTAGCTACTATCTGGTCAAAATAATCTTCCTTTGGGCCGATTATTTTGCATAAATGAAACATGCCCAGTTCTCAAAAATAGGCAAATTTTACCTAATAGAGGTTACTTTGGCAACATATTAGTTCAACTCACACTATTCTAGAAAATAGGCATACATGGATAATTAATTTGTTTAAATCTCGATATATATACAACAACTTTTGAACTCGAACTGTACATGGCGTTGTTATACCAGGACAGGAGTCATCAAAGATGGCTCTTTTCGTCTGGCCGTTTGGGTTTCCAGCTGATATACTGTTCTTCTTCAAATTTCATAAGCACCACAAAAAAAAAACTTTATATATAAAGCTAAATACAAAAACTATATTGTAATAGCGATATGGTCAAGTAGTGTGCATACTACATACAATAATATTTGAACCCGAACTGTACGTGGTGTTGTTATACCAAGACACGAGTCATCAAAGATGACTCTTTTCATCTAGCCGTCCGAATTTTCAGCCGATATATCGTTCTAATTCAAGGGTTCAATTTTGGTTTGATCCCAAAATAAAACATACATATGCTGAATTTAACACAAAATAAAAACAACATACAATTATAGAGCTTGGCAATAGCCAAAGCAGAAAATACCATATTTTTTTTGTTGGTTTTATCCACCCGGTTGCGGCTCATTGGCCAGCTAATCGATATCGGGTATTGCAGAGGCCCATTACGGGAGCAACCGTCCTAAACCCAGTTGCTCTATTCACAATGCCAAGATTTGAACCCTTGACCTTGCTTAACGGATCTAGCGCCTCATCCCGCTAGACCAACTGGTAGCCATTTAATAAACCCAAGTTCAGTCCACATGGCTGCCATTTGTATTATCTATAGAAAACAACAATAATATCAATTAGAAAAGTGAGGTAGCTTGGTGGCAGGGAAACTATAATGCCACCAAACAGATTGGGATTGACTTCTACTAGCTGCAAAGATCGATTTTTTTTTTCAGATTTGGAGATCGAAAAATTATAAAAACAAATGCGCAACAGTGATGTTGAAGACGGCAATAGGTCAGTGGTATGGAACGCGTGGCCTTTTCTCATGGTCTCACATTTGAACCGTATTGGTCACATAAGAATAGGGTTTTTTTGTCAATCTGACATAGGTTCAATCCCAAGTACAAATAAGAGTAGGGATATTAGTGCTCAGAACAGAGTAACAGCCCAGCGGCTGCGTGCGCACACGGCCAACCCCATGATCCCAAGTTCGAGAGCTGTTGGCCGTTGTTGTCCCTCTTCATTCTGTGCCTTCTGCACCTTATCTTTTTTTTTTTTTAGAAAATTGAAGGACTTGATCCAAAAAAGACTTCGTCACAACCACAATGGAGTAATTAGACCAAGGTCTGCCCAAATATGCTTCAAATACATCCTATTGTTGCTTCATTCCAAGTTCCACGATTAAGATACAATTTTGGATAACAAATCCAGATTTGTCCTTCGAATTCTCTTTTTTGTTTTGTGCTGCAAAGATGCTAAACTTTGGTAGACGAGAGAACAAGTTGCATGATTAGAACAAGTTGCATGATTGGAACACAACTGTAGTTGCTCCAAAAATGAAGTCTACGATCCTGTAATGTGCACTCTTTGTAGAACTGCAACGGCCGTTTGACATAAAGAGTGTCCTAGTAGCCTAAGAGTGTGCATTTGTAAAATGTGGACATATTGGACATGCTAGCCAATGCCAGCCTAAGAATGTGCATTTATAAAATGTGAACTTATTAAACACGCTAGCGAAAGCCACAACTTGTTCCACATCTTGAGAAACATCTCCTATTGTGTTCTCGGCAATAAACCCATTTCCTTCAATAACTGGTAAAGTAAGACAAGTAAATGAGCATTAGCAAATATTATACAACAGATAAAAAGTAATGCAAACTGTACTTGTGAGGAAACTTACAAACTATGGCCGTATTAAGTGTATTAAATTCAGGAGAATGCTCGTTCCATGATATTTTTGTTGTAAGTTGTCTACGGAGGATAAGTGCGATGTTGGTTTTATTCTTCCATACCTCCACACGCTCGATATATAAATTGGCCTCCAAATGAGTATAGTACTTTGCCTGGCTATAGACTGGTGTTGCAACTATAGCATCCACGACAATGCTATTGGCTCCAGGTCTATTTTTTGAGACGGAGGCATTGAAGATTTGGGGAGGGCTGGTGTCCATCAAGTTTGCTTGCAAAACGGGATGGGTTTGATGAGCCAAGTCGTCTCGACAATTAAAAAAGATGCAAATTTTGTGTAAGATGGGACTGCTTAAGTCGTCTTAATAGGCCAAGCCATCCCGACACTTCTAGAGGGTGCCAATTTTGTACATGGTGGGATGACCAACACCGTCTTGATAAACAAACTCATCCGGACGCCTCCAGAATATGGCAAAATCTTGCAGAATGGGACAACTAGAGCCGTCCTGATTAAGACAAACTGTCCCGATACACTTGAAGTTGTCTCGTTGTGCTACAGATACAAGAAAATTACGTTCCTATGAGGATTTTGACTACAATTACCCGTCACTATTTAAGGACATTGTGTGCACGATTTTAAAACACTTTTGGCTAATTTTTTAAAAGGAGTTCGGGGACGAAAGCTCAAGAAGGGTGACAATTCAAGGGCTAAGTCCATCCATCGCTAAAGATTATTACCTCAAGCCTAGTTTGCTTTTATGATTTCTTTTAGTTTTATCATGTTTTTGTGCTTTTTTTTTTACTTTCGTTATGTCTAGCTAAATAAATTATAAGGTTCTAGGCTAATCATTCATAAAACTCTTGTGATTTTATTTGAACCGCTTTGATTTTAACTTATGTATCTCCTATCTATAATTCAAGGTTTTATTTCTTTTGAATTTGTGATCAATTTTTACAAGCTTTGAGATTTTATATTCAATTTCGAAAGGTTATGTATAGAATCTGTTTATTTGTGTTATAGACACAAGGAATGCATAGCTTAGAAATAATCATGCTCTTGTGCAATAGTTAGATTAATTAGCGAAGACTTTTTAACTAACACAACTCTTGCACATAATGGGTCAAGGAATCTGTATGTGATCACGAAAGTAGACACATAGCATTTTTTGGCATGTTTGCTTTACTTTCGAAAAGAGATTACAAATATTTTTGTAAGTTGGATCATGGGAGGGGGTATTATTACTGAAAGGGGGTTCAAATAACTACAAGGCGGGATTCGATTGACGATGTCTAGGTCCTAGTTTGTTCATACTGATTTTTCTACTCATTTATTTGCTTTATTTTACTTCATAAATTTTTGAAGCTTAAACATTACAAAATTTATAAAATTGGTGCTTAGTAACCCTCCCTCATGAGAACGATACTTCACTTTCACTTTATGCCAGGGAACGGTAATTACTAATATCAAACGAATTTTAGTATCTCTTGATTTAAGCTCAATTATGTACTTTTACTTTTCTTTTTTATCATTTATTTTTTTTGCTTCATAACATCTTGTTTTACTTCATGCAGGCATAGGCGTATGCCAAAATCTCGAACGTCCCGAAGCTTCAACTTGGTACCGTTTGATCCCGAGATAGAGAGAACTTTCCACTAACTTTGTCGTGATCAAAGACACAAGAGTTAGAACGTGCGCTAGCTTTACCAGTTGCTAAAATGGATCAACAAAGTAATCAGACATTGCGGGATTATGCACTACGTACTTGATGCTACAAGAATTCAAGGGGGCATCGCTATGCCACTATTGATGCCAACAATTTTGAGATCAAGCTAATGACTATCGACACGGTGCAATAACAACAACTTGGAGGAGGAGTGACAAACGATCCCAACTCGCACTTATCCTACTTTCTGGCAATTTGCGCAACTTCTAAGATTAATAAGATCTCTAGTGATACCATTTGTCTTTATTTGTTCCCTTTTTCTTTGGGAGATTGGGACAAGGATTTGTTGGGTCCTCTACCACCAAATTCTATCTCCACTTTGGATGAGCTTTCCAAAGCCTTTTTAGCTAGGTATTTCTGGCCTTGTAAAGTGTCTGCAACCGTGAGGAGTTGATGGCTTTCTGAAAATAGGATCGAGAGTTCCTAAGCAAAGCATGGGAACACTTTAAGGAGTTGCAGAAGAAGTGCCCTAACCATGGCTTGCCAAATAGGTTACTCGTGCAAAGATTCTACAATAGTTTGGCAGAATCCCTCAAAATTATGATTGATGCATCTGTAGGAGGAACATTGATGTCCATATTCACTGAAACCATATGTCAATTGATTGACGAGATAGCGTTTAACGACTACTAATGGGAAATGAGTAGGGGAACCCCTTCTTTCGTACAAGCTTCGAAGGTAGTAGGTATGCTAGAATTAGATATCATATCATTCATGAATTCTAAATTTGATGCATTGTTTCAAAGATTTGATCAATTATCTATTAACGCGGTGTCTAACCCTCCGTTGAGCTGTGTTGTTTGTGGAGGTCCTCACAACATGAATGAGTGTCTTGGGTACATAGGACAAGTCCCTCAGAACAAGTTCAATGCACTAATAATAGGAACTAAAACAACCCCTATGCATCCACATATAATTCGGGGTAGAGAAATCATCTCAACTTTTCTTTGGGGGGGGGGGGGAGGGAGGGTAATCAGAATTGTCAAAACCAACAATTTGGGCAGCCTAAACAAAACTTCCAATCCAAAGCTTTAGGGTTTCCTCACACCAACCTTAACCTTCACAACCTGATCCAAAATCTTTTTTGGAAGCCACCCTTGAAAAATTCATGCAATATACCATGGATAAATTTGAACAGATTGCACATCTATTTGATAAGATTGAGCATCAATTGGACAAGTTTGATTCTCACCTAAATAGAATTGAATCTCAGGGTAGTGCGTCCACTTTCAGGTAGCAAAGACAATTGTAGTCAAACTGAGATTAACCCTAAGGAGCATTTTTAGGCAGTTACCTTAAAATATGAGAGAGAGATAATGTAGTTCCCAAAAAAAGGACAGAAAGTAGAGAAAGAAAAGGAAGAGTCAAAAGAGCTAGATGACAATGGTGAGGGCGAAACCAAGAAGAATAAATTGCCATCACCAAAGCCTTTTGTTCCGCCTATCCCTTTTCCTCAGAGGCATCAAAAATAAAAGTTGGACAAATAATTCAAAAATTTTCTAGGCATTTTTAAACCATTTCACATAAATATCCGTTTTGCTGATGTTTTAGCACAAATACCTACCTATGTGAAATTTCTCAAATATATCTTGTCCAACAAAAGAAAGATTAAAGATCATGCTACCATTACTTTGATTGACGAGTACAACGCTATTATTCAAAAGAAGCTTTTGCCAAAGCTTAAAGATCCAAGGAGTTTTTCTATCCCTTGTACTATTGGTAGTGTTGAGCTTGACAAAGCTTTGTGTGACTCGGGCGCAAGTGTGAGTCAAATGCCTCTTTTTGTGTGTTCAAGACTTGGGCCTGAAGGGCTCAAACCTACTACTATGACATTGCAATTAGCAGATAGATCCATGAAGTGTCTAATGGGGTGTTTGAAAATACTCTCGTTAAAGTGGGCAATTTCTATCTCTGTGTGGACTTTGTAGTTTTCGACATAGAAGAGGATAGATATATGCTATTAATTTTGGGAAGACCCTCTGTAGGCGCTCTCATTGATGTCAAGAATGGATGTTTAACACTCTGAGTTGGGGAAGACATCGTTGAGTTCAACTGGTTTCAAACTATGAAGAACCCCAATATTTGAGAGCAAAGTCTAAGAGTGGATGTGCTCCAAGATATCTAAAGGTCTGCCACCTAGAAAGTTGTGGCTAAAGATCCACTTGAATTATGTATAAGGAATTTGGCCAACATACATGACGCGGATGATGAGATTAACAAGATTGCCGTATAATTAGAGGCCACATCTCGTGTACCCCTATGCCGCAAGTATAGATTTGAAGAATTATATAAAGGTAAGCCTCAACTTCCCCTATCTATTGAGAAAGCCCCTACTCTTGAGCTTAAACCCCTTCCACAACATATCAAGTATGCTTATTTAGGGGATAGCGATACACTACCTGTGATGATTTCTGTTCACTTATCTGATGTAAAAGTTGATAAATTGTTATGGGTATTATGTGAACATAAAAAGGCAATAGGATGCACTATTTTTGATATCAAAAGGATTAGCCCTTCTGTTTTTATGCATCGTATTTTAATGAAAGATAATCATAAGCAAACCATAGAACATCAACGTAGGTTAAATCCTAATATATAAGAAGTGGTTGGGGCTGAGATTATTAAATTGTTAGATATAGGTATAATTTATCCTATTTCTGATAGTGCTTGGGTAAGTCTAGTGCAAGTAGGGCCTAAAAATGGTGGGATGACCGTAATACATAATGAAAATAATGAATTGATACCAACAAGGACAGTTACAAGTTGGCGTGTTTGTATTGACTATAGGAAGCTTAATAGTGCAACTTGTAAAGATTACTTCCCCTTACCCTTCATTGATCAAATGTTAGAGAGACTAGAGGATTATTCCTATTATTGCTTCCTAGATGGTTATTTTGGATATAATCGAATTGTAATTGCTCCCAAAGACCAAGAGAAAACAACCTTAATTTTTCCATATATATGACACTTTTGCATTTCGAGGTATACCCTTTGGTTTATGTAATGCCCCAGCAACTTTTCAAAGTTGTATGATATCTATCTTTTCTAACATCATTAAGAAAACAATGGAAGTGTACATGGATGATGTTTTTGTGTTTGGAGATTTTTTTTCGTGAACCTCCCAATTAAAGAGGGCAAAGAACTCATTCAAGAATCGTTCTCAGATGAACAATTGTTCCTTGCAGCCTTGAACACTCCTTGGTATGGAGATTTTGTTAATTACTTAGTTAGTAGAATTATACCTTTGCATTTCAAATCTTAGTCTGTTGGTATAATCTGGCGATGCATTGCCAAGATTTTACAGTCAGGATTCTTTTGGCACACTATGTTTGCGGATGCTAGAGTTTTTTTGCTCACGATGTGATCGATGTCAAAGGGTAGGAAATATTTCTAGGAGGAATGAGATACCATTGAACATTATCTTAGAAATTGAATTGTTTGATGTATGGGGAATTGATTTCATGGGACCCTTTCATTCCTCTTACACTAACCAATGTATCCTTTTGGCAGTTAATTATATGTCTAAATAGGTTGAAGCCATAGCTCGTCCTACAAATGACTCCAAGGTAGTCCTGAAGTTTCTCAAGAAAAATATCTTTACTAGATTTGAAGTCCCTCGAGCACTAATCAGCCATGCAGAATCACTTTTGCAATAAGCCATTACGGAGCCTATCATAGAGTTGCTACTCCTTATCATCCCGAACGAGTGGTCGGGTAGAGATCGCTAACAATGAGGTTAAGCAAAATTTAGAGAAAACGGTGGGGGCATCGTGCAAGTATTGGGCTATAAATTTAGATGATGCACTTTGGACATACATGATTGGCTTTTTTTTTTTTTTTTGTGCTTTGCTTTATAGAAGAAGTTGAAAAACTTGTAGGAAAAGAGAGTAACACAATCCTATTAATTAGATAAAATTATATCTAAATCCATTGAGGTATTAAGATATTATAAATTGATCCCTATTAGTTTAAAAAATTATGAATACACCCTAAAGTAAGTATTAGCTTAACATAATTTATCAATCATCAAAACGGGACATAATTGCGAGTGATATTTTTAAGGTTTTTTATAAGTAATTGAGATAGGATTAGCATGGTCTTCACATATTAAAGATGTAAAAGCTATATATATATATAGTCAAATTTTTTTTTTCTAAAAAAAATGATGCAGCATTGGATTATAAATGTTGATATCGAGTGATAGTTGTGGTGGTATAAAGTGCAATCATTTTGCAAAAGGTTGTGGTATAAAAAAATTGACAAAGGGATTTTGTTAGGTTTAATGAGGTGGATTTCTTGACGGCTGGGTTGACTACTGTGGATGGAGGAAAGCTTTTTTTTGAATATCTCTATTAATGTTTACAAGAATGTCATCTATCTCGCGAGGGTATTTAGAATTTTTAAAATAAGAAGGATTAATTTGTAATTACATCATGTCTCAATGGATATAGACGTAATTAATACGTCCTATTAATTATTTTTTTGCTATTATTTTTATTGTTGTTAACCCGTGTAAGAACCCAATAAGATTTTTCAATTTATTGTAATATTCATTATTATATTATTACGAAGCGAATCAATAATGCTACAAATTGAAAATAATACTATGAAAAATGATCAACCAACGTCTTGTTCTGCATTTCATTGGTAAGGTGAATATTTGTTCAATGTCGAGTATCAAAACTCATCGATTGGAGTTTTGTAATTAATTCAAAAGTGTGCATGCATCAGCATGTTTTGGACAAGAACAAAATGAAAACTAAAAATTACCCTCTAACATATGTTAACAGTTGCACATTACCCCATAACCTCTGTATGCTAGTGAAAATATTGATTGTCATGAACGAATGCCCAATTTTACTCTTAGCTATAACAAAACTTTCTTCTAGACACCGTCATAATTGGAGGCATTGGGCACCAACGAACAATTTAAGAAGATTAAGTGGTCTTTTTTTCGCGCAAATACAAAGGATCATAACTGCAACTAATCCCAACCATCATCAGGAGATGGGGGACTTACGTAATTTCCCCTAATTATATTAATGAACTATCACGATGACTTGTAATCGAATGTAACATTATTCCCGTGACGGCATAAAATAGCATATTAGTAAGAATAAATTACGAAAAACATAAGATTATTATTATAATGTACTCGTCAATGCTTTTGTGCTATAATAAGCCAGTTATGTTTGTTATTTATATCATATCACGTGTATGGAATAGCAAATTCGTTGTAGTCTAAATGATTAGGATACTCGAATCTCACCTGAGAGACCCGAGTTCGATTCCCGGTAATGGAAATCAATTTTTTTGTGAACTATCTTTTCTTCTCATGTGACGTCGTTTTGATTCTTTGACTTAGATACTGACCCTATTCTTCAATAATACATAAAATGTTGAGTAGGGGTGGTAGTTCTGACCCAACACGACAACCCAATATGAACCCAACACGAAAATAATGGGTTATGATTCAGAGTTCATATGTTAGGTTGAAAATGGGTCGAACCCGGAAGTGACTTGAAAAATATAAGTTGGATTGGGTTGACTCGTGGGTTATCCAAACAACCTGAATCTATTTATGAGTTAACCGACCCAGCCCGACCCAAATAATTTTCTTAATCTTTTTTTTTCTCCTTTTACTCTCTTTTAGAGAAAAATATGTCATGTATAAATTATGAATCATAACATTTTGATTGGTTATAATTAATCATTAGTAATATAATACAGGAAAAATTATGAAACATAGAATAGGAATTTTTTAATTAATAAACACACAAAAATTTTTAGATATTTAAAGATAACAGATCGATAAATTTTTTAAATAAGTGAAAGTCAATTTGAATGAAAAACTATAATTATGTTAGTTACCATCTTCTTCTTCCCTCCAAAAAAGTATATCTTCTTCTTTTAATTATTTATTTGCATTCATTGAAGTTTTATATTGATTTATTTTAATATTGAATTAAATTTTTTCATCAAACATTTTTGGGGCATATTATAAATAAAATTTAAATAAAGTAGAGTAGGAAATGAACTCATCAATTTCTAATGTAAATTCCAAACATGTATTTTGAATGTAGCCGACCATCACTACAAGTATGAATTAGTAACAACCCAATTACAAATTTTATTTTCTATGCTAGATTTTTGTTAGTAAATATCTTGTTACTAATTGTTTATTTAGTTATATTTACATTGAATTTTGTCATTAATCATCACATAATGTGATGATACTCTAAAACTATGACAAAAAGTAAAAATTTCTTTGTCGCAAAATTTTCGGTTGACTTAGTGGAGGGGTGCTTTTTTATAGTGCATACGAAATAAATGTACATATAGTATAGTTAACCAAACGAAAAATTACGGAAAAAAATCAACTTTTAACTAGTAATTATAATAGCTTTAATTTTTTTCATTATAAAAGTTGGAATTTTTAATTAAATTAGGTTAACCTGGGTTGACACGAACATAACCAAATTGGGTTAAGGTTGAGGTTTCATGAGTTTGATAGGTCATGAGTTGGATTAGGGTTGCGAGATTTTGTGTTATACCCCTACCTCAACCCAACCCGAACCCACCTAAATTGCCACCCCTAATGTTGATCACCTCTGGTTAAATACGACTCCATCATATCTCAACAAATACAAATGTGATCATATGCATGTAAAAATTTGGTAGTCATACTATAGAAAGAATTTCCATATCTTTTTTTGGCGCAATATTTAGAAAGTGATCGATGACACCCCTAATTGCAATTCCGAGAGTATCTAAGACCGTTATCTATAAGGGCGAAATTGATTGTTCCCTTATGCCAATTACTATTTGTGTTGAAATGCGGAGGGGTAAAGCGTAATTGTCTACATATGTTACGGGGTAACTTTCAATTTTCATTTATTGCATCACTCACCAACATTCGTACACATCAAATTGATCAAGAAAACTCAATCAATACCAAAAATTAAATTAAAATTTATCTTGCCCATGAAATATAGAAAAGATGATGGCTAAAAATTTTAAAAATTGTGGTTGAAAGTATTAAAATTTTGGCTTCAAGCAATCCTATCATTGCTGGAAACAGACATCATTGCCCCTACTCGAAGCGCACAACCATTTAATCACTTTGGACTACAAATTTTGATGTTTTTTCAGTTGATAACGATATAATAACAATAATTCAACATACATTATTGGTATTATATTGTTATCAGATATATTGATATAACAACTGGAGGAGGCCCGTTAATATACGACTCTTCAAATTATTAAATATTAGTTTCATTATTTCACGTTTTTTTGAAAACAAAAAAAAAATCTGTTTGAATATTCTACGTTTTTTTATATTCATCTCAAATTGAATTATGATTGATATGGGGAATAAAGAATATATCTCCCACTACATGCGCTTGCATAAAATTTAAATAGAGAGAAATGGATTAACAATGGTTTTAAATCAATATCAACAATATTATAAATTTGACAGAACACCAGCGAACGTATTTCTTATTACATTCATACTATCATCTCAAAATACATTATTGATTAGAACATGAGTACATACCTATTTCTTACCAAATATATAATTTAAAGAGGTTCACAGCAGAATAATACCCCGAAAAGTAGATATCACCACTTTTTTGCTCTCCCACGTCATGCATGACCAGAAAAATTATATATGGTGAGATTTCAAACTGAAGGCATTAAAAGCTATAGTTTTCGTACCCCGCTAGACACAATTAATGTATTTATGAGATTATCGCAAAAATCAAAATGAAAATCCTTATCGGCGCTAATTGTATGATTTCCTAGATCGTTGTCTCCAAATTCTTGATTTTAATTTATTTCATGTTGCTTGCTAAAATTTGACCTTACGAGATTCGAGGTGTTTGTCTATCCTTCTCATTTAGCTTTGTGATGAATAAAGATATTTATCTGCTAAATTTTATTAAATAAATTGAAAAGATTTTGAAAATCATCATAGTTGTTTTGATTTAATTATCTTTATCAAAACAAACAGTATCAAGTGATCGAAGATAATATTTCAAATATGAGATGTGAGATTATAAAAATCTGTTCAAGAAAATATTATGAGATTATGAGATTTTCTCTTAAAGTCAGTCAAATTGAGCTCAGTTTAGAAGTTGTGATCAGATGATTGTTATTATTGGAGTTTTGTGTGATTGTAAAGATTTAGACATTTACTCAAGAAATTGAAAAGATTTTGGATGATAAAATTAATATTACTGCAATTCGAATGTGAATTCAGACAAACAATATTAAATGATCGAAGATATATATGATTTCAAATATGAGACTTAAGATTAGCAAAATCCATACATAAATGAGACTATCTAAGTTTAGTCATGGCTTATTCTTGCCAATCCACTAACATAGCTAACATAGTTTAGTCATGGATCATTTATAACTCGTCACCAACCTTTTATTCTTTTCAGGTTTTGAGGAGGATAATAAGCTGAAAAATAAATACCGTCACTTTTTACTGCGTAATAGCATGTGTGACCTCCGTCACACCTTCCATTGAACCATCGCGTATTGAAAACTTCAAAAGCTATGTTCTTGTCAGTCCATCGAAAACGACAAAAGAATAAAGTAGAAAAAGGGTTTTCGCAGAAACTAAAGTTAAAATTTTGATTTGTAGTAAGCGTATGATCTCCTAAATCGTTATCTTTAGACGCACAATGCAACCTCAAAGGTGGTGAAGTAGAAGGGAGGTTATTGACAACATAAACATGAAATTTCGTTAAAAGGAAGCACTTGCGTTTCTCTGAGGCTATTGTGATTTGGAGAATATTTGATGAAATGATGAGGAATATTGGTAAAAGATATTTGATCATGGTGTAATTTGTGTCGCTTGAAAGACATAAGTGAATGAACAAACCACCCCTTAAATTTATACTAAATTATTACCATAAAGCTAGATCAATAGTTGAAGTAATTAGGTGATCATAATCTCAATAATAAATATGCATATCGTTAACTTATTTTACGAGTGTTATTGCAATAAAAGGATTAATGTATATGAAACAATTCAGATAATTAACCATTACATTCGCGATTGCTCAAAATAATTATGTAAATCTAGTACAATTGAATAAATAATTTTATCGTTTGGATTTATACTTACGCCATTATAGACCCATATTTATGGGTGAATGAACATGTGATTCCAATTTATAATCAGTAATAATAAGGATAAATGCACTTTACCCCATTGCGTTTTTGCGAAAAGGTAAGAAATCCATTCAGAAAAAAGAAAATAGGGACAAATCATAAATGTTGCTGCTGTTTTTTTTTTTTCCTCCTTGTACTTTTCTTTAGAGAGGAAGTTGAAAAACTTCTAGGAAAAGAAAGTAAGCACAATCCTATTAATTAGAGAAAATTACATCTAAATCCATTGATGTATTAACATAATTTAAATTGATCCCGATTAGTTTAAAAAATTATGAATACCCCCGAATGTAAGTATTAGCTTAACATAATTTATCAATCATAAAAACGGGACATAATTGCAAGTGATATTTTTGATATTTTTGTAAGGTATTGAGATAGGATTAGCATGGTCTTCACTTTTCTTTTTTTTTTGGTGGAAAGAACAAGCTAGGAAGATTAGCCCTGTTCCTCAGAGTTCAGAATACAAATCAAATCTTGTGGGGGTGAATCCCAAAGGCAAAGCCCACCCAGGAGACCATGTCCCATTTTAGCCCACGCATCAGCATGGTCTTCACTTGTTAAAGATGTAAAAGCAATATATGAAGTCAATTTTTTTTTCCAAAAAAAATGTTGCAGTATTGGATATAAATGTTGATATCGAGTGGTAGTGGTGGTATAAAGTGCTATCACTTTGCAAAAAGGTTGTGGTATAACAAAATTGATAAAGGGATTTAGTTAGGCGTAATGAGGTGGGTTTCTTGGCGGTCGGGTTGACTATTGTGGATGGAGGAAAGCTTTCTTTCGAATATCTCTATTAATGTTTATCAGAATGTCATAAATCTCGAGAGGGTATTCGGAATTTTTAAAATAAGAAGGATTAATTTGTAACTACATCATGTCTCGATGGATGTAGGCGTAATACGCCCTATGAATTACTTTTTGATATTATTTTTATTGTTGTTAAGCCGGTGTAAGAACCCAATAAGATTTTCAATTTATTGTAATATTCATTACTATATTATTACCAAGCAAATCAATAATGCTACAAATTGAAAATAATACTATGAAAAATTTTAACCATCGTCTTGTTCTGCATTTCATTGGTAAGGTGAATATTAGTTCAATGTCGAGTATTGATCGAACTTTTGTAATTAATTCAAAAGTGTGCATTCATTAGCATGTTTTGGACAAGAACAAAATGAAAAATGAAAATTACCCTCTAACATATGTTAACAGTTGCACATTACCCCATAACTTCTGTATGTTAGTGAAAATATTGATTGTCATGAACGAATGGCCAATTTTACTCTCAGCTATAACAAAACTTTCTTCTAGACACCATCAGAATTGGAGGCATTGGGCACCAACGAACAATTTAAGAAGATTAAATGGTCTTTTTTCCGCACAAATACAAAGGATCACAAGTGCAACTTATCCCAACCATCATCAGGAGATGGGGGACTTTCGTAATTTCCCCTAATTATATTAATGAACTATCACGATGACTTGTAATCGAATGTAACATTATCCCGTGACGGCATAAAATAGCATATTAGTAAGAATAAATTACGGAAAACATAAGATTATTATTATAGCATACTCAGCTCGTCAATGCTTTTGAGTTATAATAAGCCAGATATGTTTGTTATTTATATTATATCACGTGTATTGAATAGCAAATCTGTGACGATCCGGTAAATCACATTCTTTTATATTTGGACTTATGAAATATTATGACTATTTTGTGAGGATTTCTTTATATTGTAAATAAATATGTATTGCATTACATGCATTTTATAAATATATGACTTACTGTTATCGAAATTTAAACTTATGAATTCTCCTTAAATTTTTTCGAAAATTTCCCCTAAACTTAAAATATTGGTGTTATTTTATTATTAGTATTATTGTTTCCAAATCATGAAATTTAATTTAATTTTATTGGTTTTATTTTATTATTAGTATTATTAGTATTTCTTCCTATTTTCGAAAATAATAGGAATAATTATTTCAAATTAGAAAATATGCATTTACTAGACTTAATTAATTAAAGTAATTTTCTAAAAGAACTTTATGTATTTATATATATATAATCCAAAAATGTATAAAAATGATTAAATAAATATGTTTTCCATTAGTTTAATGACCTAATTATGTCATTTTCATGAAAAATGTAGTAAAAAGGAAGACTACTTGTTACTTTGAACACTTGGTATTGTAATTAGCAAAATGTGTATTAATCCTTGCCATCCAAAAATAATTCTATATTTGGCTATCTCTCCTAAAATTATATATATATATATACACATATATATAAATAATATTAGTAAAATAATTTTCCTAGAATTATTAAGTTCCTAATTATTTTCTTCTTTATAAAACATTTAGAAATTTACCTTCTCTACAAAATTATATTTTTCAAAAGTCTATTTTATTAATTAATAATTACATATCCTAGACTATTATTTCTTGGAAAAATATATTTTTCAAAATTAGAATTAATTTCTTTAATTTTTGAATTTTGCTCAAAATAAATCATAAATTCCCAATAAAATTATAAAATTCCAAATAAAAGCATAAATTTCGAATTTATAAATACCATAATATGTTTCCTGAAATTATATGCATGATTTTCGAATTTGAATGATTTAGAAACATAATTTTCGGATTTTTTAATTAAATAAAAATAAAAATTCTCGATTTTATGATATTTTTGCAAGAAAACCTTCCCTAATGCACCATTAATAATTATTTTTGCATGGTTCACACTTATTTAGCTTATGATACATGTAGTAGCAGTACACCAGAGCCCAAATTAGTCTTCCACATAAGGGGTAAGGTGGAAGAATACATTTAATACACTAACTTAGGTGTAAAAATAGCAATTATGAATAAATTGACCTAAAAATAAAATAATCCACTTCTTCTTCTTATTTCTATAAACAAGACCAAAATTCTACCCTTTTCCTTTCTCTAAAACAGTCCATAACACACACTCACAGACACTCTCCCTAATTTCTCCCAAAAACCACTAATTTCTACCTCTTTTTCCCTTAACTTCACTACCCTACACTTCCAAAAAGAAAAAGAAGGTAGAAATCTTACTTTAATTACGTAAGTAGAGGGTTTTTCTTGTTTCTTAAAGTATGATAATCCTACTAAAGGCAAGCTTCCATACTCTTGTACCCGAACTATGTAAATGAATCAAACTTGAATGGCCTTGAGTGAGAGCTTTTGTCAAACATGCTCCCATGTTCATTTAGGAGCTATTTTGATTTTAGCATGAATTTATTGTTGATATGTTGTGTGCTTAGTATGCAAGTTGTGTTTTGGAGGAGAACTTAACTTAGATGTTGGTTATTTAATTTCAATAGTATGCTAGTTAAAGTTCGCTACTCCCTTTATGCCTACCATGAAGTCATGAAAGTAGTTTCACTACTTAGTGTACATTTAGTTATAATTATGTGCTAGAATATGATCTTACAAGTATTATTTGATTTTATGAAATATTATATGATCATTATGTGCTTAGATGTTAATAAAAATCTACTACACTACAAGTTTAGGTTAATATAGTATATTTGACATTATGTTCATCTTATTGGGAAAATTAATATGTTTTTATTAAAAGTGTTAGTTTGACAAAATATATAATTTTCATACAAAAACATGTCTTAAAGTTACAAAATATATTTATAGTTGTGTTCCCTATAGATATATATATGGGTCAAATAAACCTTTTCACACTACAAGAAAAAACGCAATTTTCGGCGGAATTTCGGCGGATTTTCGACGGAACGAATCCGCCGGAAAAACCTTGGTCGCTTTTCAATTTTCGGCGGATTTTCGGCGGAATTTTTTTTTTTTAATTAAATAAATTTTCGGCGGAATTTCGGTGGGAAATTCCGCCGAAATTATTATTTATTATTTTTTTTTAATTAAATAAATTTTCGGCGGAATTTCCCGCCGAAATTATTATTTATTTTTTTTTTAATTAAATAAATTTTCGGCGGGAAATTCCGCCGAAATTTATTTTATATTTTTGAAAATAAAATTTCAATCGCCACACCAAGGAGTCGAACCCGGGACCTCGCCCCAACTCGCGCGCGCGTGCGTACACACCCCCGAAATTATCCCAACTTTTGGAGTTGCTGGGCATCGAACCTTCGACCTCTCGGTTGGCAAACAACACTCTTACCGTTGAGCTATGCTCACTTTGTTGACATAATTCATTACATTATATATTTATATCATACAACAATTCAAATAAAAATAATTCAAACTAATTAATTATTATTATTATTATTATAATAATAATAATACGTTTTTTATTGTTTGAAAATTTTAATATTTTTAAATTTTTAAAAAATTTATATATATAATACATAATATTATATACATATATATATATAGCATACAAAATTCATTTAATTCTAATTAAAATAATAACAATAATTCAAATAAAAATAAAAATTTTAAATTTTAATATATTTTAAAAATATATAGAAATATTATTATTTTTTATCTGAAAAATATTATTTTTTATTATTATTTTTTAAATTCAAAAATTTTATTTTTTATTTAAAAAATATTTTTTTTATTTTTTTTTAATTTTTTAAATTTTTCGGCGGGAATTTCCGCCGAAAATCCGCAGAAAAATTTTAAAAAAATTATTTTTTAATTATTTGTTATTTAAAAAATATTATTTTTTATTTATTTTTAATTTTTTAAATTTTTAGGCGGAATTTCCGCCGAAAATTCCGCCGAAAATCCGCCGAAAAATTTTAAAAAAAATTATTTTTTAATTATTTTTATTTAAAAAATATTATTTTTTATTTATGTTTAATTTTTAAATTTTTCGGCGGGAATTTCCGCCGAAAATCCGCCGAAAAATTAAAAAAAAAATTACTTTTTAAATATTTTTTATTTAAAAAATATAATTTTTATTTATTTTTAATTTTTTTAAATTTTTCGGCGGGAATTTCCGCCGAAAAATTTAAAAAATTATTTTTTAATTATTTTTTATTTAAAAAATATTATTTTTTATTTATTTTTAATTTTTTAAATTTTTCGGCGGAATTTTCCGCCGAAAATCAGCCGAAAAATTTAAATTAATTATTTTTTATTTATTTTTAATTTTTTAAATTTTTCGGAGGAATTTTCCGCCGAAAATCCGCCGAAAAATTTAAATAAATTTATTTTTTATTTATTTTTAATTTCAAAATTATTATTTTTTATTTATTTTTAAATTTTTAAATTTTTCGGCGGGAATTTCCGCCGAAAATCCGCAGAAAATTTTTAATTTTTTTTTTTTTAATTTTCCACCGAAATTCCGCCGAAAAATTTCGCCGAAAATTGAGCATTTTCTTGTAGTGTCATGTTTGTATACATACATACATATATATATATATATATATCTACATAATCATGATTAGGAAGTTGATCATATAGTTTAGCTAAATAGATATATATATATATATAAATATTATACTTACTTATACATGTATAGTACGCATATATATATATATATAAATATATAATTATACTGAATTAATCATATATGTATATAAATAAACATATTTCTAGTTAGATTTTGTTAAAGAATACATGTATATATGTGTGTTACACTTATACTTTAGTCATATATATAAGCTCTATGTATGTACGTATTTAGTTATATATTTACATTTTATTTACTTTGAATTTACATACATAAGTGGATATGTTATACTTAGAAATCTATATATATATATATATATTTATGGTTAATTATATTTTAATCAAAATATATTTATGTATCAAATTTATATTCTAGAAAATATATATAGAGATATATATATATATATGTATGTATGTGTTGCCGTGTACATACATATATGAATACTATTATGTTTTGATTATATTTGATATATGTATATATATATATATGTATGTTGTGATTGTGAAACGGGCCCGAAATATATCAAAATGGTTTGGGTGAGTTCCGCCAGGGCATATCAGTGGGGTAGCCGGCTGTAAGAGTTCTCACTCCCTCCATCTCCTAATCCTCCTTTGGATAGACGGAGTGATCTACTCAAGAGAGAGGGCCTTAGGAAAATTTGGCGTAATACCCGGGGTACAACCATTGGAGGATAAGGTAGGCGGGAGAAATGTGCTAGTTGTAAATTTTGGCCTGGGTAGTCATAAGGGTCACTGTTAGGTGACGAGAAAGGTTTGAAATGAAAAACTATGTGTTCATGTGCAAAGTAAAACTATATGCCTACGTACAAATCACATACACGAGCACCTTATGTGATTAGGTAACGTTTCTACTCAACTATATGTTGCCTGTGTTCATATGATATGTTTTAGATGAACCCGAGGCTAACTTTAATGAGGTCAAAGAGGAGGAACATTTTGAAGCCTTCTATTAGGGCGAGAGCTATTGCTTTCCACTGCGTACTTGTTTATTTTGCCGATTTTGGCCATACGTAATTTGTAAACACTTGTTTATATCCAGAATTTGTACTTGATGTACATCACGATATTATATATATTTCCCAATATTATGCTTGCTATTTAAGTTTATTTTATATTAACTATGTTATATGTAAATCATAGCAAATAAGGAATACCCAGGTCTTTATAAAATCCGTTGTAGTCTAGATGGTTAGGAGACTTGGCTCTCACCCGAGAGACCCGGGTTTTTGAGTCCCGGCAATGGAAAACAATTTTTTTGTGAACTATCTTTTGTTTTGATGCGATGTTTTGATTCTTTGGCTTAGATACTGACCCTATTCTTCAATAATACAAAAAAATGTTGACTATTGAGCACCTCTGGTTAAATACGATTTCATCATATCTCAACAAATACAAATGTGATCATATACATGTACAAATTTGGTAGTCATACTATACAAAGAATTTCCATATCTTTTTTTTTGGCCCAATATTTAGAAAGTGATCGATGACACCCCTAATTGCAATTCCAACAGTATCTAAGATAGTTATCTATAAGGGCGAGATCGATTGTTCACTTATGTCAATTACTATTTGTATTGAAATGCGAAGGGATAAAGCATAATTGTCTATATATGTTAGGGGGTAACTTTCAATTTTCGTTATTGCATCACACACCAATACTTGTACACATCAAATTGATCAAGAAAACTCAATCAATACTGAAAATTAAATTAAAATTTATCTTACCCATGAAATGTAGGAAAGATGATGGCTAAAAAATTTTAAAATTGTGATTGAAAGTATTAAAATTTTGGTTTCAAGCAATCCTATCATTGCTAGAAACAGACATTATTGCCGCTATTCGAAGCCTACTACCGTTTAATCGCTTTTGACAACAAATTTTGATGTTTTTTCTGTTAATAACGACATAATAATAACAATAATTCAACATAAATTATTGGTATTAGATTGTTATCATCCATACTGATATAACATCTGGAGGAGGTCAATTAATATATGACTTCAAATTATTACTGATATAAATTATTAGTTTAATTATTTCACTTTTTTTGGTAAAAAAATAAAAATCTGTTTGAATCTTCTACGTCATTTTATATTCATCTGAAATTTAATTATGATTGATAAGGTGAATAAAGAATATATCTCCCACTACATGTGCTTGCATAAAATTTAAATAGGGAGAAATGGATTAACAATGGTTTTAAATCAATATCAACAATATTATAAATTTGACACAACACTAGCAAACGTATTTCATATTAAATTCGTACTATCATCTCAAAATACATTATTGATTAGAACATGAGTACATAGGGCAATTGACACATTGTACCCTCTAAATACACTTGATTGGCGCAATGTACCCTAAAGTTTAAATTTTGGCATTTTGCACCCTTGAAAATGCATTAGTTTGGCACTTTGCACCCACCACTCATTCCTATTAAAATTTCCATCGGAAATAATATTCCGACCAAAATAAAAGAAGTGCAAACTTGGTGTTTACTATTTTATTTAAAAGAAATAAAATAAACTTTCCAACTTAATTAATGTGGATTGCTTCCTAAACAAGTAGGGTGCAATACGCTAAAACTGGAGGAATAATAAAAGGAATAGGAACTCACCGTGATGGCTTAAGCAATTCTCAATTTCTCTTTCACCTAGTTTCCACCAACAAATTGAAGAATCTTGACTATTGAAGTTGTGTAATAAATAATCATAGGAATATTAAGAGAAGAGGATGACAATAGAGGGGTACTTCACATTCCCATAAGATATCAAGCTCCGAATTATAGTAATTTCACTACCTCTATTTTGAATTTTACTGTGTTTATACATCTGTTCGTTTCTTTATGTTGTTTTTTTTTTGTTTATTTACAATATGTGCAACCAAATTAATGTTCCCACAAGAGTGAATTTAATTTTTCGATTGTCATAGTTAGAACCGAAGCAATTGTCGGTGATTTAGGAATAAGTGGTTTTACTTCTTTTTTTTTTATTAATGGCAAAATCCTTAGTTGAAGTTGGAAATTACCAACTAACGCAAATTGATTGTTGTCTAAGTTGAGCTCAATCAAAATATCACAAAAATAGGGGTATATGTAATTTTGCAAATTGCCAACTAATCTTAAGCTATAAACTCAAAAATATCATACAAAATCAGTAAGTAGAACAAGCAAAGCTATATAAATATTCCTTTACAGAACCCGATTCCCATTAACCCCGTACGCAACTTGGTTCATCATGCCAAATGAGCACTATTAAAAGCTCGTTGGCTTTAAAAAATAATAAAGTAGAATGAGGGATTTAAAATTATGTTCATTGGGAATTGAGACTGTTTTGTTACTACAAAATAAGAACTTAAATAAAAGTTGTTATTATTGTTGCCTTTATTTAATATTTATTTAGTCTGTTTAGCTTTTTCTTAGTATTGGACTCTAATAGTTTTCTCATTTTATTACTAAATTGCTTAGTGTTTTTTGTTTATAACAATATCATACTTTGATGTAGATGAAGAAAGTCCCTTTTTCAGCATAAAGGTGCATCACCCTGGCACATTCAAGGATTTAAATGGGAGGTTATATGTAGGTGGTATGATCAACTACTTTGATTTCTGTGACTCTAGGAAGAAAACAATTAAAGAATTGCATAGCATGGCTTATCAACTTGGATATGAGGATCTGTTGAGTTTTACTATAGTTTAACTGGACCAGATGATTGTAATAATTTGATGCTTATCGTGCATGAGGTGGACGCCAAGAATTTATTGAAGGTTGCTAATAGTGAAAGGGTAGTTGGCGTATATTTTGACACTATTGAACCTAACCAAGTCATGGAAAGTCAAGTAGGGTGCAATGGAGAAGATGGGGTTGATGTATTTGAAAATAATAATAATGATATCACTGAATTTGATATTGATAGTGATAGTGCACCAATAAGCAATGAAGAAGACAGTGACGAGAATCACTCAAATTTAAGTTATGGCTTTGAAGAAAGTGACTTTGACTATGATGATGTGCTATTTGATGAAAATGTTGATCAGGATATTGAGTGGGTTGGCACAATGGAGGAATCGTCAGGCAAGAAAGTTGTTGATGCCCAAATTTTAGAGCATTTTAGGCCATTGAGTACGAAAAGTTTATCATCTTTATCTAAAGCTGATAAAGGCAAATGCTCAAAATATCAAATTTATGAGGACAATGCAGATGACTCGGACTTTGAATTTGAGGTGGGATTGTGCTTCAAAACAGCTACAAACTTTAGGGATACAGTGAGAAAATATTCGAACAAGCAGGGGAAACCTTTGAAGTTCACAAAGAACTGCATGCAGCGACAAAATTCAAGTGACTTGTGAATGTGGTTATGCTTCGTTCGTATCCAAGAATAAGAAAACTTTTCAGGCAAAGTCAATAAAAGGAGAACATACTTGTTATCGAGCTACAAGTTCCAAACCCTGCTCTTCCAAGTTTCTTGCGAAAAAGTATCAACACCACCTTAGGAGCGCAGCAACCCCGAATGGCCTGTAAGTTCAATGCAAGAAGTAATGCAAATGGAGAATCATACATCCCTATCCATCTCGAAAATGTATAGAGCAAAAAAGAATGTTGCTAAATTAAACAACGGCACAGAGTTAGAGCAATATGCCAAGCTATGTCAATACTGTCAAGAGATTTATAGGACTAATCCCGACACAACAATAAAAATAAAATGCAAGCATGTGTTGGGTTCTGAGACATGTACTTTCAAGAGACTCTATGTCTGCTGGGGTGCTTTAAAGAAGGGATTTGTCGCAGGATGTAGACCAGTTATAGGTCTAGATGGCACTCATGTAAAAACTTCAAGAGGTGGGGTTTTGCTACGTGCAGTTGGCATTGATGGCAATAACAATATGTACCCTATTGCATATGCCACGGTTTTGAAAGAAAACAGAAAGTCTTGGGAATGGTTTGTTAGTCTTCTGATTCTGGACTTGAATATGAGGAATAGTAATGCAGGGAAGATTATTTCTGATAAACAAAAGGGACTTATAAGAGCAATTGATAATTTGTTGCCATGATTCGCCAAATCGGTGGCGGGGAACGGAATGGAAGGGACTGTTTCAGTTCCATTGCAACGTTGCGGAACGGTTGCTGCTATTTTGCGGATTTTTTATTTAAATATTAGAATTTTTGAAAGATTACATAAAATATCAAAACATATAAAAACATCTATCAGTAATTATTTTAAGCAAGATTTAGTATATTTTTAAATTATAAAAATAAAATTATTTAATCCTTTTAATTTAAACTACAAGCTTAAGTTATCAAAAAAAAAAAAACTACAAGCTTATTAACAATATTACTTAACTATTTAAAATTATTTATTAGTAATAAAAATAAAATAAAATAATTTGAAATTAATATTTGAATAAATATTTGCGTTACATATCCATTTAAATTAATGATCAGAAGTTTAAAAGAATATTTAAAATATCAAAAGAATTTATATATTTTGAATAGTATTTTTATATTCAACATTTAAAATAAAGAATGTAAAGAAATAATTAGTCAACATGTTTCATTTAATAATTTGAAATTTTGTAAATATTGGCACCAAAATTATTAATAAAATTTCACTATTTATTAAACTTACTCGTCAAACAGCAACTAGAATAATAAATAAATTAGTACAAAATTATAGACCAAATGAAAAATATGCATCCAAATCTCTTGTAGTTTGAATAAGTAGCACACTAAATCCTATAATTTTATAAAATACTAGACTTTCTTAAAGTTGCTTACCAATCTCTTGGCCATAATGGTCAATATTTTTAGTTGAATTGACAAAATTATCCTTATAGATGTTTTAAACCTTTATTCTTTTCATTTTTTCATTCTTTATTTTTCTGTTTTTCTAGTTTTTCATCTTTTTTTCATCGTCATCATTATCAATGTTCAGATCTGTTCTCTCTCTCTCTCTCTCTCTCTCTCTCTCTATCTCTCACTCCTCTATCCTCTCCCTCTTTTGTCTCTTACCATCGTCATTGCCACTGTTATTGAGGCCGCCTGTTTCTTTTTTGGATTTCTTTCTGTCCCATTGGATTCATCTCGCTGCTGCCTCTTCCACCCTCCACCCCCTTCTCTATCTTAACTAATCTCTCCTCAAGCTCACCGCCGCCGACGTTGTCGCCACCACCTCCGCCCTCTCTGTATGTCGTGGTAAGACTTTATTTCTCGATCTCTCTCTGGTGAGACTTTATCTCTCAATCTCTCTCTATGGATCTCTCTTTGTCAATCTCGATCTCAGTCACTTTCGAATTTCTCGCCGTTTTCTAGCCTGACCCGTTCTGAATAGGCGTTCCGGTCCAATTTATCGGACATGAACGAAGTTTTGGCCAAGAAATTGCAACTCCGGCACCGACCTGAACACGCGGTGGTTCCACTCTGTCGCGATGGAATGACCATTCCGGCCGATTTATCAGCGCAATGGCGAACCATGTTTGTTGCCCCTCGCAGAGCATAGATTTTTCTTAGGGTATATGTATAATAATTTCAAACAAAAACACAAAGGCTTACAGTTAAAATATTTGTTATGGAAGGCCGCATTAGCAACCAGACTTGTTGATTTCAATACTGAGATGGAAAAATTAAAGGCATGTGATTTTATTGCTCTTGATTTTTGAGAAGTCAAAGAGCCATTGAAGATGGTGGTAACGGTCAGGAGTTACAAAAGTTATTTTATATAATTAAGTTTGTAACCTATGAAATTAGTATTCTAAGAGTCATGTCACTTATTAGGAGTGTAAGGACCCGATCTTTCACTCATACGTTCTATTATATATGCTTAAATGTATGTGACTTACGTGACTTGCATGTTATATGCATCATTTACGAAACAATATTGTTTTGCAAAATGTGCTCGTTTTATTTACAACATGCATCGATATAGGATTATTTTCTCATCGATGGTTAACCATCCTTCCATGCATAAAAATTCAAGAAAAATATAGTATGTATATATATATACTTAAACACGTTTATATATATATAGATGTACACACATTAGATTAGGAATTTTCTCTATACTTCTTATAAATGCCATTTCACCAAAATGTGTCACTTTCACAAAATAATCTTGAGAATAATTATTTAAATTTCTAACACATAAAACCATATATATTTATATATAGATATATATTTAGTTTTCATATATATATATTTTAGGAAAAGCCCTAAAGGATGCATAAATTGCATTTGTCTCCCCTAAAGACTATTTTCTTCCATACTTTTAATAAAATACCCAAAATATAGGAAATAACTCACAATTTCAGAAAATTAAAGGGGGGAGGACGTTTTTCAGCTTATATATGTGCCCAAATTCAATACTTAGTGGATATTAATCCTTAGGTCTCCATCTTACACCAATCACCATCCATGTACACTTGTATAGCCACTTGTATATACTTCTTTAGAATTGTACATACATGTATGGTCAAGGATTACTTAGACTACCACTAAGCACTTATAGACCACCACTAAGCACCCTTAGACCTCATAGTTGGGTATTGAGTTGGAAAGAAGGTATCATTAGATTAAGACTTAATCCTATTTTAATCCTATTTCTTCCATTCCTTTTAACATTAGTATAAGTAACTAAATGTGCAAGAAAATATAAAACACCACACCCTCATTCACCTAAACAGCCGGCCAAACACACTCCCATATCTCCCTCTTTTTGGTTCATTTTACCCCACAAATTCACCCTTTCTCTTCCTTGCACCACTTTGTTTCAAAACCTACAAAGAAAAGAAGAAAACCCCTTTAGAAGAAGGTAGTGATTTCTCTTGATCCATGAGCTAGTTTTCTTATAGTGCTAGCATATTATTCCCCTATTAGGACATGGGATGTAACCACAAGTTGGTTACTATCTTAGTCCGAAAGGATTTCACGATAATTTAGCTAAACGCATGTTGTATGCTCATGAACAATTGCGCTGGAAATTTGAACGTTTCTGTTGGATCTATGTTGCTAAAAATTAGATTTCATGCTTGTTTAGGGTTTATCTATGTGTTTAGGGTTTGATTTATGTTTTAGGATTCGAAAATTCAGTGTTAAAAGCTAAGAATTGTAATTGTTTTCAAAGCTGAAAATTCTGCTTTCAAACTGGAATTACTACTGTTCCCGCAGCTGAAAATCTTGTTTTTCAAGGCTGGAATTTCGAATTTTATAAGCTGAAAATCTATTTTTGAAAAGCTGGAAATTCCAAGGTGTGATTTCAGTATGTTTTAAACTGAAATTCAGGTATTTTGCGAATTGAAAATCTTGATCGCAACCTGAAACGTGTAAGCTGGAAATTGTGTTCTATGCTGAAATTTTGTGCAACGTGCTGAAAATCAGTGTGTATTGTGCTGGGAATTGTACTGATTATACTAAAAATTGTGTGTATATGGGCCCAAAAATGTGATAGGGGTGGATGGGGCTGAGTTCGGCCGGGCGGCAACAGGCTTGCCGATCTTAAACGTTCTCGTCATCCATCGTTGCCTAATCCCACCTTGCATGGACGGAGTGTTCCATGTACTAAAGTGAGTCGTAGGAAATCGGCATATGCCCGGGATATGACCACTGGAGTGTTGGTTGGGTGGGAGTAATGGTTGGAATTGAATTACGGTACGGCGAGATAAGGTAGTCGCCCGTCGAGGCAGAAACGGTAGAAAAATGTGCAATTTATGATTCTTATTATCTGAAATTTTGCATGTTTTATGTTGGTACAAAAATGTGAAAATATGCATGTTCAAGTCACACACGCGTACCTTATGTGTTAAGTGAAATTACTACTCAACGTGATTGTTGACGTTGTTAAATATCTAATATTTTAGCCGGACATGAGAACGAGGTTGTCAACGAGGAGGATAGCGAGAGGCGATTTGGAGCTTTTGGCTAGAAGAAGTGATAGACGAGTCTGTGTAGTCGTATTATGTATTTAGGACTATTATCATGTACTTGGTATTTTGCTATGTTTAATAAATGACTTTTACAAAAATTTTCAGCTTACTATATTACAAGTATTCATAGCATTTCTCTATAACTAGCCAAGGGTTTCGGGTCGTCACACGTGGTATCAGTATAAATAGAGATTATGTATTAGGCATTTGGTGTGGTGTGAGTTTGGTGAAGTGAAAGTGTAAGTGAGTGAGTAAAAGAGTTGTAAAAGTATTTTTTAGTAAAGTTTGAGTGAAAATAAAAGTGTTGATTGAGTAGAGAAAATTTGTGTATTCTCCTGTTCACTTCCTCATCTCCTGAATTTAAATATTTTTCTACACCACCCCACAACGTTTCCGCAACAAAGTGGTATTAGAGCCACATTGAGATGGCAACCACAGAAGTTTCCCCATTCCCAAAGCTCACAAAAGAAAATTATAAAAGATAAGAGTATCCAAATGAAGACATTCCTTAGAGGACAAGGAGTTTGGAATGCTATCGAAGAGGAATATGAAGAGCATGTAGATTTAGCAACTGCAAGTAGAGAAGAAAAGAAAAATGCAAAGGAGGCTAAGGAAAGAGATCAAAAAGCTCTCTTGTTCATCCAACTTGCGATGGATGACAATATTTTTGAGAAAATTGCACAATCTAATATTGCAGAGAAAGCTTGGGACACTCTAGCCAATACCTTCAAAGGTATTGAGAAAGTGAAGAAAGTCAGGTTACAAGCCTTACGAGGTGAATTTGAGTCATTGCAAATGAAGCAAAATGATGCAATTTTTGACTATATCTGAAGGGTACTTTTGGTTATAAATCTACTTGAAAGCAATGGTAAAAAGAAGTAAGAAGCCCAAGTTGCTGAGAAGAGACTTCGGTCTCTCAATTCAAAGTTTGATTATATCGTTGATTATATCGTTGTTGCCATAGATTAATGGCATGGATTAAACGAAAGTTGATGAGTTAGTAGGAAAATTATAAGTCTACGAAGAGAAAATGAAGAAGAGGGCTAAAGAGCCAATTGAACAAGCTCTCCAAGCTAAGATGAACCTCCACGAAAAGAAAGATGACGTTGACAGAAGCAATCGATGAAGTGGCCGCTCACCTTATTGCGGTTATGGACGAGGTCTTGGCAGAGGACGTGGTACCTAAATACCAATCAAAATGAAGAGAAACAAGGTGAATCCACTCCGATATGATGGATTTAGAGGCAGAGGATTTCAAACGAGGTGGCAAAATTTAAGAGATAATGAATGCTACAGCTGTCATCGACAAGGACACTACGCCTATGAGTATTGAAGTGAATCCAGTGAGGAGAAGGAGAAGACTCACCTTGCTAAGGAAAAGAAAATTGACAGTGATACCGCTATCTTGTTGGCACACAACAAACAAGGTGAAGGAAAAATGAGCACTTTATACCTCGACACAGGTGCAAGCAATCACATATGTGGTCACAAACATATGTTTGTCGAAATGGATAAATCAGTGACAGGAAATATTTCATTTGGAGATTTATCAAAGATTTCTATTAAGGGATGAGGTAAAATTTTAATCCGATTAAAAAATGGAGATCACCAGTTCATTTCAAACGTGTCCTATGTCCCTGAAATGAAGGCAAACATCTTGAGTGTAGGCCAACTTTTGGAGAAAGGCTATGATATATACATGAAAGACATGACCTTTTACCTACGAAATGACAAAGGAGTATAGTTAGCTCGTGTGCCTATGACAAGCAATAGGATGTTCTTGTTGAACAGCAAGAACGAAGTAGCGAAATGCTTGAAGGCGTGTTTGGAAGATACAACTTGGTTATGACACTCAAGGTTGGGGTATCTAAATTTTGGAGGCTTTAATTGATATCGAAGAAGAGAATGGTGAAAGGACTTCTTTCTATTGGCCACCCCGATCAGTTATGCGAGGATTGTCTTGTCAGAAAAGCAACATCGTTATAGCTTTCCTAAGGAGTTGCAAACAAAAACAATGAAACCATTGGAATTAGTCCACACCGACATATGTGGTCCTATCACTCCGACGTCACTTGGTAAGGTCACACTTTAGTACTTGGCCAAAGTGTGATTTGTTGCTAAGCAATTTATGTGAAAGTTTCAATAATGTTATATGCAAGGCTAGAGACAAACCCATAATAACTATGTTGGAGATTATTAGAGTGATTTTGATGAAAAGAATTCACGCACAAGGGGATAAAATGTTGAAATATAGTGGAGATACTTGCCCTGTTGTGCAAAAAATCTTGGAAAAATACGAAATGAGAGTTCATGAGTATATTTTGGGATGGACTGGGACTGACAAATTTGAAGTCAAAGGATACCTTGGTGATAAATGGACGGTGGATTTAACTTAAAAAAATTGTGGTTGTAGAAAATGGGACACCACTGGGATTCCTTATGTGCATGCCACAGCATGCATCTTCTACAGAAGAGAGAGAATTGAAGATTATGTTGAGCATTGGTATAAGAAAGATACATTTCTAAAGGCATACCAACACTTGCTAAATCCTTTGAACGGACGGGAAGAGTGGCCCGATTCTAACTTTAATCCAATAGTGCCATGGTCTAAAAAACTAAAAAAGCATGGAAGGCCAGTGGGTTATGCTAGAAGGAAGGAAACATATGAGTTGGTACAAAAGAAATATGAATTGAATAGAAATAGTTCACAGTATTTATGTTCCAATTGGGGAGAAAGAGGCCATAATAAAAAAGGATGCGAACAGCCTTGCTTGGAAGCAACCCCCTCAACAACTTCTTTAGAAGATCAAAACCACCACTAAGCATGAAAAATTATTATTATTATCACTACTATTATACCTTCATTTCATAATGCGATAAGTGTCTTTAAAGTAGTTTTTATATTTTTATCTTGGAGAAAAAAAATATTTTTTGTCCTGTATGTTTACTCGTTTTTGTTTTTAGGACTTTATTTTTGGGGGGTAGAAAAATTAGGACAATAACTTTAAAAATTTTGTACATTTAGGACAAATTGGCCGGAATCATTTAATTCGGCCACCTGAAAGTGAAAACATTAACGGGAATTGCATTGGTAAGATGACGTGTAATAAGATTTGGGGATTTGACCTGGTCATTGATTAATTATGTGTGAAGTGGCAATTACCTACACAATAAGCAGCCACATGGGAAAAAAATGGAGGGAAATAAGTCACGTGAGTATCACGTGACTAAACTTGAGGACATCAAAACCTTGATATTTTGTTTCCATAAAATCAAACGGCTGAAAAATATATCCCCAACTTTCCATCCTCTTCCAATCTCTATTTCTATAACCAAAACCCTAGTTTTCTTTTTTGAATTTGTGAAGAAATTGAAGCCGAAATTATAATAGGAAGGTGGGAAAGGCTTCATTTGTGAGCAATGCCTCAGATTAGAAAGTGTGAGAGGAATTTCTTGTCCCCAACTCGTTACGGTCAGTGTTTGTAAATGATATGCTATTTATTTTTAATTTTCTTTTGTGTTTTCCTGTGATATGCATCAGATTAGAAAATGTGGGAACATTTATGTTGTCAAGGTGAATGGAAGTGTACGAAATGGATTTTATTTTTCTTAGGGTTGCTGTGTTTTTGTCGTATGCCCTTTTTTTGTGTTGTTGTGGGGTTTGTGTTTGTGGTCCCTCCCTTGTTGGGAGTTGATTGTTAGTTTACATAAAAATGTATATATATTTGGGCTTATGTTGGTACTATGAAAGATTCGTTTCTCTTTGTACATTGGGTTTCTTTTTTGGTCATTGTGTGGTCCCTCCTATTGTTCAGATTTGTTTTTTATATAATTAATAATTTTCTAAAATTGGAGTTTTGCATTGTTTTTACAGATACTCAAAGTAGGATGTTGACTTTGAGTGTCCACTGTGGGGGTAAGTTTACTACCTCTATAAAGCATGTCTATGTGGGTGCTGATGTGTATAAATTTGATTATGTGGATATTGATATGCTAACATTAGTTGCAATTGCTGAGTTGTGTGATCATGTTGGGTTGCATGGGTTTAAGAAATATCACACCATAACTCCAACTGGATTCTTGTATGTTGATACAAATAATGATTTGCTAAATCATTGTGAGGCTAAATTGACAACTGTGAGAGAAATGCAAATTTTTGTTGAAACAATTGATGAGGATTTAAAAAGTGAAAATGATGATGTTGGTGGTGCTGGGGGTGAAGGGATAGGTCACCTAACCACTGCTTGTGTGGAAGACAGGGGACAAACATCTGAGGGTAGGGTGGCTAGTTTAGAAACTAATGTTCCAGATATAGAAGGGATTGTATATGATACAGAGGATAGTGAGTATTCTGTATAAGATGAATCAGTGGAAGATGATTTATTGTTCAATCAATTTGTTGATCCTGATGTTGAATGGTGTGGGGTTAATGAGAATGCGGGGGGATATTGGGGTAGAGGAAGAGCATGTGGCAGATTGTGAAGATGTGGATGTGTGTGAGAGTGAGGATGAAATTGATAGCACTAGGGGGTCTAAAAGTGAGGATGATGGGACTAAATTTCCTGTGTACAATCCAACAGAGAGGTTTAATCCAAACTTTGCTTTGGGAAAGTGTTTTAGTAATAAGGATGAGTTCAGGAATGCCATTCATTTTTATGCTATAAAGGAACAAAGGGATATTGCCATTACAAAAAATGACAAAAACAGAATGTATGCTAAGTGTACAGAAGATGATAATTGTTAGTGGAAAATTCATGCTCAAAAGAAAAAGAATGAACTTTCTTTCCAAGTCAGACTTTTCAGTCCTATACATAGTTGTTTGTCAAATTACATGTGAAGAATGTGAATTCCAATTGGTTAGCTAAAAGGTATTTGAAAAAAATTCAAGAATGAGCCTAACAAGAATGTTGAAGCTTTTAGGACTGAAGCCATTGATGAAATTAATTGTCTGTTACTATACATCAAGCTTATAGGGCAAGGAGGAATGCTGTGAAAATACTTGAGGGCAGTCCTGATGAACAGTTTGCTATGCTTTGGGGTTATTGTAATTAAATTAAAAGAACCGATCCTAGAACCACTGTTATTTTGGGTATTGATCATTCAGCCGGGGTTAATAGGTTTGATAGGTTTTATCTGCGTTTATTTGCTATAAAAAGGGCTTTTCTTGGGGGTGGTAGGCCTATAATTGGTGTAGATGGGTGCCACTTGAAAGGGCCCCATAAGGGGGTATTGTTAACTACAGTAGGGGTCGATCCAAACAATTGTATATTCCCTATTTGTTATGCAGTGGTTAATAGGGAGAATGGGGAAAACCGGGATTGATTTTTGACCCTTTTGAAGATTGATTTAAACATTGAAAATGATTTTGAATATACGCTTATTTCTGATAAACAAAAGGGTCTTATTCAAGCAATGTCACAAGTTTTCCCAAACTCTAAGCATAGGTTCTGTGTTAGGCACATGCTTAACAACTTCCAAAATGCTGGGTTTAGATGTGAGGCTTATAAAACTGCATTGTGGAAGGCTGCTAAGACAACCACACCCAATGAATTCAGCAGAAAAATGGATGCACTAAGAGCACCGGATGAGAAATCTTTTATATGGTTGAATGATAAACTACCTGCACAGTGGAGTAGATCACATTTTTCTTGTTATCCTAAATGTGATATGCTTTTGAATAATGTTTGTGAAAGTTTTAATAATTGTATACTTGAAGTAAGGAACTTGCCAATCCTTTCCATGCTTGAGTGGATTATGGAATACATGATGAAAAAAATGCAAAAGAACAGAGACAAGGCAACAGAGAAGTGGAAAGGAAAAAACAAAGAAGAAGGTTGGTGGATGCAATCCAATCAAGTCTGATGATTGACATTACCAAGTGTCATGCAATGATGGAACAAGGTATACAGTGGACTTGAGCCTGCACAGTATCGGAGATACCTGAGACAACGTAAAGGAGCTGAACGGCTCAAGAAAGAAACAACCAAACTTGCCAAAGAAAAGCTTATGACATCAATCATTTTGAAAGTAAAGAAGTCATTTCGCCCTGCATCCAGCTGAAAAAACCGACAGTCATTCTGATTGCCGCACTAAGCTATGAACCAAATAATGATGTTACAGATGGTATGAAGGATAATGGAGAAGAGGATCCTTTCGAGGAATGTATCAAAAAGAAGGAGGAACTAAATCAAAAAGATAAGATATTGCCAATGGAAGTCATAAGCAAGCCTTCATACATAGCATCAGCCAGTGGCAAAACCATCCATATGGAGTACAATATGGCATGATCACTTCCTTCTAATTTTATGGCTAAAGACAATTGCAATGATGAAACAAGTTCTAGCAAGGAATTATGGGATTATGAAGATCCCAGATTCTTTTTTGTCGGATGTGATTCTGAAAAAGTAATCAAAAAGAATGATATATTTGAAAAGACCAAGGCTTTGTTCAGAAACCACCGCCAAGCATGGGAAAACATGTGAAGCCTCTCTTCGTAGTTGGCCATCTCGATGGCAAGCCCATGGGTAGAATGTTAATTAATAACGGAGCTTCCGTCAACATCATGGCTCTCCAAACTATGAAATTCCTCGAAAAGGTGAATGTTGATCTTTTGAATGTAGACGTGGTAATTAGTAACTTCGTAAATAGAGAGGTTGATATCATGGGAATTTTTCCTGTCGAAATGGTTATTGCAAGCAGAACTCTTACATTTGCATTCTTCGTGATAGACGTGAAGAGTTCCTACAATACATTGTTAGGAAGAAACTAGTTTCATTCCACCATGTAAGTCCGATCAACGTTGCATATATTCTTGATCTTTCTAGGAGATGACAAGAATGAACCAGAGGTAGTAAAGGCAAAAGAAAGGTCATTCACGGCCAATGTTGATGTCAAATATGCTAGATATTATTCCAAAAATATCATAATTATGTATTTTTATTTTTTGTTTTTAGATAATTATACTTGGAAGGTTGGTGAATGTGATGCTTTCTCATTAACAAAGAAGGGGTATATATACAAGTAATATCCAACAAGATAACCATAAAGATAGATATCTACAAGCAAATAAGGTTACAACAAAGGTACATATCTATACGATTATAGCAAAGGTAGATAACTATAAGTAAAGATCAAGATAAAATTACTTTTTGTGATAAGTGTAAATCATGATCCTCATTAACCCCAGCAAGTTGATCCGGGGTGACAAAACGGTCAACTTGTTCCGAAGTTCACAAACATGAGCTTTGAGTAGTGGCTTTGTCAAGAAATCTGCAATTTAATCATGAGAAAGGATGTATTGCACCAAAAGTTGCTTTTGACGAACCAAATCACGAACAAAATAAAAGTCTATCTCCATGTGTTTGGTGCATGTATAAAGCACCGGATTAGCAATAAGATATGTTACATTAACGTTGTCGCACCAAAATAGTAGCAGTAGTGGAGAAAGGCATATCAATTTTAGAAAGCAAATTGTGAATCCATATTAAATCAGATGTAGCAACAGCAAGTGCATGATACTCAGCCTCTTGGACATTGCTTCTTAGCAGACCAAAAAATAAGAGAGGCACCATAAAAAATAGTAAAACCAGTGTAAGACTTTTCTATCATCATCTTAGGCTAAATTAGAATTACTAAAACCATAAAAGAAATAGGGGCCATTGAACGAAAAGAACAAAACCATGCTTAGATGTGGTTTTTAAGTAGCGCAAAATACGCTTCACGATTGCCCAATGATTAATAATAGGTGAACGCATATACCGACTGACTTTGCTGACTGAATAAGATATATCTGGTCGAGTAAAAATGAGATATTGCAACTCACCAACTATGCTACGATATAAGGTCGTTTCATGGAATTGCTTGCTATCACCCAACGCTAATTTTTCTATTAACAAGAAAGGTGTAGAAATATCACTACACATAGACATGCCACTACGTTGCAGAGGTTCTTTAATATATTTAGACTAATGTAATTGAAGACCTTTTTTTCACCAAGTATCTTGAAAACCCAAAAAGTAATGAAGCTTGCCAAGATCATGGACGGCATAACGAGAATGCAAACAGTCTGTAAGAGATTGAACAAGAGTGGAATTGGAACTAATAATAGTTATATCATCTACGTAAATGAGAAAAATAACTTTTCAGCCCCAATTGTTGAATAAAAGATAGAGTTGTTAGATTTTGCTCCAAAGAACCCAAATTCACTCAAGGAATCTATAAGACATTGATTCCAAACTTAAGACGCTTGTTTCAAACCATAGACCTTCCCAATTCGCATACATAATCAAGATGAGTAGGACGACAAAACTAGGTGGTTGAGTCATAGAAACAACCTCATCAAGTGTGCCATGTAAAAAAGCATTTGAAATATTGAGCTAATTAACAGACAACCTCTTGGCAATAGTAATGGAAAGAAAAAGTCTTGTTGGCTTCACAACAGGATTAAACATATTTGAAAAATCAATACCAAGTCATTGGTGGTACCCCTTGGCGCTAAACGGGCTTTGTGGCGTTCCACCGTACCATCTGCCTTTAATTTAGTTTCAAAAACCCAACGACAACCACTATATTTTGAGATGGAGAAAGAGGAACCAACTGCCACATACCATTATTGACCAAGGCATTATATTCCACAGTTATCATGGCACGCCACTGAAGAGACTTAGCAGCTTGGGCATAAGTAGTAGGCTCTAAGTTGGAAAAACATGAAGCATTAAAAAGCTAGATGTGTTGTGGCTTCAGATTTCTAGTCTCAAACGAGTCACCATTAGGTGAACACGTGTAGTAGACGTGACAATGTTGCCACAAGAGAAAAATGAAACCAATGTGATCAGAATTAGTTCCATCTAATTCAATAGGGAACTTAAGATCCATGCCATGTGAAGTAAGTGTAGCCAATAGAGAAGACTGAGAATGGTCACCGGATGACTTAGAAGTGGTTATTGGAGTAGACAATGTATTATTGTGCATGGTTGTACTTGTCAACAGTAGTAAGGATGAAAAAATTGGTGGAGTTGTTAGCAATGGTGGAGCGGGTAATGTTATGGTAAGAGGGGGATTAGTCACAGTGATGGATGGGAAGCCTCACCATTCTATGCTTGAAAAGGAAACATAGATTCATAGAAAAGAACATGGCAAAAACATAGAATCTATTACAGTATAAATCAAAACACTTGTATCTTTTATGAGTTCTACTAGAGCCTAAAAAAATACAAGGTTTTAACTGGGGTCCAATTTATTTTTTGCTATTCGATCGTGACCAAGAAAAATATAAAGAACCAAAGACATGAAGGAGATTGTAATCAGTCTTAACATTAAACAAAATTTCAAAGGGTGTGCGGTCATGCAAACAAGATGTCAGAAGATGATTAATAATGTAAACTGCAGACTTAACTGCATCGGACCAAAAATGAGTAGGAATTGATCCATGGCTAAAGCAGGACCAATTTCAGTAGCATGAAGGTGTTTGCACTCGGCACAACCATTTTGCTCAGGGGTGTGAGAGCAATAAATATGTTGGGAAATATTATTTTTTTTAACTATGAAATCAATGCTTGAAAGTCACCACCCCAATTAGCATGAAATTGTTTAATGGGTCGATCGAAAAATTTTCTCAACTAAAGTACAAAATTGATGAAAGACATCCAAAACTTTAGATTTATTATTAGAAAAATAGATCTAGATGTATTTGCTAAAATGATCAAAAAATAAAATGCAATACCAAAATCCATCATTTGACATAGGAGGAGTAGGCCCTAGACATCAGAACAGATTAAATCTAAAGGACCTGTAGTAGATAATCCAAAATAGGGAATGGAAGTTTATGCATTTTTCTTATGGCACAAGCCTAACACAAACTATGACTGTAAGGAGTCAAATTATGAATAGAAACTATTTTTCTAACAGCAGCAGTCAAAGCATATCCAAGACACACATGCCAAATACCCATGCCAGTTGATTTCGAAGACGCAATAGACAATAAACTAACAGGAAGGACAAACAGAGAAGAAGATATTGATGAGGCAGTAGGAATGGCATAAAGACCATCATTTCTTTGGCTTTTGTAGATAATGGCCTTTGTTTAAAAATCGTTCACAAGAAAATAGTTAAGGAAAAGTTCAACTGAAATATTGTTAGATTTAACAAAAGAACTAACAGACAAAATATTTTGAGTAGCAACAAGCACATGCAAAAGATTGTCTAAATAAAACAAATGATTAGAGACAACTAAGTTTGACTTGCCAATATGAGAGATAGACATATGAGAACCACTACTAATAGTAACTTCGTTCGGGCCTTGAGATTCAGAACAAATAGCAAGGTTATCAAGATTGGCAATGATGTGTAGTGCCACTATCCATTAACCATGATTGATTTGGGCGAGATGTGCTAGCAAGGTTTGAAATTGGGTGACTAGCACAATTCCAATTTTTTGTCTTTGGCGAAAGGCATACGCGAAAGTTTCACATGACATGCCCACATATTTTTCATACACACACTATTTATGAAAAATGAGTGTCTGTGCATTGTGTGTGCGTGTGTGTGAAAAATGTGTATGCATTGTGTGGGTGAAAAATATGTGTATGTGTGAAAAACGCGTGTGTGTGCAGTGTGTGAAAATTGTGTGTACACAGTTGTGTATGTGTGTGTGTGTGTGTGTGTGTGTGTGTTAAAATTGTGTGTGCTTTGTGTGGGATTAGTGTGTGTAAGTGTGTGTGTGTTAATTGTGTGTGTGAACTAAAAAAAAGACACAATGTCACAAAATAACCAAAAAAATGATTGGGTAGGTTCTGGACTCGTACTCTAAAAATAGGATAGAAACAATACACATACCCAATAGGCCTATATTTAAATATGGTAGAGTAGGGTATATGGTATCATTTGTTGTATATTTTTTGGGTTAGGGTCAGAGTAGGGTAAAACCCTCCCATTGCTAGGCCTACACGAAATATATGACCTAAACTTTTGCAGTTATAACAAGTTATATTGGAAGTGTTTAGAGGTGCTATAAACGTGGTACTTGAGTATGTGGGTTGTGGCAAGCCAAGTGGTGGAATAGGGGCCCATAATCGTGATTATCAGAAGTAGAGGAGAAAAAAGATCCCCTATTCTGGCCAAAAAAAAAAGATCCCCTACCTTGGTCACAGTTGCCCCATCCTTTGCCATGACCACATTAAATGTATAGTTAGGGCAATAACAGTAGTTTTATCAAGTTGCAACTGACGCTCTTCATTCAACAACATACTATAGAGAGCATCATAGATAACATCATCACGACGAGCTTCCAAAGCTTGATTAACAAAAGGATGATAAGAGATCCTAAGCCAACTTTAATAAATTCAACCAAATCATCCTTAGCAATAGGACTTTGTAAAGCTGCTAACCTATTTGTAATACTCTTTTCCTTTTGCATATAGGATTCAATACTACCAGATCCAATATGTAAATTATATATCTGAGATTTTAACTCGCGTATTTTTAGTTTCATGTAGTGGCATACACCATCATGATCTTGTCCCAAGCCTCACGAGCCGTGTCTGTACCAACAATTTGTCGAAGGATTGATTCTAAAAAAAATACAACAATCCAACTAAGTACCATTGGTCTTGATGTACCCATAAGGTATAGGCTGAAGTAATTTAATTATCCACCAAAAGGTGATTGGAAACCGCAGATAAATCATCAATATGATGTTCAATAGCACATCCCCAGAGCATCGGCATGAACTGCATCTTCCAGAGTAAGAAATTTGTGGAAGTAAGTTTTATAGGAATCTGATGGGAAATATTTGGCATAGGAGAAAAAGATGGTGTATTTGAAACAAGTGTCACGTTACTATAGTAGAAGTAGCAGTTGTGGTGGTAATGCCATGTTGTGTTTCTAACATGGCGAATAAGAAAAGCAATAGAAGAAAAAAAAAAGAAAAAAGAAAGGATTTTACCCAAAGAATCTAATGTTGTGATATGATGAAAGATTGATGAATGTGATGCTATCTTACTAACAATGAAGGGGTATACATACATGTAAAATCCAACAAGATAACCACAAAGATAGATATCTACAAGTAACTAAGATTACAACAAAGGTACATATCTATAAGATAACAACAAAGGTAGATATTTACAAGTAAAGATCAAGATAAAAATTACTTTTTGTGATAAGTGTAAATCATGATCCTCATTAATACTAATTTTCTAATCCCTCTCTTCATATTTAATCTAAACCAACTGTGAAGTTTTTCTTTTAATTTTTACCTATTAACTTCAGTTTAGCTTTATTTTTTAGTTCAAACTAATCATTTGTTTATCAAAATTTCTCTTTATACGTCTTTCTTCTCTTTTAGGTCAAATCATGATAATTAAAAATACTCTATTTCTACACTCCAAGTTATCGACAACCTATAATTTTATTTTGGGTTTTTTTATTTTACACACAATTAAAAAGAAATTAATAAATTATATATTATTCTTTTTATATTACAGAACGCATTAATCAATATTAAAATGTTTTTTAATTAAAAAATATTAGCGAGATATACTTTATCAACCTAAAAAAAATTATTTTTCCTAAATTTCATTGTTGTCAATTTTTCTAAAAATACAAATACATTTTAATATTTTTTCTTCTATGAAAATAAAAATATGCATTTATTGAATACACACACACACACATATATACATATATTAATATCGTGCATAGCACGGAACACATGCTAGTATATAATAATAAAGATAAATATTAAATAATGGTGAAATATTCAAACTTCCTCATTGGCAATTTGGCTATTACCTGTAATAACATGCAATTTCATCTACTTTGGTGATTTGATGCTCCATGTAAGATAAGCAATTCCAAACTTTCCAATTTTGTTATTTCCAAAACAAATGTTAATTTCATAGGCATTATCTTACACGCCAAAACAACACAGACATTCCAATAATATTATTATGTATGTTTGTTTTAAAGTTTTAGATTGATAGTTATATTGGAAGATAATACTGATATCATTTGAAAGGAAAACTATAAATACAAAAAATAGTCTACCTGTCAAATTGGGATAAACCTAATCTATCTACACCATTGCCAACTAACATAATTACCTAAATTAGCTCACCATAGCATTTTACTATATATATTAGAGTAGATTAGATTAGATTTTTTTTTTTAAATATCAATCAATACAAAATCCTAAAAGTAGATTACTTGTTTAATTTCTTTATAGTAAGTTATATTATTTCATCTCTATTTATCTATTGTTACTTTTATTCATCTATTGCAACCGATTTATGTGTTATGACATCTTTTAACAAAATATGTAAAATGAAAACAATTTTCAAATAGATTACATTTTTTTTAAAGGGTCAACACATTAAACAAAATTTTTAGAATTTTATATGTTTTAGAAAGAGCCCATGCAAAGTAACTTGGCTTCAATTGATAAATAAAGATCAAATAATATAATATATCAGGTAAGAATAGAAATGTGTAACATCTCACATTTGTGTTATAATTGGAGAAAAATTTATAAATGGAATTTTTATTACATATTGAAAATTTAGCTAGGGACCTAATTCAAAAAAATTGAAGAATTGATCATCCAGAATTTCAAATGTTAGGGGCCTATTTAAAAGAATTTAATCTTAAAGGACTCAATTGATACAATTTAGGATTCAATCAAAACTAGTGGAAACCTTAGAGGTCAAATCTGTTCAAAGTTGGGGGGACGAGGGCTGCCATTGCAATTTCAAAAATAGTTTTGGTTTTAATGTAATTTTCCTCTTCTTGTTTCTTATCAATCCATCACACACACGTGCACACTAGGATGAAACTCATCCGTTTCTTCAACAAATCGAGTGTGTAAATACACTATTTCAACAATCTTCGAGGGAGAAATTCATTGGTGGTTAGAAAACGAGATTTCGCTTGTTGGAAAAGCATCGACAATGAGAAACAGCGTGGACGGCGAGGGTGGAGGTTGGTTCTTGCTTTTTGACGACCTTCTCCAATGAGTTTCTTGTGAATTGACGGGTTTTTTTGTGGTGAATCCATTTTTGAAGTCAATTTTAGGTTTTAGACATTCGTGGTGGTTGAATTTTGGTGGAAGTAAGGTGGTGGTAAAACTAGGGTTTGTGGTAATTTTATCAAATTAAATTCGAACGACTTCAAATTACATGAACTTGATTGAGGGATTTGTTCACCTTGGTAAGGCGCACCTACTGATGATGACAAACCAATTTTCTAGCAAAGACAGGCAGTGGTCCACAGGCAGCAGGTGGTCAAGGGAGGTTTTCTAATAAATGACCTTTTCAAGTTTTTTTTTTAAGAGAATGACCCTCAAGTTTTAAGTTTTAGCTAGATGACCTTTTTACTAATTATATATAATTAATTATAAATAAAACATAAATATTATTAAATATAAATATTAATGTATCTTTCAAAATTTTTATTTTGACCCCTAAAAAAGAATGTATTATAAAATACACTTATTCAAAACATAAAAAAAAATGAAGAAAAAAGACATTCAAAAACCAAAATTGATCATTCAAACTTTATGGGACTTCAAAATTGATCGAAGAATTGATTTGCCCATGATGACGATGGGAGCTGATTTTTGGAAAAAAGATCGAGAAATTGACGGAGTGCACGCCGTCGGCGCTCGTTTCGTCGCCTCTTGTCATGGGCTAACAAACTATATCTTCTATAAATCAATTTTTATAGCTCAATTTTGATGTGTATATGCATTGCTTTTTTTTTTCCTTGTTCTGCATTCTGTTTCTCTATTCGGGATGGGGTGGGGTTGGTGGGGGTACTGTTTTTGTTATTTTTTTCTCTTTCTAAATTTTCTATCATTTTTTAATTATATTGAATTTTATTTTGATTTGTCTTAGTTTAGTTTTTAATCAAAAGTAACTACAACAAAAATAATTAAAGTACAGTATATTGTCTAATTAGTTATTTATTTGATTTACGTAATTATGTACAAAAAGTATACATGTTTATGTCAATGTTTTCTAATAGATGATTGATAAATGTAATAGTTCAAAAAAGTTGTTCATGAAGGTTTAAGAGACCAGCTTGTTTCTTTAAAAGATCCTTCATAATAATGGATACAAAGTAACCATGCGGCTCGGCCATAATACGTAGTATGACTATAGTGCCATTTGATCTCAAGACTCTTTATGGATCACTCATGAGTTATCCATTAAAATTTAAGAGATCGAGTTGTCTCTTTAAGATATCATTCGTAATAATAGATACAAAATACCCACTGCTCAACTTGTCTCTTCGAGAGGTCATTATGAGAATAGATACTAAATCTATACAATAATTCTATCATTTATAATTACCTATTGTAGTATAGTTATCAATTTTATATAATGATCATAATAATTTTTGTAATATAAACACCATGAACATGTAATAGAGTTGATCTTTTATAATATAGATATAGACATCATGAACATCTTATAATGATCATTATAATATAGATATCAATTCTATACAATAATCATAATGGTCTTTTGTGGTATAGGCAACTTCTATATATTATAATGATCATTATAATAGAGACATTAATTCAATATAAGTATCATATTCATAATGATCTTTTATAATATAGATATAGACATCATAAACATCTTATAATGATGATTATAATACAGATATCAATTCTATACAATAATCATAATGATCTTTTGTGGTATAGACAACATGTATATATATTATAATGTTCATTATAATAGAGACATTAATTCAATATTAGTATAATATTCATAGTGATCTTTTATAATATAGATATAGACATCATGAATATATTATAAGATCATTATTATGGAATTAATCTATTATTTTTTAAAAGTATCATAATAGATAGTTTGAGATCAATTTATATCAATATTTTCTGAAAAAAAAATAATAGCATCGCTTAAACAATTGAGTAGTTGTTAAAGAGCTTGTTCTAAAATAAGAGAATCATTTAAACGATTGAGTGATCATTTAAGATATTATACTAAAAAATATAGCAAAATAGTAGAATCTTTTAAGCAAAAATAGTACAATCTCTTAAGATATTATGCTAAAAAATACAGCAAAAACATAATGAACGGCCATATGTTTTGTCATAGCCTGGGTGTTTTGCCCAAACGGCCATATGGTTTGTCACGGCTTGGGTATTTTGTAATATATCTTAAGAGAGATCAATTTATCGCTTAAGAGATTTTCTCGAACGGCCATTTGTTTTGTCACAACCTAGGTGTTTTGTAATATATCTTAAGAGAGATCAATTTATCGCTTAAGAGATTTTCTCGAACGGCCATATGTTTTGCCACGGCCTGGGTGTTTTGTAATATATCTTAAGAGAAATTAGCTTATTGCTTAAGAGATTTTATTGAACGGCCATTTGTTTTGTCATGGCCTGAGTGTTTTGTAGTATATCTTAAGAGATATCAATTTATCGCTTAAGAGATTGGCCTAAACGGATATATGTTTTGTCATGGCCTGGGTGTTTTGTTGTTCTTGTAAGTTAAGTTATTTTCAATTTAACCCTCGCTTATAAACTAAGTTATTTATAATTTGACCCCATTCAAATCTTACGTCAAATAAGTATACTTATTTGCCCTAATCAGCGTCAGGTCATACTTTTTACCAAAAAAAAAATGAAAATAAAATTAAAGGGTTAGTTTCTTTAATAAAAGCTTGAAGGGCCTTATTGGCCAAATTTCCTCTGGTGGAGGTGGTGGTGGTCCATAATTACTGATTCTGTTAGGAAACAAATACAATTTTGGTCCTATAATTTATTAGTAGTTGCATTTTCAGTGCCATGATTATCCTAATAGCCAAGTTTGGTCCCATTGGATACTATTTGGTGGCCAAAAAAGGACTTTTGTTAAATTTTAGATGGAATGAGCACGTGCAAGGGATGTACACCGTTAGTACTCATTTTTTGGAGGAGAGAAAATGCACATTTGGTCCCATAATTTATATGTAGTTGCAACATTGGTCTCGGTATGCACAAAATATGCATTTTTAGTCCCTTACAGTAATAAAAGGTTGTGAAAAAGATGAGTCTATATGCTAATCAATTTTAAAGTGGATCATTTAACATTATTTTTTTTCTCTTACTGCATGCCACCAAGCAGTCATAAAAAGAACACCAAATCACACGCCACTAGCCTCAATTAAAGTAAATGTTTTAAGGGAAAAAAATTACATCCATGCAACAAGAAAATAGAGAGCAATGCAACCAATAATTTTATCCCATTAAATAACTTACATTAATAAACAAAATGATAGAACTCTTTAAATGTGAATTAATTTTAAAGTGGATTATAACATCATTTTTTTTTCTCCCCCCTTATACCACCAACAATCAGTTTTTAAAGTGGGAACACATAACATTATTTTGTTCCCTCCAATCATTTCATTGGGGGGTGGTGGTATGTGATTCTCTTTTTTTTTTTTTTTTTGTGATTGTTGGTGGTTTAAGGTAGAAGAAAAAACGATGTTATATGACTCCCACTTTGAAATTGGTTAGCATTTAAAGTGTTCTATCATTTTATTTATTGTAAGATATTAAATGGGATGAAATTGTTGGCTGTATTACTCTCTATTTCCCAGTTACCTTTGACATAATTTTTTATCTTGAAATATTTAATTTAATTGGGGCTGGTAATGTATGTTTAATGTTCTTTTTGTGTTGTTATATCATCCACTTTGAAATCAATTAGAGTGTAAGGTGCTTTTTTGACCACTATTTATTATTGTAAGGGACTAAAAGTGCATATTTCATGTATGATGTAATCAATATTGCAATTACATGTAAATTATAGGACGAAAAATGCAATTTTCTCCTCAAGAAAATGAGTGCTAACGGTACACGTGCCTTGCACATGTGCACTCCATCCAAAATTTAACCGAAGTCCTCTTTTTGCCACCAAATGATGTGCAAAGGAATGAAAATTGGTTATTACGACAGTCACGGCACTGAGAATGCAACTAAACATAAATTATAGAACCAAAAATACATTTTTCCCAGTTGAGTTACTTAATTGGGTCTTGTCCTTGGCCCAAATAGGGTAGCCTTGTGCTATATGGGCTTGATTCTCTTTACTTGAAGCTTGTTGATTTGGGCTAACCAATTTGGGTTTATAGTGGACTATACTTAACTCTTTAAACTAAAGGATTTGGAGTAGAGCCTTATTGAACTTTTAGGTTGGATTTATTAGTTAAATGAAATTGAGCTAAAAATTATGAAAGACTTATGAGTTAAGTGAAATTGTTGTTAATGGATAAATTTAGGTTTAAATCCTACTATGGAATGTGACTTGGAGGGCTTCAGTAAGATGCTAAATTATCTAAAGGAAATTGTTATTTACACTCCAAAATTGTTATTGGCATTTCCTCTCACTTTATAAATTATATCAATTGGCCAATATACCTTTTTAATTTTTAAATGTCAATTTAATTTGATTTATTGGAAAAAAAGTCCTAATAGTCTATTATTCACTTTTTTGCATTCAAGAATACTATTGTTCGCCATTTTCTTTATGGCTTTGGTGACAATAACTTCAAAATTGTTATTCAACTTCTTATTTTGATGGTGACCTGACAAATTTTTTTTCGTAATATTGTTGTCTTTTGTGCAATATTCTGTCCATATTTTACATTATATTTTTCTACTTTTTTATAATATTAATTTTAGTTACTTGAAAATAGAGGCGACTAATATTTTACAAAATTTAATAGTATCGAGCAAATTTAAGATATCTAGCAAGAGTATCGAGCAAATTTAAGATATCTAGCATTCTTACAACCCATCTAATAGAAACAAACGTATTTCTTTCTTTTTCATACTTTTTATATTATTTCATTAAGTTTTTTGATCGCACTATAATTTCAGCATACATACATTTATGTAACATAATTTTCCCCTTGATGTGCATATTCTTCTATTAATGCTTATATAAATATTTTGTAGGAATAATATATGGAGCAAACAAGTTGGTGCAAACATTGAATGAGATACAATGCCTTAAAGATTGTAGTCATGAAACTCATCTTTGTTTTCTTTTTCCTTTTCTTTTATTATTATTATTATTATTATTATTATTATTATTATTATTATTATTATTATTATTATTGACTTGTTGTTTATTTGAAGTTAGATAATATTGAGGAGAAATAGAATTAGTAGGGATACACAATTTGTTTTTTATTTACCTAATATTTTGCATATTTGAATATCAACAAAATTATACAATATCTTTTGATTTCTTTATCACCCAACTTTTTTATATATTTAACTTATTTTCCTTTGTTTCATAGTTTCCTATATATCTTAGAAGTTTCATGTAAAAATTTTTGTTAGTAATATATTTTTTGCATTAAGTGGGACAAAAAAGAAAGATAAAACAAAAATTAAAGGTGGTGATCTCATGTGTTTTTTATAACCAAAATGTGAAAATGATTAACAATAGAAAAATTGTTAAGCCATTAACCAACAAGCCCATTGCTGCTCTACCGAACTCAGCCCCATCCACCCTTGTCACGTTTTGGGCCCATATGCACAAATTTCAGCATATTTAACTCAATTTCCAACACCATGCTGACTGTTTTTTAGCATTTTGTGCAAAATTTCAGCAGAGAACATAAATTTACAGCTTACACATTTCAGATTGCGAACAGACTTTCTAGCTTGCGAAATACTAAAATTTCAGCTTAGAACATACTGAAACTACACACTGAAATTTCCAGCTTTGTGAAATAGGTTTTCAGTTTGTAAATTTTGAATTTCTAGCCTTGAAAAACTGGATTTTTCAGCTTTGAAATAGTATTTTCAGCTTTGAAAATAAACAGGATTTTCAGTTGTAAAATTGAAATTTGCAGCTTGTAACACATAAATAAAACCCTATCATAGCATAAATTATTACTACACTTAATTTCCAGCTTCACTATTCAGCATAAATTCGCAAATGTCAACATCATCCTGCATAAACACACAACATGCGTCTAGCTAAACTACTATGGAATCCCTTAGGACTAAGAGTGTAACTAATTTTTAGTAACATTCTAGGTCCTAATATAGGAATAAATGTATGAATCCTATATGAAAAACTGACTCATGCCTTATGAAAAATTACTACCTTGTATCAAATATGAAGCATTCACTTCTATAAGATATAATATCTATGAATTAAAGTAAGAACCTTTACTTATGAAATTAAGTAAGGTCCCCCCTTTAATTAAAGATTCTTCTATTTTTTTTCAAGAGTGTTTGATGGAGTTAAGGGGATGTATAAGGGCTAATAAGTACGTAAAAAGAAGGGTTTATGTATAGATATATGTGACCAGAAAATTTACTATAAATATGGAGTATTTTGTGTGTTTAGAGTAAGATGAGTGTGAGTGGGATGTTTTAGACGGAATTTAGTGTGTGTGGATGTGTTTGTGTGTGTGGGATGAAAAATGAAATGCTAAATCCCCTTCTTATCCCCTATTTATATAGTTTAGGGCAATAAATAAGATTTTTATATTATAAGGTCAATTTATACTTATTGCAGTCTTCCAACTAAGGTTTCATATTAATTGTATTCACACTAAGTTGTGTTGTAATTTACACAATTTTTAAACCTAAATATCATGAGTTGTAACCTAGACTCCCTTGTGTGTTAATCTAATTTATTAAGATGCTAACAAGTGTTTTTCTTTTAATATTAACCTTACAAATGTTAGCTAAAGTTCATAAGATTAATATAAGTGTATACATTCTTGATTTATCTAGTAGTTTAGGTGTATGAATTCATTTACTAAAGACAATGACATTTTCATGTAATACAAGTAACACAAGAGAAACATTTTTATTACAATATATATATATACATGAAAATATATCTTTATATATATAAAATATTGTTGATTTATTTATATGTATGTGTACGAAATGTATTTATATAATATATTTTATAGTATTGTATATATCCATATAATATATATTAGTATTGTATCTATCTATATATATATATGCAACATATAGGTATCATATATTAATAGTATTGTGTCTATCTATGTATATATATACTAGAATATATATCTATATATAATAATATAAATATGTATGTGTATAATATGAATATTTAGCATATGTAAAATAATTTCTAATTTAGATAATATTTCAAGCTATAAAATAATTTCTTAAGTATTATATATATATATATATAAATCGACACACACATATATATTTATATCTATGTACTAATTATATGTTGTAAAATTAATTTGGCCAACATAGTTATTATATTTCTAAATGTCACCTAATATGCATAAATTATAACGCTTAAATAATACATATGAATAAATTAATAAGTCGTAATTCTTGAAAATATGTATAGATGAATATTTAAATATTTAACATATATGTATTGTTTAAAAACTACAAAAAATACTATATATATGGCTTTATTACAAATAATTCTTCTCATTATGATTTTGAAAAAAATGCTTGTATCAAATTATATATTTATTGATTTATGTGCATATATGTAAAATCAAATAGTTGGTATGAAAACATATATAGTAGTTATTACACATTTCACATATAAAATAATAAAGAGCTAAACAATTAAATCACATAGTTCACGTATGAAATAATAAAAATACTAAAGAATTTAATCATATAAATAACTTTTAAAAATACCTAGAAATACCGAATCATTACACGGAGTGCCAATAACAATTCCCTTATCTAAATTATTGAGGACAATGACTGTAAAGGTGTACTAGTGATTAGTACTGGGAAACTTGGAGATAGGAAACAAAGCAAATATGTTAATTTAACTGGGCAATGATTAATGATTTAGATTTTTGGAGTTTGGAATTCACTGAGACTACAATAATAATGATATTTGATAAAGCCTCATGTATTAGATTATATTTGAGTTTAATAATGAAATACTTTTAGAGTTGAATTGAGATGATATTGACGATATGAGTGTATGTTGCCTATAAAGCTATGATGCATGGACACGGATACGGGGACACGGACACAAACACGGCGACACGAAAAATTTCAAAATTTTAGGACACGACACAACTCTAACACGGTTATTAAAAAATATTTTATATTATATTATATATTTATAATTTATTAAATTAAAGTATGTGATAGATAATTAGTAATATTCATCATTAAAACAAACACCTCTTAATTGGATTATAAGATTTAAAGACTAAAAAAATTATTTCTTATTTTCAGTGTTTGCACTAATTTTTTTTTAAAATTTTAAAAAAGACCCCATTTAAACTTTGTAATATATTAAAAAAGCCCCAACCATGTCCCAACCGTGTCGAATTTTTGTTTCTTTTTGTTGTATTTTCGGAGACGCTTTTGCCGTGTCAGAGCTGTGTCCGTGTCCGACGGTGCACATGGTCATTTTTGGCCATGTCCATGCATCGTAGCTATAAAGTCAACAAGTTATAAGACATTATTGTAACTAGAATTGGTGGATTGATCCGAGTAAATTACTAATGTATAGGTAATGAGCTTCAGATACCTTGTGTGAATTTCGAATGTATAAGTAACTAGAGGACCTTGTGTGATACACTAACCCTTTTAAGAGGCACATTATTATTGCTATTGTTAATATTATTAATATTAGTTAAATCCTATAGGGTTTAGGGATATTGGACTATCCTATTAGGCCTAGGATTATTGGACCAATCACATTAAGTTAAGACTATTGGATTAAAGCTATTAGGCTTCAGACTTTGAAATTAAGCATATTATTAATTTGGATATATTCTTTTAGTTAATTAAATGTCATTTTTGCCTTAATAAATGCCATTGATGCTAAGATTTGGATGAGATTGCATAAGATTTAGATAAGATTGTATTTGGATAATATTGTATAAGATTTGGATAAGATTGTATTTGTATATTATTTGGATAACATTCTTGATAAGCTTGACATTTAGATAAGATTGTAGAAGGGTGGCCAATCTCAAAAAACTCACACATCAATTAACTCTGCGGTGTAAGAAGGGCTCTACTTCGTTTGCTCATGTTGCTCGGGATGAAAATGAAGGCAATGACGACGATGAGAATGATAATGATGAGGAGGATGATGGATGCGATGATATTCCTACATATAACTTGTAAATAATTTTATATATGTATTGTTGTATGAATTGTTGCATTAAACTAGTAGAATAGTATCATATATTAATTATATATATGATAGAATATGCTATATGGATTATTAGTATTACATTGATACATAATTTTTTGGTATTTATGTTTGGTGGTATTTTGATTTTTGAAAAAAAAAATTGCAGGTTTTGGGGTGTATTAAAATCAAATTATTTATGAAGAAAACTGTCAGATTAATCCGTGCTATTTTATTTTTTAAAAAAACATTTATTTTTAGCCATTTTTTTAGTTTTTTTAAAAAAAATATTTTTGGCCACGGATAAATCTGTGGCTATATTTATTAATTTTTTAAAAAATATTTATTTTTGGCCATGGATTTATCCGTGGCTATATTTATTATTTTTTTAAAAAAATTATTTTTGGCCACGGAAAAATCCATTGCTATTTATCTATTTTTTTAAAATTATTTATTTTTGGCCATGGATTTATCCGTGTTTATATTTGTTAATTTTTTTAAAAAAAATATTTTTGCCTACGAATAAATTCGTGGCTATATTTAATTGTTTTTAAAAAAGATTTATTTTTGGCCACGGATAAATCCGTGGCTATGGTTTTTTCAAATATTTATTTTTGGCTACGGGTAAATATGTGGCTAACTTAAAATTTTTTTAAAAAATTAAAATAGGTTGCCCACGGTTAAATCCATGGCGAAAATGGAAAAAATCCGTGGCTAGAAATCCGTAGCCAAATCCCTGTTTTCTAGTAGTGAGTAACAAGCTAGCATGGGTTTTATTATTTATATACGTGTATATAATATATATATATATATATATAATATATATATTTATATGTGTGTGTGTGTGTGTGTGTGTGTGTGTACCTATATAGGTACATGTGTATACAAATACCCCTAGGGAAAGTGTACGGCAAGAGTTTCATACACTACTTTGGGAGAGCTGGGTTGCTACTTATAAGCCCTCTTTATATGACTAGGTCCGATCAATCACGACTAGAAGTTGGTTCATAAAACATTGACTATCGTAGAGATTTAAATATATTGTTGTAAGTGGTTTATTTCCTCTATTTCTTTTATAAACATATGTTTTGTGAAACTTATATTTTTGTTCAAGTAAGTAGTTTCTTCCCTCAATTTATTTTATAAACATAGGTTTTTCATAAATTTACGTCTTGTTTGGAAAAGTTATTTTCTTATATAAAAACTGGATTTGAGCATGCTATTTTATGAATCTTCTCTATGTAAAGTTAAAAATTATGTTATATTGTGTTATATGTGTATATATGATCATGCTCTGAACACTTGGAATTCTATCGGTCTGAATGAGTTTCGAAATTTTTGACCGTGCTATGGGATACAATAGCAATCTCTGAACCTACTTAACGGGGTTGTAGTTAAGGCCCTCCTATGGGTAATAATAGTAGTGTCTGAACCCACTTAACGGGGTTGTAATTAAGAACCTCCTACGGGTAACAAAAATAGTGTCTGAACCCACTTAACGGGGTTATAGTTAGGGCTTGATCAAGTTGGTCAATAGTGATTCCGAATATTCACGAGCATGGATATATCAATAAATATGTTTGATTCTGCTTTGTTATTTGTTTCTGTAACTGGAAGTTGTAAACCTTGACTTTAAAACTTGTTTGTTTTACAAATATGATTTTCATGTTATATATATATGTAACTTGCTCTAATCTGATAGAGGTTCAAGAGATTCCTTACTGGGTGAGTGCGCTCACACCACTAATAACTATTTTGCACAGGATACTACCGACGAGGGTTACGAAGGTCAATTTTTGGGTTGGTGATCCAATGGAAGTCATCTTTGCCTAGAGAATATAGTAAATGTTATTTAGTTACGTCATTTTCTTTTAAGACCTTGATTTATGGAGTCTATTGTAACTTAGTTTTCTATTTATGTTTTGAACTGGATTGTAATAGCTAGAATTATTATATTTTACGCTGCTATGTGTCGACTATGGTTTTTAAATAAATATTTTATGGTTTTAGTATGTTCTGATTTCTATAGCTTAGTGTCTTTGAGTCCTTTCGGGATAAGGGGCATCATCGTGCCGCATCCCGAGTTCAGGGCATGACACCTTGCATACTGGAGCAGTGAACTAAGCTTGGGTAACAAGTGAGTATCGCAACTCAACTATATATTACTTTCAAAAATAGAAGAAGTACATGCTATATGTAATATTGTACTTTAATAGTATTTAAATAAAAGAATTATGTTACAGTTGAAATTTATCGAAAGCTCGTGTTACATCATATTTATCATCTTGATAGAGTGATGCATTGTTTATATGTAATCATTATATATGATTGAAGTGTTTTTGTAATTGGCCCAGTGTAGTACTTAATTAATCTCACCTATGCGCAAATGTGATTGGTTGAGAAAGTGATTGAATTGTTGATCGTGCTTGTGATTGATCGTTAGACGCTTTTAGACTTGAGTGTGGCATAAATTATTCGGGCATCATTCGGCTTGTCAAATCATTTGTGCTCCTCGAGTGTGTATTCACCTTAAACGCATGACATCAGAGCTGTCATATTGAGATGGGACCATAGAATCGGCATATTCCCGGGCTTGTCTCTTGTTTGGCATGGTCGCTCCTTGTTCACAGTGATAATGTTGTTTTGGTGAATAAGATTGATGGCATCAGCAACCGTCAGTTGTATCCTACTATGTTTACCGCTTTTCACGTCATTGATTGTAATATATATATCAATGATTTATTTGTTGTAATTCGATCATGTTTCAAAAAGTCTTTGCACTCGAGAACTTGACAACCTCACTTACTATTTGGCTTATATTTTAAATTCTCTCTCTATAAGTTCTGGAAAAGAGCGATATTCACAAAGAGGCTTGATTCTTGCTTAGGAAATGGACAAATAAAGCAAAGTATATCAAATTGTGATTTGGAGAGGTTGAAGCTGATAGTCAGGGGTAGATATGTTGAGTCCTATAATAAGTATTGTCGATTGAGTCCACTATTGAAATTTATTTTAGGATATGATTATTGTGTTGAGTACATTTGAATTATCTTGTTAATTTGGTTGTGATATATAATTGGAATTAAGGGTGTTACAAAATGTGCCTTAGAATCATTTTATCGAGTTAAAAATATAAATAATTAAAATTCATTTATCTTTTATTATGAAGATAATGGTAAAAATGTCCTTTTTTTGTTTTTAATTAATTAGTAACTAATTGATGAATGACGATTTTTTCCTTATATTAATTAAGAATCGTTAAGATGAATAAATTAATAACAAAGATTAGTTTAATGGAGAAAAATAGGAATATTCACCCAAAAAAGATTTCTCAAAACTTAGCCGACTTAAAGGTAGTGGAATAGGATTTGTTTGGTATGAATACTCTAATTGAAAAACAACCTATTACAATCAACTATTATCAAATATTAGAGACTATCACAATTTTTCATTATAAAATTAACAAAGAAATACAATTTACTATATAGTAGAAATAAAAAAAAATTAAACTACTAGTAATATCGTATTCGTAGGAAATCAAACCCATTTCCTTTAAGGCTATAGGACATCCACCCTATCATTGAGGCAAAGCACCATTGGTGGAATGACATTAAAATAGAGAAAATTATGGTTAAGGAATTAAGATCTTTAAAATTATTAAATAGGGAATAAATTTTAACTAATTAGGAAAAAGGGATTGATAAGTTTATAAATTATTAAAAAGGTAGTTCTAATATAAATGTTATTTGTATTATTTCTATTATTTTGTCTTTTTGAAAATTGTGATTCTCCATTTGATTTTTTTCTTTTAACATTTTTTTGTTTCAAAAAAATTATTAAATTCTAAAGCGCAATAAACTTTGACTATCAAGATTACGTTTTAGAATTTAAAAATTATAAAATATCAGTTATACAATAAAATTTTATTATTATTATTACAATTTATTTTTTTCTTAAAAACATCAGTTTTTCATTCAATAATTTTTCTTTAACGCTAGTTATATTTTTATGAATCCATCCGTCACAAATAAGTATGTTATTCAGCTTTTATTAATTTTGAAAAATCAAAAATATAATTTAAATTATTTCATCAAATGATGTTAGGAAAATAAAGTGTAAAAGTTTCTTACATATAGTTTTTCATGCTCCAAGTTTAAATCGAGATGTTCAAATTATTTGTATCAGTTACTATAGTACATCATTGATTGGCGTTTATTTCATTTTTTGTCTTTTTACAAATAATTCATTAGTTGTTATGCATACCAACTATTGTTTTTTAAAGGAACATGATTTCTATTATTAAATTGGTAAATATGAAGAAGAACAAAAATAAAATATATTAAATATAATAATCAACTGTATTATTTTAATTAACCATTATTATTGTATTTTATTTAAGTATTTCGTAACTATATCCCCATCTAAGTTGTTCTTTACGTATAAAAAATAATAAGAAAAAAATATTTTGAGAAATTAATTAAATATTTAAAAAGAATATTCTTTTATTATAGTAAAAGAAGAATTTTATAATTTCTTAATATAAAGAGTAGATTTGTAAACAAAATATTCAAAACTACAAAAAAATTAATTTATGTAGTAAAGAATCAATATTTACATTATATTCACATGCTAATATATATTCATATATACACATATATGATAATATAAAATTACTATCATTCTGATATATTCGATACTCATAATAAGATTATATATTAGTATTATTTTAGGTTATATATATTATATCACATGTAGTAAAGTCCATATAATTGAATATATAACTATAAGATAATTGATATACTTACATATTTTATGAAAAATATATAAAAATGCAATATACATTTGTACAGAAAAAAGATATATCAACATATATATATATAAACTATTTAACTACATAGTGAACACCGATATATAATAGTAATATATTGTATTATATAAATACAGAATTTATATTGCATTTAAATTAAAATTTAAACTATTCTATATAAAATTTATTTTTAATCTTATATTTAATTTATTTTCATATCTATCATTCGTTACCACTTAATTACAAAATATATGAATGAAATGATTGATTCATTTCTTAACTTATTCCTTGGATATACCAAGCATAGATTTACTAATATCAACATCTATTGTCACTAGGGTTGTAGCTTAGTGGTCGGGGTTTGAACCGACACCATTGAGGTCTTGAGTTTGAATACTCTTGTCCTTTGCCCTATTCTTTTCGGTGCGTGTGTGTATGTGTGGTGTTCCAATTGACATCTATATGGTGTACCAATTTGATTGTATCAAAAAAATATATATATCAACATCATTCATTTTCCGTTTCATTCCATTCCCGCTCAAATCCTTTCCCACATACAAATCATCACTTTTTCTTTAGAGTTAGAAAGACTTATTCCCAAAAGAATCATCATTCTCATATGTGTGAGTTTAATAATTTGTTCCACCACCGATGAGTTTGACTATTTTTAATGGTGTACAACGAACTACATTTTCATGTTATTAGTATAATACTTATTAAATCTATCTTATAATTATAAAATGTATACTCATATTAATTAAATATAAATGAATATATTAAATTGTGTATATTTTACATAAAATGAAATTTATACATAAATCATATATATATTAAAATATATATATATATATATCTAATGTTTTATGTTATTTATATATTTAAATGCATGATATATATTGAATTTAGTTTAAAATTAAATGATATAGTAGTAATATATAATTTAAAATTTAAAGTTTTTATATAAGCTTTATTTTTAGTCTTACACTTAGTTTATTTTTATTTCTATCATTCATTACTATTTAATTATAAAATACATGAATGAAACGATTAATTTGTTTTTTTATTGTATTCTTTAAGCATATCAAATATGAGAATGATAACATTAAAACCATTCTTTTCCTAACTCATTCTATTTTAAAATTCATTCCATTAATACTCAAATCATTTCCTACATACTAATCTTCACCTTAGAAATATTATTTATGTTAGATTAGTACCCGGAAAGCCAATGAGATTGGTGATGCTTTTGAATACTCTTTGTAACAAACAGTCTTTTCAATTAATAATAGAAATGAAAGTTCATATTTTTTGTCTACATTCAATATAATGTGTTAGCTATACACATATGGTTGAAGCTCTTAGATCACATAAGGCGATGGGACTTGGCCTCGTATAGAGATATAGGCTTTGAAACAAGTCTGTACAAGGTGATCTAAATCACTTCAAGTCGAAGAGTCTCACAAATACCAGGGGCATTAACATAACTCAGAATAAGACTTGTATTTATACCATATTTGAAATAGGAGGATATCTTGTTTCATAGACACCGAATGCAGAGATATTCATATGCATCAGTAGATGCTCATTGGAGAATGAGTTCACTGATGATCCATCCAAGAAACACCTAAATAGGAGCACTAGTTGCACATCGAATTAGGGTTGTTTCTCAGCTTATGGTGTAAATTAATTAGTCCTTATATTTGAGGCTCCATAGCAATCTTGTACATATGTATTTATACTTTGATATAGGTACCAATCTCGAGGCGGGTCTTAAGGCGCCTATGTTGGGTATAGATCTCCCATGTATGAAGGTTTGTGAGAGTTGATAAAGAATCCATTTACTCACCTTGTACAGTGAGTGAATCTCCTATGTGTTTTATTTTAGCTAGTCTATGGAAATTCGTGGCTATGGTAGAGACAATAATTAGAAATGAGTTTTTAGATCGATTGTCAAAAAGACTATTTATAAATAAGAACCATAAAATTGAGGTAAAAGGATTTATGATAAATCTCGTATCGTATACCTCAATCGGGAGATTAAATAATAGAAGGAATGTATTTGCACAGCAATCATAAGCGGAAAGGTTCACGCATTACACTTCACCTATTGACGAGGTGTCATGGACTTGTTGTTAGACATCGACCGCGATTGATGGGCTCAAGTAAATTAATTAAATAGTTGATTTTATTGAATAAAGTTAAAGTGTTAATTTAATTGGACCTCAAGGCTCAAGCCCATTAAATCATTTGGTTGATTAAATCAATTTATGGAAATTGATGGAGAAATCAATTAATTTAGAATTAATTTATTAAATCAATTAAATAGAGATTTTGTTTATTTGTGATAAGAATAGAGATTTTTATCATCAACAAACTAGAAATCATGTGGGGGTCTATTTTCAAAGAGTTTGAAATAGAAGAATTCTTGATATATATATATATGTGTGTGTGTGTGTGTGTGTGTGTGTGTGTGCATGTGTGTGTGGATATATATAATATATATCATAAACCTATACATATATATTAGATATTACATATATATATATATGGATATATGTATATGACGTAAATCATATATATATATATGGTGGCAAAAACCGAAGTCACAAATTTTGATACTAATTTTGCGACAACTTTTGTTTTCGACCGATTTTGCGATCGACAACCGCAAGTCGCAAAAAATGCTAATGTGGGGCTTGCGTGAAAACATTTCCGACCGACAAGGTTGGTCACAAAATTTGGTGTATTTGCTACCAACATTATCATTCACAAAGTTCTTTGTTTTTTGTGACTGAAATCATTGGTTGCAAACATGTTATAAACCAAAATGCATTTTTTACCGAATTTACCACAATTGCGATGGAAATGACGGGTCGCAAATTTTTTTTGTTTTTTTTGCACTGGCCTTTTGTTGGTTACAAATTCAGTCACAAAATATATAAAAATTCTATAATGCCATTCCACTGTTTCAAATTTTTTCTTTTTTCTTTTTAATTCTCGGACACGCAGATGCCGTGTCGCAAAACTGGACAAGGTCATTTTTAAAAGTGTCCGTGTATTATCATATAGAGGGGGAAAAAAGTAATAATATAAGAAATACTTTTGACAAAGTAATTGTTTGGGATGAATTTTTTACATGAATAATATTTTGAAAAAAAATAACTCATGGAACTAACTGAATCACACTCCACTGCTGGTATGTAGCATCAAATCGAAATGATGTTGTTGCATCAATCTCGTAGCTCCCTTAAAGTATGGCATTTTGCTCTATGACGATTTCGGTTACCATAGATGTTACCTCAGGACAGTAACTTCATATGATTTTTCCATAGATTTTAGGGGCTAGTACGTTGAATCAGTCTATATGTGTAGAAAAGTGTGTGTAGATCCATAAAAGAAGTATGGGAATTTGTATGAGGCAAATTATAGATCCCACAACAAAAACAAGGATGTTGGATGAATTACGGAGACCTCCCTTGAAAAATTAGTGAAATAACAGATTGCACCACTTTTCCTTTCTAAATGACCAAAACCTTACTCTAAGTCTATGAAAATTTACATTTGATAGGGTTAGAATAGAAATTGTTGAACAACAGAAAATGTAAATGACCTATAAATTCTTGCCATATCCTCTTATTGTGTGCATTATGCTTGCACTAATGTCGACTGAGATTAAAAATATCCATTTAGATATTTTGCTAAAATAAGCAATTTCTACCCAAAATCCAAATGATTGTAATGAACTCTATAAACTTAGAGGCGAGGTTTTAGTAATTTCGAAAGAAAGACTAGTGAAAATTTCACTAATTTTCAAGGGAGGTTCTTGTAATTAGTCTTTGGATAGAAGATTATTTGTGGGAGTGATAATCAATAGTACTTTACAGAATCTCATATAACTATCCTAAATCAGACACCTAAACTCATCATATTATTATAGAGCAAATATCCTGCTAAATTTTGGACTTGCAAAGGGGGCCTTCTCCCATTCTTTAGCTGTCAGAAATTGATTTTGAATCTTACCATTAAGACGTCCAATATCATTGAAAACTAATAAAGTCTGTGGTACGTAATTATTTCCAACATATTCATTTCTCTTTCCTTTAGTGCTCTTTGATTAAATGTCACTTTTAAAGTAGTACGAGGTGAAATAACATGTCTCTTGTGCCAGATATGCTTCACAAATAGAGCCTTCAGTCGTAGCTTCAATTTACCTCTCAGATGGATACATCCATCAGTCTTGTACAGGACCGCACAGTAGTGTCTCATACGGTAATTGTATTGGCAAATGTTCCATTGAATCAAAGAACCCAGGTGGAAAGATCCGTTCTAGCTTACACAGAATGACCGGTATATTCCTTTCCAACTATAGCAGATTATCTTCTCATAGCTCTGTTGAATACAAATCTCTAAAAAATTGACTTAACTCAGTCAGAGGCTTCCAAATATGTTGTGGAAGTATGTTGAAAACAATTTAAAGCAATCGTTGCATAAACACATGACAATCGTAACTTTTCATGCAATGCAGTTTACATTTTGTTTTGTCCACACACTAGTCCAAATTGGAAGCATAACCATTCGACATTTTCAATTGTTCAAGCCACATACAGACATCTCGTCTTCCATCATCACCCAAAGTAAAACTAGCATTTGGTTTTACTACCTTCCCATTGGACAAGTTTTTCAGATGTAGTTCTGACCTCTTACAATACTTAACCAAGTCTAGTCGAGCCTCTTCATTATCTCTAGTTTTCTCTTTTACGTCCATTATAGTGTTTAGCACATTATCAAAACAGTTTTTCTCTATGTGCATAACATCTAAATTATTACACACAAGGTTATCCTTCCAGAAAGATAACTCCCAAAATATATTTTGTTTTGTCCAATTATGCCACTTACGATATCCATGTACTTTGGCATGCCTGATAGATAAGTCTGTTATTTTGGGTAAGTTACAAACTTCTTCCCACATTTGCTCGCTGAACATTCTAAGAGGTTGCTGTGATCTTTCACGTCTTCCTTTGTAGAAGGCATCTTTATTATTCCTAAATAGATGATCGGGTGGTAGGAATTGACAGTGGCAATCGATCCATGATATCTTTCCACCATGCTTCAATCTCAACACTTTTGTCCAACGCATGCATATCGGACAAGCTAACTTTCCAGAAGTCATACAACCAGATAACATCCCATATGCAGGAAAATCTTTGATTGCCCACATTAGTGCAACTCTCATTTGAAAGTTCTCCTTTCTTGAGATATCATATATTTCCACATCTTCAACCCAAAGAATTTTCAATTCATCAATCAGAGGTTGTAAGTACACGTCAATTCTCTCCTTTGGATTGTGTGGTTCAGGAATCAAACAAGTTAAAAACATGTAAAGGGTTTTCATGCACATTTCAGAGGGCAAGTTGGAAGATGTCACAATTACCGGCCAACAAAAGTATTACGTTGATGAATGATTAAATGGATTGAATCCATCTGCACATAAACCAAGGCGAGCATTCCTCACTTTTGCGGCAAATTTAGTGAGTTTTTCATCAAATTGCTTCCAGGCTAGCCCATCTGATGGATGACATAGCACCCCAGGCTCTCTATTACGCTCAAAATGCCACCTCATATGCTCGACTGATTTTAAGGATGCACATAATCGTTTTAGCCTGGGAATTAAGGGCAAATAATGCAACCTCTTATAAGGTACTTGCCTCGTTTTACCCCTTTCACATAGTTTATACCGCGGACGTCCGCAAAATTTACACTTGTTTAAATCAATATCATGTTTGTAATATATCATACACCCACCAACACAACAATCTATTTTCTCTGAAGTTAGCCCAAATTTCTTCATAAACTTCTTTGCCTTATAAAGGTTTTTTGGCAAATAACTTCCAGAAGTAGTTGATAACTTACAACTTTTAGTCATTCTGTCAAAGCACCCTTGTGGCAAATTGTAGTCGGATTTCAAGCACATCATTTGAAGAATAAAATATAATTCAGTTTGAGACTCACATCCTGGCCACAATGGTCTTCGAGTAGACTCCAACATGTCATAGAAGTGCTGAGCATCGGCGTTCGGATGTCAATTTGGAGGTTCTTGTCCACCGTGATCGTGACTCTCTTCAGTACGGTTCAAGTCGGCTTCATTCTACATGTCAACCCCCATCGCATCGTACACCAAATTTTCGTATTGATTGAACCCATCATTATTTATATTATAGGGAGTAGGGCTACTCGGACCTCGTACGTACAGACCATAACCCTCTGGTGCAATTTCGCCGTGTGCTGTCCAATACGAATAATTAGGTTGAAACTCATACTTTAATAGATCAAGCTCGACCTTATCAGGACTCTTGATTTCCCTACAATTACATTTTGAACAAGGACACCTAAATCCTCCATCCTTTAGTAATTGTGGTTGTGTCGTTGCAAACTGCATAACTCTTTAAGACCGACCTCAAATTCTTTCATATAGCCTTGATGTCTTGGAATAAGCCTATTATACATCTAACTAGGATGTTCACGTATATCCATACTCTTCTTGGAATGAAGCTTGATTAGTACAACCTAATTAAACACATATTACTAGTTAGTGCAACAAAATCTATTCTTGATTTGAAGTCCGGGAGGATCATCCATTGTCTAAGAAATAGTCTAGAGGTTGTAAAGATACTGAAGAAATTCGGAAGGACTACATCACTTCAAGTGAAATCAACTTGAGAATGTGGTTTCCATCTTAATATTAAACACTTCTACTCTTATACCCAAGTTAGCTTAAATCAATTGAAAGAGTTTATGATTAATTATAGGCCTACAAACACAATGTGTTATAAGGTCACGCAGTTCAAAATACAATTGCAGCTCGTGCAGGCATCTATTCTCCATCAATCACAAAAATTAAGCAAGCAGAAAGGCCTACATCCTCTCATTCTCTCAGAAAATAAGGCAAAGTAATCTTGTTCTAACGAAACAAGTCATAATACTGGATTCCATCAATCAAAAAAATTAAGCAAGTAGAAAGGCCCAATCCTTTGAGTAAATCAACATTGCTGCCTCAGTTCAAGAAAGACTGCTTTAGGGTAAACAAGCACATATTTGAGATGTTGACAATTAGTAAAGTATATATATAAATATATATATATATATATATATTAAATAACCACACAGAAAGTGCTGAAAAAGGCTAGGCTTTAGTAATAGTAAGAATTGATTGTACAGCTTATACAAAGTAACCAAATCAACATCCTATAAAATTTAAGCACATTATCTTTGAGTAACGAAATCAAAATCAGCTCAATTTAATTAAGCACCACATTTTTAAGTTAAAAAAAAAACCAACAGTTACTCGCATTTAAGCACCTTGTATACTTGAGTAATGAAATCAACATCTGTTCACATTTAGTAAACTTATTAAGATAATTTGAAACGTAGTTCGTTGAAAATTAAATATTTATTATGCGTACAGACATAATATTTAGCAAAGTTTTGAATCACGCTGGATTATTATGCGTACAGATATAATATTTATTTTTAATATTATTCCAAATCTATAGACATGTTGGCCCTTTAAAGATCAAAGAATTTTTGGTATTGAAATACTAATGTAATTTTGGTTTAAGTCAGCTAACTATTTGCAACTTTTTTGTAATTCAAATTATCATATCGAGCAAAAAAAGATATAGCAATTATCAAAACTTAATTAGATAGAAAAACACGAGAATCTACAAACCATTCACGAAGAAAGGTACAAACACAAAACCCCTCATCCAGGAACATCCTAAACAGATTTAACAACTCAAAAATTTAGACCCCTGTTTTATGAAGCAAACAACTCAAAAATTTAGAACCCCTGTTTTATGTGCAGGTGAAGTCTTTTGTGCAAGTGAAGAGCTTACTGGTGAAGAATGGATTCGCCAAAGGGAATCTCTGCCACGCACTAGCTGAAATTCAAAAAAAACCCAAAAAAAAAGGGGCAAACATTAAGTTTGGAGAAGATAGTGAAAAAAATAAAAACTAAAACAGAGGCTGATGGTGTGGGACGTCCGACAGCATGAGTGTTCGACGATATGGGTGGCCGATGGTGTGGCACGTCCGACAGTATGGGAGGGAACTACGGCTTACCAAAAATTAGGAGGGAAGAAGTCTGAGAAGACATAAAAACATTTTAGGGCTTAAGGGCTTTACTTTTGCGATGGATACAAGCGGTCGCAAAATCTGTCGCAAAATGAAAATCTAAATTCTTCTTATTCATTAACAAAATAATAATTCTTCTTCTTCTTACTAATTAATTAATAATAATAATAATATTTATTCTTTTAACAATATTGTAAAAATTATAATAATATTATCTTGCTCAATCCTTTATACGTTCTCATAATTTAATAATTAATTATTTTATAATTTTGTTTAATTTGTAATTATTTCACCGACAGTCATAAAAATTTGCTACGTATATGATAACTCAGATCAAATTAGGGTATTAATTCTTGTTGTGTGGCTAAATAAATTACAAAGTGATAAGAAAAAAATCATACAAAATTGTAGACAAAATTGCAGATAAAAAAATATACTATCATTAGCTATAAATATCAATAAACAAATTTTTTTTTAAAAAAAAACCCCACTACAATGTGACCTAAATTGATGTGTGGCCAAAAAAAATTTAAAAAATAATAAAAAAAAATTAGTTTGCGACAGACCAAATCGGTCGCAGACATGGATACAATACACTAGAATTTTACAACCGACCATGCCGGTCACAACGTCAGTCGCAAACACGACGAAAAATTTTGCAGCCAACTTCATCGGTTGCCAAATCGTGCTTGCAATGTTTGTAACTGATAATGTCAGTCGCAAATCCGGGCCCAAAACTTTTTCACATGGCGCCAACATTGTGACTGAAATACTATTGTTTGCAACCAACTTAATCGGTCGCAAACTTTTGATCCAAATTTTGCACATTTTAGTCAGGTCCGTGAGTACAGCAGTTGCAGATTTGCAACCATTGTTTCGGTCGCAAATTAGCGTTTTTCTAGTAGTGAGTATCCCGAAGCTTATGTGAAACTAACAGTGGTATCACAGCCAATTGTGCAACTTAAACATGTTTATGGTGTTAATATTTGAATTGAATAGAGATTCGTTCATAGGAATTGCCTATTTAGGATTAAATTGTTTAATCGTTTTTCGTTTTGAATTTGTTGGATCGAGTTTCAACTTCTATTGATAAATAGTTTTTCTTGTTTTGTTCTTATTTTATGTTAATATTGGATTTCTCTTTTTTTTCAATTAAATTGTTTAATTATTCTTCAAATTGAAACTCAAATTAAAATTTAAAAAAAATGTTTTTCTTTGAAGTTTTAATTATTGGCCCAACTTGAAATTTAATTGAAAGTTTGCATGCGATTGTCTTAGAATTTGGAATTGAGGATTCCAATTAAATTAGGAATTTTGAATTGTGATTTAAATTGGAATAGGAAATTCAAATTCAAATGGCACTAGTGAATTCCAACGCAAACTAGGATTAGAGAGTTCTAGTTGAAATTGGATTTGTAAATTCGAATTAGATTGGGATGGAGAATCCTAACCAAACTTGAATTTGAAGTCCATATTCAATTGGGATTGGAGAATCCAAATTAAATAAGGATTAGGGAAATCCAAATCAAATTAGGATTGAAAATCCTAATTGGAATTGGAGAGTTTCAATTGAATAAGGATTAAAGATATAAATTAAAATTGGGATTGTGAATTCTAATTAAATTTCAAATCAATTAATTCAAATTGTGATTGGATTAGAGAATCCAAAATATATATTGATTTTAATTTTTGAATTATATTGAAATTAGATTTCAATTGATTTAAAAATTAAAATTTATTTAGAATCTTGAATTAGAGAATTCAAGATTTGTATTTATTAGATAAACACCCAAATCTTTAAATTATGGCTAAATTTAAACTTTTGCTTTTATTTTTGTGATGAATGGGATCATCAAATGTGCCTAGACCTTTTATTTATGGTTAATTTATTTGTGATGTGATTGGTTTTAACGCGGCCTACTTGTCTCTTACTTCTCTCTTTTTTTAATTCTTCATGTAAAATTCTTCTCCCCCTCAAATGTACTCCCCTTGAATTTATTCAAGGTTTCTTACCTTAGAGATGTAATGGCAGTAGGATACTTAGGAGGTGAGGATAGTTCATTGGAGATAGAATTTTTCAAGAAGGCGAGGAGCAAGAAGCGTTCAAGGCCCATGAATGTATGGGATACATTCAATGTAATAGATAGAGATTTATTTTTGTTATTACTTGATTGCACACCCTAGATTGACCTTAGGTCTATGATTGGCTCTCATGGACTGCTTAGGAAATGGCCCTTGATCATCCAAGATTAGGAACATGCTAGGTTTTAATTTATTATGATTTATGTTATCGATTTTATGATGTATGTTGATGTATGCATAGGATAGATAACTAAACTAAGATAATAAATGTGAATTTGATGAGGTCTTGAAAATTTACCCTGAGTAATTTACCCTTACTTGAATAGTTCAAGTTCTAATTTAATATTAATTCAAACTGGGCAAACATTGAAAGGGCATTTCAATGGTCCATGTCTTCCATCAATAGGTATCAACTTGTGATTGTTATCTTGGTTATTGCATTGTCTCACGAGTTGTAGAATGCAATAACTGTGAAAAGCTGAGATTGATATCTAAGTATAGAGATATGTATTTTTGCTATCTTGGTTACGGCATGGTCTCACGAGTCATGGCATGACCGTAATTAAGGTAACAAGAACTTGAATTAATGGGTTCGACTTAACATCTATTAGCATGGATGTCTCACGAGTCATGGGTCCATGTGAAAAACAAGGCAAAATAAATCGAGTTGCATGCATATGCAATAGGTCCAACTTCAATGCTTTGGGATTTTGATACCCACTAGAGAAAAAACGTGTTTTTTTTTTGAATTTCTATGTGACAGTCATAGGATTTTGATGAAATAGTGGAAGGTAACTTATGATAAAAAAATCATATCATATTTACAATAATATTGATTGAATTTATTCTTATTTTTCTGTTTGCATTTGCAAATATTGTTACTTTGCAAATATTTATTGATCCACTCTTGATCTAACCTCAAAACTAGAAATGAATGGTTCCAATCGCGCTCATGGCAAAAGGATTTCAAGAATGACTTGAAACTTGCCGAAAATAACTAATAAGCTCTAATGATTGCCTCTATGACTTCTGAAGTCTTAGAATCAAATGGGAAAGGTTCCTATAAAGGCACGACACTATTAGACCAATGAATAGCCAAGAGTAGGCCCATTAAGCACAAGACGTATTTTCTATTATAAGAAGTAAGGACATTGGATAAAGGAACTGCAAGAAGAGTCTTGTATTTCTCTCCAAAAGAAATGCTTGTTGAAGTTAATCTTTTAATTAATATCACGTCTTGGGTATTAGATACCCACTATAGGGCTTATCACTGCAATGTGTTGCAAAGATGACAAGAAGGCATCTCTATGAGTTAATCTCATGATTAATGAGCATCTCTAAGGTATTAATCGATGGCTATAGCGAATATCTATGCAAATTGTTGCATAAGACAACCAAGAAAGTCATGAGAAATTAATCTTAAGATTAACCGTAGTTCTAAAGCTCATCTATGCAAAGGGTTGCAAGTGATAATAAGAACACATACGCTGAGTGATGGAGAGTATGTCTTAAAGCTATGAAGTAATGGTTACTTCAAAAGCTGATAGGGCAAGATCAATTAGTACCTAAGGACTATATTATGTATAGAGTTAAATAAACATCCCTTGACGTTCCTAGATTATGTTGAGTAATCAATGGAATATTACTAAGTGGATTTTATCTAACTTGGCCTCCAATGTATTTTCCTGAAAGTTCAACAAGAAAACAAACACAAAAAAAATGATCAACCTTAGTTGATCTAAGACTTTTAACTTAGACATAATTCCAATGAATGTAATACACAAGCCGACTTCTTTAGGATCTATCCTTTAGACGAATCTAGAAGAATTGACTACTTGTGTATCCTATCCAAAGGGAATAAATGTCTAAAGTCAAAGTCAATATACCAAAGCATCCATTGGATTATGATCTATAAGGATATTAGAAGCTCTCTAAAGTGTTAGTATGCGCAATAAGTGCCAAACTTTATTACTCATAGCAATGACCGAGGTCATAACGGGCTTGTAATAATGAGGCACGATAACTGAGGTTAATTTTGAATTGTTCAAAGAATTTAGTAACAATGAATTCCAAGGTCACCTTAAAAAAGAATAGGATTCGCTCACAACGAGCTCTATAAGGAACACACTATAGAAAATGGTTCACTCCTTAAAGAGTTTTACAGTAGTTCCGCTATCTTTCTAAGGTTAACACCTTAAGAACCCACTACAAGGATACTAAAAGTAGTACCCACCAAGGCAATGCCCAAAAGTCACATAAGATGTGATAATAAAAGGGCATCTTTATAATCTTACTTGAAGATTTAAAGCTTTTCACTTACTTTAAGAAGTTAACGAGAGTTGAGTTGGATGCTAGATCCATCTTGTGACTAATTTGTAGGATATCTAAAATGTCTTTTAGATATTATTTTTGTGATCCATTGGAACAAAGTGTGTGTTTCGTAAAAAGGGTTATAATGAGTGATTCTCTACTAAATAAAAAAAGACGGGATCACAAATCTTGAAGGAGTTCAAGAAAAAAAGCGTCGACCCTACAAACAATAGATATACAATCAAAAAGAAACGATGAGTTGTAAATGCATCTCTTTAGAGATCTGGCAGGATTTCTAAATAATCCTATAATAAGGAGATTATGTTATACATAAACTCAGGGATATGGCTGTGAGCTATGCAAGCCCAAATAGACTCCAGACACTCCAAACAAATAGAACTTGGTAGATCCTCCTCAAAGAGTTGAGCTAGATGATTGCAAAATGATCTATGAGTGTAAACTTTGAGCAATTGGAGAGGTAGTGACCAATAAGAAAAGATTGGTTGCTAAAGAATACCCACATGGGAGTATTCACCAATCATGAGGCCTGAAATCATTTGGATTAACTTTGTCACTTTAAGTAATTTGATTATCAAATTTGGCAAAGTATATGAAGATTGACTTCATAATGGTAACATTGACAAAGACATCTATTTATTGCTACCTAAGTGGTTTCATATCCAGTGAAAGTAAACAAAATAGTTTGTAAACTCCAAGTCCATTTGTTTTGGACCAAATGAGGCACCCCGGAAATAGTCTATACAATTTGATAGTCAAAAGATTAGAATTTATCAAAAGACGTATTTAACCCAGCATTTACATAAAAACTAGTGGGATGACCATTCTACTTTTAGTGCTCTAAGTCGGTGATGTTTTTCTCATAGAAATGAGATAGATATTCTAAAATCAATTAGAGCATAGTTGTCCACTCAGTCCTCCAAAAGGGATTTAATAAGGTGCCATTCGTTCAAAGGTCTATAGAGATAGATCTAGGAGAATATTGGCATTTTTTTCAATCCATGTACACAGTCTATAATGCTAATAAGATTTGGTAGAGAAGAATCTAATTGAAGATTCGAACTTTAGAGACATGGGATTAAACTCTCTAAATTAAAGTGCACGCATAATAATAAGGAGAAATAGAGGGTGTCTCGCATACCTAGTGCAGCCACCTTGAAGTGAACTTAGTATGCAATTCTAAGTACTCAACTAGAATCATGTAGGCTCTAAGCGTAACCGGTTGACGTTAGCCAAACCATGGTGATAGTCACCAAGTCACTATCAAGTATATCCTAAAGTATTTGAAAAGTACTAAGGTTACAGAACTTGAATGTGACAGAAATGGAGAATTAAAACTCGAGGGATCTTTCGTTCGTGTTTCTTCAAATTGGATATGGACAACTATAACTTGTGCTCTGCTACGGTAGAAACCATGACAGACTTGACAGCTGAAGTGGAGATCATTACGACAAATGACATATTGATATAAGGTGTTTTGGATGGAAAAATTTTATCCAAAAGTTGGATATGAAAGTTCCTAGCACTGCCAAGCGTGTCATCATCTTTGAGATGACATCTATGTAAGTCAAGATCTCACTAAAGATCCAAGCACAAATATTCTAAAAGCGTTTAGAATAACATGGCTATCTATTTTGAGAAATCGATGGTTTAGACGACATTTGAGTAGATAGAGTCGCCTAGCAGAAAATGTGGTAGACCCACTAGATCATTCCTTAAACCATGAGGTTATTAAAGAACATCTTTGGAAAATAGGCTTTCAAACTAAGGGGCATTGGCTTTGGGCCAAGTGGGAGATTGTTAGTTAGTGCCCAGTAAGGTAATAAGTTGGTGATGCTTTTAAATACTCTTACTAACAAACAGTCTTTCCAATTAATAATAGAAATAAAAGTTTATGCTTTTTGGCTACTTTCATCATAACGTGTAAGCTATGCACATATGGTTGAAGCTCCTAGATCACATAAGGCTATGGGACTTGGCCTTGCATAGAGATGGAGGAAACAAGTCTCTGTGGCGTGATCTAAATCACTCCAACTCGAAAAGTCTACCAAATACTAGGGGCAATAACATGACTTGGATTAAGACTTCTACTTATGACATATCTGAAATACGAGGATATTTTGTTTCATAGATATCGAATGTAGAGACATTCATATGCTAAGAAGGTGCTCATTGAAGAATGAGTTCACTGATGACCCCTCCAAAAAATACCTAAGTGGGAGCACTAGTTGCACATCGAATTAGGGTTGTTTCTCAGCTTATGGTGTGCATTAATTAATCCTTAGACTTGAGGCTCAACATTAATCTTGTACATGTGCATTTATACTTTGATGTAGGTGCTGCCCCGTGGCAGGTCTTAAGGCGCCTATGTTGGGTATAAATCTCCCATGTATGAAGGTTTGTGAGAGTCGATAAAAAATTCATTTATTCACTTTGTACAGTGAGTGAATCTCCTATATGTTTTATTTTAGCTAGTCTACGGAAATCTGTGGCCACGGTAGAGACAACGATTAGAAATGAGTTTCTTGATGGATTGTCAAAAAGACTAACTATAAATAAGAACCATAGAATTGAGGGTAAAAGGATTTCTGATAAATCTCATATCCAATACCTCAATTGGGAGATTAGATAATGGAAGGAATATTTTTGCAAGGTAATCACAAGTGAACAGGTTCACGAATTACACTTCACCTATTGACTAAGCGTGGTGGGCTTGTTGTTAGACGTAGACCGCGATAGATGGGTACTATTGGATTAGAAAGTGTTTTAATTCATAAGTGATTAATTAAATGAGTTTAATTGATCAATTGATGAATTTATCATCTAAGATATCGCAATGAGATGTGAGCCAGTTCTAATCGATTGTTGAACCTAAGGGGTCACACACAAATGAATAGATAAACTCCTAAACGTATATGAAACACTTCATTTGATTAAATCAAAGTGTTGATTTAATCAATTGAGATGGAATATATTCGATTGATTAAGTTAATTAATTAATTGATGGAATTAATTGAATCAATAAGTTGATTTAATTAAACAAAATTAAAGAGTAAATTTAACTAGGTTTTGGAGCCCAATCCATTAATTAATTAGATATTAATTAATCAATAGAATATATATGAAGTTATTTGATTGGGTTAAGTAAATTAACTAAATAGTTAATTTAATTGAATAAAGTTAAAGTGTTAATTTAATTGGACCTCAAGGGAAAAAAATTATTTACCACCTAAAATATGCGGATTTTTACAGTTTGCCTTATGAATATTTTTTTAACTGGTTGCCATCTAAACTCCCCGTTTTTTACAAATCATCATCCAGGCACATATTCCGCCCAGATTCTGTCACATGACATTCATAAGGGCAGAATATTTTGCTTAGATTCCGTCGGAATATGCACCTGGATGGTAATTTGTAAAAAATGTGAAGTTTAGATGACAACCGGTAAAAAAAAAAAATTACATGAAAAACTATAAAAATCCACATACTTTGGGTCGTAAATAATTTTTTTCCCTTAAATCAATTTATGAAAATTGATGGAGAAATCAAATAATTTAGAATTAATTTATTAAATCAATTAAATAGAGATTTTGTTGATTTGTGATAAGAATAGAGATTCTTATCATCAACAAACTAGAAATCATGTGGGGTCTATTTTCAGAGAGTTAGAAATAGAAGAATTCTTGATATATATTTGTGTGTGTGTGTGTGTGTGTGGATATATATAATATATATCATAAACCTATACATATATATAAGATATTATATATATATATGGATATATGTATATGACGTATGATACATATATATAACAATCTATATATAATATAATATTATTATATCTATATATATGTATACATATAAGATATACAAAAGGAAGGATATATATAATGATATAAATACGTATATGTATATATGGTCAAAAACATGGATCCCGCGGGATCGGAAAAGCAAAAAAGGCTGATTCTTGTGTTCCTTTTCTATTTTGGCAGTGAGCTACAATAAGAAAAAGGAGAAGTGTCGATTCTTGTTTTTCCCCTTCCTAATTGGCCGAGAGCTACAATCACAAAAGAACAAGTGTTGTTCTTGAACGTCCACACACATGATGTGAACTCTTGGCTGTTCCTCTTGATTTATGAATATGTTCTCAATTCTTGATAAATTAATGATCATGGAATTAAGAAACACCTGGAAAATAAATTCACTCATCTCAATTTATTCCTAAAAATTTTAGAAACTATTCTAAAAGTTAGAATGTATATATATAATTTCATATATACAAAGATGGTTTTCAATTCGATTCCAATATAGGATCGAGAACCCGAGGAGATTTATTCGTGTGGGCTATCTTTACAAGGACAACGTTTGGGCACCTATTCGGCTAGATGTGATCGGATCGAGTTTGAGGATGCGATTCAGATGATTGAGATCTAGTTGGGAACTTAAAGGAGGACTCTATTTGAACACAACAATTCTCTACATCAAACGGATGGCTCAAAGGTATAACTTTATTTGAAATCTGTTAAACGTGTTCGTTGTTTCATAAAATCCGCGTCGTAATAGCAATGGAATGCGTTTATACATAATAATTGTATTAAAATTTTGTATTTATGTTGCATTAGTATCATAGGACCTATGCAAAACTAACAATTTATTATTATTATTGTATGACGTGTTGCTAAGGAGAAAGTGAAATAGAGAAAAACCACAAACACGAGAATACAAAAGTCCAAAAGGTCGAAACACGTAATGCATTATATTGATTTTTAGAGATAATTTTTAATTTATCCTTGTTTTACAAATTTATTTCCAAAATATCCTTCTTTATTAAAGGTTTTTTATTTTACCCATTTTAAATAGTGATTCTACTATTTGAATAGTATTTTCACTGTTCAAAATTTCTATATTTGCTTTATTATCCAAACTTTTCAATTTATTATGAGTTTAGACCTCTAAGTTTTAGAAAAAGTACGGTATATCCCAATTTTCAGTATATATAAATTTTATTAGTTTTATTCTTTCTAGATTTTTACAATTTACAGGATTATAATTTTTTAATGTTCTCTCTGCTTCCGCAAGTTCTTTTAGTTCTTTGTCTATTTGTTTTAGTTCTTTAACATAATTTTTAGATATTTCGTGGTTTATATTTTTATTGATAAAATCCAGAACATAATCTTCTTTATTATTATTTGTTGTAATAAGAATTCTTAAGTCTTCAGGTAGATCCTCTAGTGGTTTTAAAATTGCTATTTTCTTTTTATAATTGTTTTTTCTTTTAAATTGATTTTTTATGATATCAAAATCTTTTCCCATTTTTATCTTTTATGTCTTCAAACAATAATCATACATTTGCACAAATCTCATAAATAATTTCTAAAACCATATATTTTCGTAACATCAAGTAGAAAAATATTTCTATTTAAATCTTGTAAAAGTATATTACCTCCTTGACGTCCTTATTTCTTTAATCCTCCTTCTGGACTCGTCTTCAATTACCTCGACAAGCCTGACTGGTTTTAGCCCAAACGCCCTCCTGGCTTCACGGGACTTACGTTTCCAAACGGCTACTGTCTTGAATGGTGTAATCACTACGGCCTTCGTAGGGTTAGAGAATTTTGGACAAATAGGAGAAATACAAGCTTAAAAGATTTCTATAGAAAAATTTCGAAACTTGAAATTTTATGAAAATAGACTAGTTTTATTTCCTTCAAAAAGGATTTATAAAAACATTATTTCCTATACTATAGATATTTTTCATAGTGAGATATCAGTCTGAGTGTTTTTTTGAATGTTGTACAAATGAAAACTAAGTACAATTTATAGAGCTAGAAATCTAACTATTCGGACTTCAAAGATTTATTTGACATCTGGTGTCCTAATCTTTATGAGCTGGAATCTTTAACTTCTTTAGCCTCAAAAGTCAAAAGCTACCTCCCACAACTGTCTGCGACAATTCCTTAGTGGATGATGACGTCATGGCATCCGTCATTCCTTGCACTGATGTAAGCGCTTACATCATGATTTGCTACAATGAATCATTCTGCAAGCTTTCTTTCTTGTAGTGTCTGTGCAATAAAATTCATGTCTGAAAAATTTAGTGAGGAATTCTTTAGAAGTGGAGATTTTATTTGGCTTCCTTTCCTCAATAAAATCCAATTGTTGGCCTGCATGAGAGTTTCATATTGTCGCTCTCAAAGAGACTCAACAATGGATTGGATGGCTTTTATTCCCATGGCTCTTCGTTCTGTGCTCCATGAGCTGGTAAACTTGAAAGATCAAAAATTCTTTATACCAGTTTCAATCTTTAAGTTTGTGGTTATAACATCTATAGTGATCAAGTGTTGGACTTCATGCCAAATTCGCATCTCAGATTTTGGGACTATAGAATAGAGCTTGAGTATAACTTATCTCTTTCTAGCAACTTGACTGACCTGGGATTTAAAACGGTTATCAAATTCTGAAATTTCCTTTAGATCCTTTCCAACATATAGTAGATCTAGAAATCCATAGTTTGCAAGCTAGAAGACTTTATGAGGATCAACTCCAAATATGGCGGTAATTCGTGGATGAACACTGTATCCTTTATAGTAGAATAGTGTTCTAGAATTCTCCCATCTATAGGCTTCTTCAACAACTTCTTTATACTCTCTTTCCCATTTATTTGTAGGAACAAATTCTTCATTGTTGTTGAAGCTTTCAGATTTACTTAATTTTATTTCAATAACTTCAGCGTCACTTTGAGATTTAGAAGTTTTTTCTTTATTTTTCATAGAATCCAAAAAGTCTTTATCAAATAATGGTTTATTATCTTAACTTCCAGAAGACTCTGCTTTATCTTTTCCTTTATTGCTCTCCTTTTTAGAATCACTCATTTTTTCTTTTTCTTTATTTCTAGATTCAAAGAGTAAATCTAGACTTTCTTGAAGGAAAATGGCTTTTCTAAGTCCTTCTTGAAAGATATATGTAACTGTTTTAAAATTTAATTCTATCAAATCTTTAAGAGCTGTATTACTGCCAACAATGTCTTGACAGACCAAGACAATATCAGCTATCTCATTCTTTAGCTCTTCAAGATCCATCTTTCTTTATAAATTATATTCCTACAGAAAAATAAGAATTTATAAGATGATCTGCATCATCAACACAATTTTTGGAAAATTGTCACCCATCAACGAATTTGAAAAGTCTTTACCACCAACCGTTAGATAGTGGACTAGTTGTATGTATAGTGCATACAATCACTCTATTTACATTTATAGGGAATTGCACACCCATCTCATCCATTTTAGAGTTGGATAACTCATTCATTTCCAAATTCTGTATTTCTAGAAATGAAATCGGTTAGGAAATTTTCTGAACCTTTTATATACTCTATCTTGAAACTATAAAAGGACAGGAAAACTTGCCATCTATGTAGCCTTCTGTATTGGGGTGTATTTGGTAGTTTATTGAAAACTAAGGATTGTATCTGGGTATTGTCGGTTTGAACTTTAAAAGGTCTTTGATATAAAAAGAGAGAGAATTTCTGAATTCCGTTTATAATGGATAGAAGTTCTTTCTCATGGGTTGTATAGTTGACCTCAGCTTGACCGAAAGTACCACTTGTATACCTGCATATCTCATTGAGATCGATTTTAAGTATTGCTGCCCAATCAAGATCTGAAGTATCCATTTGTATCACTAATTTATCATTTTCATCAAGAATTTTTAATTCAGGCAAAGTTTTACATTCTTCCTTTAGATTTTTAACAATTTCTATATGTTGATTACTCCATCCTTTAGTATTATTTTTTCGAAGCAATTTTTGAATCTCATGCTTTCTTTTTAGCAAGATTTATTATGAATCCCTCAGCATAATTTAGACAACCGAGAAATTTTTTAATTTGATTTCTAATTTTCAATTTATCAAGAAATTCACAAATTTTCTTAGATATATGGGGTTGAAGTTTAATTCCTTCTTTATTTAGTTTTAACCCTAAAAATTCAATTTTTTCTTTACAAATTATAGTCTTTTGCTCAGATAAGACTATGTCATTTTCTTTACAAGTTTTAGCAAATTGCAGTAGATGAGTTTTATGCTCTTCTAAGGTATTAGAAGCAATTAAAACATCATCAACATAAACAACAAGAAATTCTTTATATTTATTAAAGATTTTATCCATTCTTCTTTAATATATAGAAGGTGCATTTTTTAATCCAAATGGCATAACTAACCATTCGAACTGTCCTTAAGGGGAACTAAATGCTGTGTATTGTATACTTTCATGTTCCATTTTTATTTGTCAAAACCCTGAAGTACAATCAAATTTAGAGTAGTATTTCTTTCTTTAAACAAGGTTTAGTAAAACTTCTTTATTAGGGAGATAATAACTATCTGACCTAGTAAAGTGATTTAGTCTTTTATTATTTATTACCATTCTAGGTTTTCCTCGTTTCTTCTTAGCTTCATTTTCAATCATGAAAGCTGGGCTACTAAAAGGACTATTACTCCTTCTAATTAAAGGTGGATTTTTATATAATAATTCATTTATTTGTTTATCAAATTCTTTTCTATTTTCTTCTGTATATAACATAGATCTTTTTTTTATAACTATATTTTCAGTTAGCTCTATTTTTGCCTTTAAATCTGACTTCTTATATAAAGCCAGAGGATGATCATTATAATTTTCTTTTAGCTGTTTTATTACATCTTCAAGAGTTATCCGTTTTATTGTTATATTATGTATTTTTATCAAAATTTTATCATGTGGTCCACCAAGCTTCGTTGGCTGAACTCTGAATGGCTCATTTATTCGGGGTAATTTTAAATAATGATTACATTTAGTTTTTAGGATAACAAAATAAAGATTCTGTGAATAAAACTGAAATTGTTGTAGGAAATCATTTCCTAACAATATATCAGTTTCAAGGGAGTTATAATCATATATAGTATTTATAGTAATAATTTTACTTCCTAATATAACATTTACTTTATCTGCCTTTTTATTAATGTGTTCGGCTTGCCCCGCAACACCTTTTATCTTTATATTCCAATTCTCTTGCCATTTGGTATAGAGAAAGGATTTAAATAAAGTTATTTCTGAACCATTATCTATTAAGACACATGTTGTTATATTAGTATCTTGTAAAGACACTCAAAGGAAAATTAATTCCCTTCATGTTATTTACAAAAGATCTTTATATTTCCAATTTGTAATGTAACTCCATATTTCTCTATTTTATAATAATCATATTGATTTAAGAAACTATTACCAAGAATTATATCGTAATAGTCTCCTGCCATATCACTATCTATATCACAGGGTACAATTATTCTTAACTCTTCAAAAATTATTGAAACTTGTACCTCTTGATCACAAGTTATTAATTGACCTTCAAAGTTTTTATATTGAAATATTGTAGAAGCAATCTTTGCAATTAAGCCTTTATTTTTATGTTTTGCAAGGTGATTGCCACTAGCTCCTGTGTCAATTAATATATTTGGTCCTTCAATATATTATTGACCATTAAAATATTTATCATTTATAATCATTGTATTGGTTATATCTTATCTTGTAAATTCAACATTAGTAAACGGTAACTTATTAACACTTTTTCTAGATATAGTCTTTTTCCCAAAATCTATTTGTGGTATAGTACCACTACTAGATCCATATTCTAAAATGGGTTTTCTATTTATCTTAATTTCATAATCTTTTATTTCTTTAATTTCTTCTATCATTGGTAACTTTATTGTTGTGATATCCCCACATTCATTATTAAGTTCAATATAAGGTTTATCTTGATATATTTTACAATAATTACTATTAGTAAAAGCATAAATTTCTCTATAGTAAAAGGTAAATGGTTGACTTTTATCTCTAAGTTTTAAATCTTTTAAAAGTTGAAAGTGTAAACTTAAAGTATCATTTATATTCTGATCATTTATATCAACACTATATTTTGGATAACAATCAAAATGAAATTGTGAATATATTAAATTTGCTTCAACTCTTCCCAAATGACTATTTTTAGCATTTATAAACCTTTGGTTATGAAGTGAAATAACCATAGGACTATCTATTCCATCTCTAAATAAAGCTTAACTAGGATTTGAATTCTACCAAAATAAACATATTTTATCTTCATAAACATATTTTATCTTCTTTCTTACTTCTTTATTTTTAATTTTATTTAAAGCTTGATTTATTGAGGATTTAGTAAGCAAATTTAATCTAATTTGCCCTTTAGTATGTTCAACATTTATAGATTTTTCATCTGCATGATAATCATAAATATTTATCTTTTCTCTTTTTATTAAGTCACCAAAAGACTTAAAAATATTTTTAGTAGGGTTCGTTTCATCAAGTTTTAAACCTTTTATTTTTACTAAAGTTTCTTGATCAAAGGTTATTCGTTGAGCATAACCTTCTGGTCCTTCATAAATTTCTACTTCTTTATCTGAATCTTCAGTTTCAATTATATCTTTATTCATTTTCAGAATTGCTAGATTATTCTTCTTGTTCATTATATATTTCTTTATCTAGATAATTTTCTATATCAGAAAATTCAGATAATTCATCGTGAAGTTCTATAAATTCAGCTTCTATACTTCGAATCTTTTTAGGTTTCTTACATTCTGGTGATTTATGTCCAATTTCTCCACAATTCCAACATTGGCATTGTGAAAGATTTTTATTTCTTTTATAGTTAGATTTTCTTTTAAAATATCTTCTTTTTGGTTTTATATGTTTCTTTTGAAATCTAGTATATTTTTTATACTTCTTTTTATGAAACCTTTTTTTCTTTTTATTAATTCTTTCTTTATGACATCCCCATTGACTGGGTACCTCAAATTCATTGCAATATAAATGTGAAAAGTTTTTAATTCTTCTATATAAATCTTGAGATTTACATAATTTACTTAGTTCTAAAAAGAGGAAACTAATCCGTCCTCCTAGAGTTGAAGTTGAATCTTTATTTTCTTCTTTCCATTTATTCATTATATACTTATTCCAAGGATGTCGAAGTTTTAAAAAGTACATATTAAGATATATACTCTAATCTTCATTACTATAGTATTGAGTGTAATAGTATTCTTTAAATTCACACTTATATTGTTTTAAATTCTTCATACTACAAATTCTAAGATTTATTAAGTTAGTTCTTACTTCTTCTTTTTCTTTTGTGCTTTCTTTATCAGGGTCATGCCAATTTTCTCCTAGAAATTCACTAGAAAGATAGGCAACTAACATTTCAATTCCTTTATCTGTAGTATCTATTAATTTAGTTTGTACATTTCTTTTTATCAAAACTTTAGTATTTTCAGTTAATCCTTGCCACCAATTGAAAACAATACCATCAAATGTAGCAATTAAATAATCTATTTGTCTATTTGATGTCCATGTATCTCCGCATTATATAAAAAGAAAACTTTCATTGTATTTGCCCATAAAATTATAGCTTTTTTAGTATCTTTTTTGCAATCTATATTTAATTTAGACCCTCTATGATTTATAGGTTCACTATAATTAGTATCTGGAGTGAATTTATCTAATTGTTTATGATATTTATTATTCTTTATATGATCATAATATTGCCTTCTATATTTAGGAATAGGCATCATTTCTGATTCCTCTGTTTCCATATCTTCTGATTTTATTGTACCACTTGGGCCTCCAGTTGTATTATTGGTGTTAACTAATACTTCATATTTTTCTATTTCAGAAAGATCTATTTTTTCAAATTGATCTATTAATTCATTAATTTCATTTATCTTTATCTGTTTTTGATTCAGAACTTTGTTCTTTCAGTGGATTAGATGATGTAGCTATGTCTTTACCCTTTTCTTCCGTTTTAAGAGCTTCTTCTTCAGCAAATATTTTAAGTAATTCAACACTAATCATATATGCATCAAAGAAATTTGGATGCATTGTTTCTTTAACAGTTTTTATTGGCTTTATTATAATTTCTCTTTCTTTTATTTTCTTGTCGAATTTATTTTTCTTAAGACAAGTATTTTTTATTAAATCGTCAACATTTGAATGACAAATCTTTAAGATTTGAACTTCTGTTTTTAATTCTTTAAGTTCTTGATTTAGAACATATAGTGCTTCAAGTGTTTTATTCATTCTTGTAGTTAATTCTTCAATATTTTTATTTATTTTATCCATTTGTATTTTTTATATCTATTCCAAGATAATTGAGCATTTTGTTGGGTAGCTTTTATTTTTTGTTTGCAACTTTATATTTTTGCTTTAGTCTCTTCTGTTTTAATGTGTTCATATTCTCGATTATATTCTTCAAGAATTATATTTAAACTCAAAATTAAATTTATATAGTGTATCCATCATTTAAGATGTTTATTTGTTTTCATAATCGACTTAGAACATCAAGTCCTTCATTTATTTGTTTTATTTTGCTTTCTGAAAAACAAATTCTAAAAGCATCTCCTCTATGATAAGTTGGCTTTCATAAAATAAATTCCAACTCTTTTTGATATAGATACAATTCTATTTGAAGCCTATGTAATGTCTAATTAGGCATTGCTAAGTAGAATCATTACTGCCCTATGTTTTTTATATTCTTCTAACTTTCTATAGTACAATTCTCTTATTTAAGCATATTTATATGCCTTGGCTTCTTTCTCTAGAGATGTCAGGATTTTGTAGTACTTCTCAACCTTTTGATATCTTTTAGAGTGTTGAAACAGTTTATTCTTCATGGGGAAGATAACTGCCAATCAGTTTCATCACATGAGAAATCACAGGATAATAACTCAAAATTTAAGTTATCACTAAATATTTTTAAGTTATTAAAAGATTTATAATTGATATTTTTAATAATTCTAAATATTCCATATTTTATAATTTTTTATTGATCTTTATGGCTTTGATACCAATTGCAACAGGGAGTTTTACTTGATTTAATATAACAAATTTAAACAATGTGAATAAGGACGGTTATGACTTTTTTAAACATTTTTTTAAAGAAATTTTAAAGTTAAAATGGACGGTTATTGATCAAAAATACTTTAGTATGGGTTTTAGTGAAATACAGAATAAAAGTTGGGTTTTTAAGAAATCACGCCGGCCCATATGAACAGTAAAATCGAGGTTTGAAAAGATAATCTAAGGTATTTTTGAAAGGTTTTAAAAAGGTGGATTATTTTAAAAATTTGAAAATTAAAAGAGGGTATAATAAAAATTATTTCTTGATTTTTATATCCTTCTCACTCGAGGAAAATGATCTGTCTTCGATTTGCTTTTGCACGCGGAAAATATCACCTCTTTGCTTCAATATGCTTCTATGTGCCATGTGACTGAATATACATCCCAACAATATTTTCACGTGCTCAAAACAAAAGCAATGAAATTTTGCCATATTTTACCAAGACCCTTCAAGTGTACTTAACTGCAATTTCTCTTTTGTTGTCCCTGTTGCCCTTTCAATAGCCACCAAAATTTCCACTATAAGAAAGTATTTTCTTTATTAATAAAAATTTTAGGATGGAAAATTTTTATGACAAATTTAAAGTATCTATAATGGATTAGTGACGAGTTCAATGTAAATAAAATTAAAAAAAATTGGTGACAAGACATTCACTAATGGAATTATTATAAGTTAAATCCGTCAAAAAAATTAAATTTATAATATATATATTCGTGACTAAAGTATATACATTCTTGTATTGATCCTAGCTATAATATGTCTTTTGCATTCGAGAATAACTAGCATGACACCAAAAAGTTTAATTCAAAACATTTATTTATTTATCTATATCTTATGAATGTTTTGGGTTGCAACGACGAGCACGATGAGAAAAGGAAAATCGCTCATTTATTTATTTTATTTTCTTTCATGTTGAAGAGAGAAATTTATATTCAAGTCTTTTATCTTATTTTATTCCAACTTTTATTAGAGATTCTAATAATTAGATATAAAAATCATGTAAAAGCAAGATCAATATTCATACATCAATCAACTCAACGTTCAAAGGGTTATCAATCATAAGAAGTTTTACATTTCGCTAAGTCCCAACTAATGAGGGAGGGAACGTGCAGGTCATGAGTACACAACTCAAATTTATCGCTTGTTCGCTATGAATGTATCAAATATTAAATCTTACATACCTTATTTTCACAAAAGGTTTACTATCCTGCACTTGATGATGTCGGATTTTTGGTTTAGAACACGTCCTCTAGGAGAGAGTGAATTGGATCAATAAGGATGCTGGTTGGCTCCTAGACCTATTAAGATGAAAACACACATGAATGTAGCCAAAAGCATGCATCTAGCTAAAATTCTCAGATACTTAAGTCACCAAAAGTGTATGGTATGAAAGTTTTGAGGGCATTCGTTCCACGTGGTGCATTTGCATCGAGAACATGATTTTCATCGCAAAGAGCCACAAGCTGTTGAGTAAGAAATATACCTTGGAGAGAAAAATTTGTACTAGGAATTCAATATTCTTGAATACCTATATTATTATATAAAGAAAGTGGACCATTGAATAATTATCTAGGACAATTTACACTTTGCACCCTGAAAATACTTTAAGAGTCACTTACCAACCTTAGAAAAACATTATAGCATATTGCACTTGAGAAAAACCTTTAGTTTTGACATCAATGCACCCTCACCATTTTCAGGTCAAAAAAATTATTAGAGTTGACTTCTTATGATAGCAAAATTGTCGGCCAAAAAAACAAATGTATTTTTTTTCTCTTAAGTCTAACATCTTACATAAAAAGAGTAATAGACACCAAATCTTCCCAATACATAAAAATATGACTTATATCTATTGAAGTTTATTCCTTTATAGTGACATGACAATTCTTAAACTAAATCACTATTTTTAAAAACAAATACTTCGATTTACACTGTTTAATTTTTTTTAGTTCTCATATTTATTTATTTTTAATTATATAATTTTCTTTTGTTTTAGATAAATTACTCTACTTTTTATCATAAAATTTAATGAATACTAAACAGATATTCATATATAAAATTTAAAATATTTATGACATAAATTATTAAAATTTAATTATATAATTGAATAATATATATTTTTTACTTTGCACACAAATCGAGTGTGCCAAATAGCTACTCATGTTTTATGTTTTTGAACTCTTTCAATTAAATATAAGTGTTGGATTTGAAGCTCATTTTTAATGGGCTTGCTATTAGGTTGTATAATTTAAAAATCATAGTGTGAAACAAAAAAATTCATCAATTTGTTAGAGTATAGTGGTGAGTATTTCCGCCTGTTATGCAGGCAACCTGCGTTTGATCCCTGACAACGACATTGTTTTATTAGTAAGTTAAGACTTAAGATTTTTTTTATGTATGTTTTGGGTTGCAAAATCAAAGATGAGTAAGCAGAAGTATCCACGCGTGTGAGATGATACTAGCGGTGATACTAATTAATCACATGGGATACGGGTAAAATTTATTTTCATCATTGAAGTTTGATTTCAATCTCAAAATAGTCACTAAGTTTTTAGTTGACCTCAATTTCATCCTCTTGTTCATCATGTGGTGACATTTCTGTCCAAATTATAGGACTTTTTACTAATTTGATACCTTCAAATAATTAAATAAATTATTAGAAAATCTGTTTTTCTTTTTTCTTTTTTTTTTACAAATTACATACTAGGAAATGTGAATAGTCCATGTATTTAAGTAATTTTAATCATATCCACTTATGAGAAGATATTGACTTGGGAAAGGATTTACACTTCATGATCAGCAACATATTTAGTTTGTAACTTCAATGTTTTTTTTTTTCAAGTCAAAAAGAAAAGAAAACCAATATCCCTTTTGAACTTTAGAAAGAACATAAATTTCTATGTGAAAATAAGAAATTGATTTAGTTTTTGGATTCTCAATCGAAAAGGTTCATTTTGCTACTTACTTTTTCCTTTTGTAATGAAACCCATAAATAGTGATAGGAGTCAAGATGGTATAAAAAACGAAGGATGGAAGAAACAAGACCACGGTGTGATATTTTGCATATTAATTGGTGGTTGGAGATGTCATTGAATTTATTGTGTGGATGCAAAAATGAACTTTTCAATTACGTATCTAATCATAAAAAAATACATTCAGAAAAATGGAATTTGAGTGAGGATGTTACTATCTTGGTGTTGAACAATCTATTTAACATAATGATACTACACAATTTTAGTCTCGTGACATTTAGAGCCACTTAATTGCAATTTTTGTCTTCTATGTTTAATCTATTTTTGATTTTGTCCTCTTTGTTTCAATTTTATTTATTTACTCCTCTCCATTTAAGAATTTTTTGATTTTAGTACTATTTTGAATCAAACTATTATAATAATAATTATTTTTATACAATCTTCGTGTAGGCGGTATATCATTATTATAATAATAATTATTTTTTTCTTAAACCCTTGCACAAAAAATTCTATTTCATTAATAAGCTCTCTTTGATAAATTGATTACACTAATATTTGAACACAAAACTATTTGTTTGGTCTAATTGCATACTATATCAAATGATCACCTTATGATAATCATTATCTATGATTGAATACTGATAATATCAGTTTTAAGTGAATACAGATAATATACTCTTTAAACAATACAGGTACAAATAGCAATCAAATTCTTAGTTATCCAACTGTTAAAGAACAGGAATATTAAATACTTAATACGTATACAATCTGTGTGTATATATCTATACAATTATAACTCATAAATATCTTCTGCGAATGCATATTTGGAAAAGTCAATAAATATCGTTACATGTCCTTTTATATTTGGTTAAAAGAAAAGATAAGCCAACCTATTGAGTATCTTGGAGATAGTGTAGATCACAATCATGCATGTGAGGGCAGCAGCATCATGTTGGCTGCTTTCACCGCAAAAGGGGATAGCCACCCTCTCAATCCTAAAGTGATAACTTTCCTTACTAGGAAACCACAACCTAAAGTTGAACCCAAAATTTTCCGACTAAGGCCATGGCGAAGAAGTAAAAAGAAAAAGTGAAAATTAATTTAGGGTGAATATCAAGGGAATTGTTATATCGTTTGGTAGCAGTATAAGTTGCATGTGATAATGAAATTATTAGATACACATACCATAAATCCATTATTTTTCCACGACATTAACTTGCTTCATAGAAAGTATTATTTCATGAGATATTCTTAAAACAATATTTGGTAGATTTTTTTTTGTTTGTTTTTTTTTGTTTTGTATGGATTAAAAGCAAAATTGTGAAAGCCCTTCAGCCCCATCGTGCGGATTTAAGGGTGATAAAGTAGATTACAATTTCTTTCAACTTAACCTAAATTAATTAATTACACATCCCACGCCCATGGTGCAATGGATGTCTCATAAATTTATGAAGGATCAAAATTCTTTTTACCAAACTAATTATAAGCAGAATACCTATATAATCTCACCCATAAATCTATACGAAACACAACCGTATTCTAGAAATGCATATTCGATGGTATTGCTCTAAATGATTGTAGAAGAAATAATGATCAAACGTTGAAAATTTTCATCTTATATACATGGGCAACTTGGTCAGTTCAAGCTCCTAAGTTCCAGAAAAAAGGGAATATTTGTGAGAGCATATTATATGATAATATAGAAGTTGTCCATAATGATTGATATTAAGCTAATAAGAAATATAATCATAAATTATAGTGCTAACTTTTTTTTATCAGTATATTATCGTCATATGTACATGTGCCATTAAATGTCTATATTGACAATTTATACACCATGCATTTTTCAGTAATAATCAATCATGTTAATTTAAAGATTAATATTAATCTTATCACCAAGGATGGAGTCAAGAATTTGATTGAGGGGGGGCGAGATTTTTCTACATCTTTAGTTATTAAAATTTATGAATATAAGAGTTATATATAATATTAAGTTTATCATATTTATGCGTATACGATCAATTAAAAGTGCAACAATTAAAATAATATATAAAAAATAATATTGAAAATAATAATAAACTATTCTCTGATTCAAAAAAGTAAATATAATGGATAATGAAGTGCTTTTAAAAAATACTTATCAAAGAAATTTTTAACAATACTCAAAAAATTAAAATTGACATAAATCCCCATAATGATATATAATCAAAACTCAAAAAGTATCAAAATATATTCTCTCTCTCTCTCTCTCTCTCTCTCTCTTTGCTCTCACAATCAAAAAAAAATATTCAAAACTCAAAAAAATATCTTTTTCACAATTAAGATTCATATCAACAATCCTAAGATCCAAATCTCTACACAAAAATCAATTGCAAAATATAAATTAATAAATAAGTGTATAAATATCAAATTAGTACATAATACCTTCTTGTACATTGCTTTTCAAGAAAAAAAAATTGAATATTGCAAGGTTTGTGGGAGAAAAAAAATTCTATTAGGATTTTTTGATGTTTTAATTGGAATAGAAGAAAGAAGTAAAATCTAATAGAATTTTTAATATTTTAGTATGAAGAAAAGAAGGAGAAAGAGCAGAAGGAGAAAAAAAGAAAATTTAATTGTTATGGTAAATGAGATTTGGTAAAACTAAATCACCAAAAATAAAATAGAGTAGCCAAAATTAAAATTTTTATTATATAACTTATATAAAATTCAAAATTTTATTTTGGAGGGAGTGTGGGAGGGACAAAATTTTGATATTCTAATAAATATATATACTAAATAATGGATTTTCAAAAATTGAGGAGGGCGACCGCCATTACCAGCCCCTCACTTGGCTCCGTCATCACTCATTACTGAGTTTGTAACATGTTGTGGCACAACAACATAACAAATAGTTTATGTTCCACTACTAAAAAAACTGTTTTTAGTGACTGAATTTTGTGACCGAACACATTCGGTCACAAAAAAAGGAGAGTTGTGACCGCTTTTGTGACCGATTTCACAAAAGAATTAAAATATCTTTGTGACTAACAAATCGGTCACTAAAATGTAAATATCGGTCACAAAAAACAAAAATAATAAAATTTTAATTTATTTATATTTAAATTACTGTAGATTTTTTTTAAAAAAAATATCAAAAAGAAAATTAATTAATGTTATAATAGATTTGTGACCAAAAATTCGGTCACAATTTCGATCAAAGAGGCCAAGATTTTGTGACCGATTTTTCGGTCACAATTTCCCCTCAAAGGACTAGGATTTTGTGACCGCAAATTCGGTCACAATTTTCCTCAAAAGAGGCTAGCATTTTGTGACCGATTTTTCGATCACAATTTCCCTTCAAAGGGCTAGGATTTTGTGACCGAAAATTCGGTCACAATTTCCCTCAAAAGAGGCTAGCATTTTGTGACCGATTTTTCAGTCACAAAATGCTAGCCTCTTTTAAGGGAAATTGTGACCAAAATTGGTCATAAAATGCTAGCCTCTTTTCAGGGAAATTGTGACCGAATTTTCGGTCACAAAATCCTAGCCATTTGAAGGGAAATTGTGACCGAAAAATCGGTCACAAAATCCTAGCCTCTTTTGAGGGAAATTGTGACCGAATTTTCGGTCACAAAATCCTAGCCTTTTGAGGGGAAATTGTGACCGAAAATTCGGTCACAAAATCCTAGCCTCTTTGAACGAAATTGTGACTGAAGTTTCGGTCACAAAATGCTAGCCTCTTTTGAGGGAAATTGTGACCGAATTTTCGGTCACAAAATCCTAGCCCTTTGAGGGAAACTTTTGACCGAAAAATCTGTCACAATATCCTAGTCTTTGATCGAAATTGTGACCGAATTTTCGGTCGCAAAATCCTAGCCTCTTTGAACGAAATTGTGACTGAATTGTTGGTCACAAAATCCTAGCCATTTGAGGGGAAATTGTGACCAAAAAATCGGTCACAAAATCCTAGTCTTTGATCGAAATTGTGACCGAATTTTTGGTCACAAAATCCTAGTCTCTTTGAACGAAATTGTGACCGAATTTTCGGTCACAAAATCCTAGCCCTTTGAGGCGAATTTGTGACCAAAAAATCGGTCACAAAATCCTATATTCTTTAATTAGAATTGTGACCGAAAAATCGGTCACAAAAATTTATCCTTGTTAAGTGAAATTGTGACCGAAAAATCGGTCACAAAAACCTATCATATTTGAGGCAAATTTGTGACCGAAAAATCGGTCACAAAATCCTATCTTAATCATTAATCATTATTAATTTAAGGCCCTATCTTTTTTTTTAAATAAGGCCCTATCTTTTTTGTTTTTTGTTTTGAGAAGTACCGTCTAACATGAACATTAATAAAAATACGATAGCAATAAATCATGTATTATTTGTTGAGATTATTGATACAAATTTTCAGTTTTTTAATTTATGATTTTGTTTTGCATTAAGTAAAATGCAATCTATATATATATATATGTATGTATGTATGTATGTATGTATTGTATATGATAGAGAAACTGCTACAAAAGTTATTGGATCACTTTTGTTCAAATTTTACTAGTGAAATTTTTGCAGGTCATAATTTTTCTACCTTTTGTTTGTTTTTTCAAAAAGTTCATCCTAACACAATTTTTTTGGTAAAATTAAGTGCCTTATCGAAAAAAATTAAGGTCAACAAAATCTATAAGTGCCTTATCGAAAAATTACAAATAATTAATCTCATATTATTAATTCACTTGCAGTTGTTGCCTACATGTAAAAAAGGAATTCTTTTTTTCCCCTTCTTTCTATTACTATTATTTTTATCAACTGAAACCTTTTATAATTTGAATAAACGGTATTGGACTTTTCTTTTATTTTCTTTTATTTGCGTGTATTCTTTCAGTGAAAATATTTTAAGAAAGACAATAATTTAGAAAATCATATCTTAACTGCAATTTTTTATGAGGGAAAGAAATTGTTCGAAACATTATTCATCAATGTGTTATATCTCTAACACAATTAACCAAGATATGTTTAATTTTTACAAATCAGGATAAAATTGGAGAGAGAGTGTAACACTGATTTATTAATCTATATTTGGATTTGATCAGTTCAAGAAAACAAATTCTTTTTTTGATCCAAATTAGACTAAGTTCGAAATTAGACTTAATTCAAGATCCAAATTTAACTCATAGAAAGTCAAGACCCAAACAAGCATACTATCATGGTGGACCAGCATATATTTTAATTGGTTTTATTTTGATCACATGGAGATATAAAAGCACATTTTCCACGAGTTTCAAATATTATTATGATATTTTTTTTCTTTTAATTTTTTCTATCTAACTACCTATAAAAAGCAAAACCTTTACAGATCTTTTGCAATGCGATTCAATTCTCATAATATGTTCTCAAAATTGATATTGAGTTCTAGTTTGTATTTGAACAATGTGGGTGAAAACGAAGTGAAAGAAAGAACATCGGATGAGGGAAATTTGAGCTAGTTTCGTACATTTTCACTACTAGAAAATTGCGGTCACGAAATATATAGCTGTTTTCTATTAGTGTTTGGCATGAAAGAGGAGTGAAAAGAGGGAAGAGGAATGAGGAGAGACTGCAACATCAATCTCCCAAATCTTCAACCAAATGGTGCTTTTTCTTTTCCCGCTTCTTCGTCGAGTTTTTTCGGCCAATTAACGTAAGTTAGATCTTAATTTTCATGTCCTTTTTTTTTCTTTTTTTGCTTTATTTTATTTCCTGAATTTTTAATAGAAATGGTAATTAAATCATTATTTGACAATTTTGGTCAATAGTTCACTATATTAATTTATCGACAATCAATATATCATAAAAAAAGATAAATAAATTGATAAAATTTATATAAATTAGACAATAAAAACCCAGAAATCCTTTGAGACTTTACAAATTCCACATATGTCTTAAGCTTATAGATCAAGTTCAAGCTCGTGGAGATATATTAATTAAGCAGTAGTGCAATGACGCAAGGGGGGAAGGTAAACTTGCATATCATTCCAAGAAGTGCACGCACGAGATAATTAACTAATTTTCTTTTCGTGTTTTGGATGGTTAGATTAGATAATTAAGTATATATGAATATGATGTTTCCCATTTTTTGCCAATATTGGTAGGATCACCTGTTCAGGCCAGAACCAACTCGCAATCTTCCATGGCGATGCAACTGAACTTCAGGTATGTATGTACAAATGAAGCACCAATATTTACTCCTCCTCCGTCGTCCTTTGCTATTTCATACTTTCTATTTTATTTCATTATTACATATTTAGTTATTAAATATATATTTCCTTCAAAAAGCACTTTATTTTCTGATTACATACGCTTGGTAGATACACATTAAATATAATAAAGGATGAAATAGATAATGTAATAGAAATTAGTCTAAAATACCATCAAATATGTGTCCCGTTTTAATAATTCTTGTAACTTAACAATTTCGAAACTAAAGGGCATATATATATAACTATTTTTGCAGGCAATAGCTACCCTTTGGCTTGCTAGAAGAGAAATGGAGGAGAAACGTAATATCTCGGAGTCGAAATCAAGTCCTCAATCACCATCTTTCCAGCTCCAATTGCATGGCAATAGAGGGCTCTCGTTAAAGAAATCTCTGCAGAAATTCCTCCAAAAAAGAAAAGATAGGATTCAAGCATCCATGCCATACTAATCAATAAATTAGTGAAAGATTATAACTAGAGAATGCATGGTGTAAAACAAATTAAATTGGTCTGAAGGCATTAGTATGCTTAGTTGCTCTTTTGGAGCTAATTGTTCCTATATATTTAGTAATATTGTACTTTTCATGTAATTGTTTTACTTTACTTGAGATAAGTTCTTCGATCAATCGGTATGCAAAGAACTTCTAATGACGACTTGAAACCAAGTTCTGCATATCTAGTGTTGGAAAAATAGCTTTAAAATATCAAAAATTAATGGATATATATTCAAGGGGGTGCTTTATCCAAATATATATACAATGAACCAACAATAATATCAAAATAATACAATAAACAATTGATACCAGGTGTAATACCAAGATCAAATAGAGCAAATACCAGATTATGAAAAGCAACGAACAAACTTAGAATACTTATCATTCCAGCAACAGAAACTAAATGATTGAATCATCAGCTTGTGTCGATCTGCCTTGAAGAAATATTCACCCCACTTATAGGTGTGATGGAACAACAATACTCCTTCCAAAATAAGAAAATCCTGATACCCTTCTACAAGCCACATAGCTACATGAAAATCTCTATTCGAGAGCTAATTAACTCTATGTAAAGGCATATACAAATATTCAATGTATGCTATTAAAGTTGAAGTGAGGTACAAGGAACCAAACTTGTATTGAGATATAGGGACACTATAACAGAAGTACCGGACTTGTATATTTCTAACCAAAATCTAAGGTGCACCAAGAGAAACTATATTCTCAAAGAGATCCGCTCGAAGAGAAAGAGGATATAAAGTGTGTTTTTTTCTGGAGGTTAGCTATTCGGTATTTAGAGGAGTGTAAGTCACAACATTAATGCTAGTATCGAAAAGTTGGAATCGAAAATAGCTAGTAACTTCCAACTAACAACCAGAAATGTTTCAGGCAGGAGCCAAAATGTGTAGTTTTTCGACATTCAATGAGTTAATACTCTATAACTGCTCATTGGTGCTTAAATTTGAAATTCAGTCACGGTTCCAAGGTAAGTTCCAAATGAAGTTCTAACAAAGAGCAAAGGCCGAGACTAAAACAATTCGCTCTAACGCATCCATCTGTGACTCGTTGACCATGTCCGGAGCCAGGTCGGGTTGATAAGGCAGGGCAGTGCATATATTTGGTATTCAGTTGATTAGTTTAACATCCAATTAACACTTCACCACATATTGTGTGAAATTGTCAAGTCTAAATATCACATATGATATAATAGCACTTTTCTTTGTGCCTTAACTTATTGCATAACATCTATGGATCCCATAAGAAATGGCCTGTCCTAGGTTAAACCTTTTAAATGTTAACATGACAAAAGCCCATTTCCAACCCCAACCCCACCCCCTACAAAAAAACAGTAGTATGAAAACAATCAGTGTACTTGTTATATGCTTTCAATAATGGTACCTTCTTGTTTGAACCATTATCTAATTATCCAACTTATACCATCACATGAAAAAATAGATTGTTCCTTCAATTTGTACCTTGGATGTGACGGTGTGACAACGTCTATTGGTAACAACATATCACATAGAGCTTACCAATCTTTAAGATTGATGCGTTAAAAGCGGTGTGTCCGATCCTATCTCATGAATATCTTCCAAGGAGTAACTCCACTCCTCCAATCACAGCCTCGCAATGATATTCACTAGTTGGGTATTTTCAAAGACGTACTGCCAACATCTTGTCTAGAAGACATGGATCCCATTTAGAGCAAAAATTCTTACTATATTTGCAATTATATCTCAGAGGCAGACTCAGGTACATAGTACCAGTCAATGTTTTGGTGCAAACTTATACAACCAACAGCTTTTCAATACCACATTGAACCTTGCTTGTGGGGTCTCCACTTGGCAGGTTGAGTTGCTACTATCAATGTAAAATCAATGAGTTACTAGCCCCATCCTCAACCTGGACTTTAGGAATAATGAAAACTCAAGTCCTTTTGTTAATGAATCAACCACATTATCTTTGTTAGCAACAAAATCAATGACTATGATTCTTTTAGATAGTAGACCCCTTATAAATTCTAGTCTAACTTGGATATATCTCTTTGTCTTTTGATTATACTTTTAACTTCAAATCCTTGCAATTGTGGTTTGACTATTACAATACACAACAATGGTAGGAATAGGTTTACCAACCATTGGTAATCCAAGCATTAAACCATGAAGTCATTCAACCTCAGTTCTAGTAGTATTCAAAGCATATAGCTTAGTCTTAAAAATAAATCGAGTTACCGAAGTCTGTTTTACAAAATTCCAGGAGACTATACCTATACTCAAGGTAAATACATACCCTATGCACCCATTACTACTTGAGTTTTTAGCAATCTAGCTTGCATCACTAGATCCCTCGAGTACTTCTGGGAATTTACCATGATGCGGCCCAATGGAATTGCTACCTTTAAAATACCACATTAGCCTATCCAAAGCATTCGAAGGAGTTCGATTGGGGCAATTTGTATATCTAGACAATTTAGAGATTGCAAATGAAATGTCTGGACTTGTACCATTTGCTAGATAATGGAAGCTTCCAATAATTTGGGAATACCTTAATTAAGATACTAGTACACTAGTCTATTCTTGAAAAGAGTCATCAAATGATCATATGGCGTTTCAAGATTCTACAATTAGTATAACAAAGTTTCTCAATTGTCTTCTCAACGTAATGAGATTGAGAAATTGTTATCTCCTTAGTTGACCGAATCAACTTGGGTCTAAGATAAGCTTGTGCTACCTGGTTGTTAATGCATGGTTGTGAATTTTTGTTCACTTGATAGAAAATCAATGACTGCATGATTGTGCTTCCTATTGTTGATACAAAGGATGCCAACACATAGGTATATGTTTTGTAATAAGTAATACCAAGTGAGTCAAATATCATTTCCACGAAAAATCAAGTTATTTACATCTAGGTACTGAACTAATAAACTATCAAAATAATGGAATAATAACAGTAAAACTCATAAATACTAATTATCAAACAATCAAATGATCAAAATTAAGAATTATTATCTAGAATTATGAAATCCCAAACTGAATTAGTCAAACATGTTATTACTCTACCTTTAAGCTAAATGAGCTTGATTACCAATCCTGAATCAGTCAATATCACAAGAATCTTCAGACCTTGTGCATTGCTTCTTACCCACTAATTCACAATTTCTTATGTGAATTAAATGTATAAGAATGATTAACACATATTCAGATTTGATTGCTTATAGTATGTAAGTATATTCATGTCCTACCCCACGAATAATAAAATTTAGTCATCTCTATAAACAAATCGAGCATGAAGTTTTCTTTTGATAATCTATCCTAATTAACATTATCAATAATAATTAGCATTTATAAAACTTCACTAATAACCTAATTAAAACGATAGTCATAATTTTATATTACCAATAAGGCAAAATTTTGTATTTCGTCCTGTATCTATTAAGTCTTGGCAAAACTGGTCTTGCCCAAATATTTTTTCTCAATGTAGTCCTGTAATTTATGTTTTTTCCGAAAAAATAGTCGTTTTAATGTCGGTGTAATTAAGGTTTAGTCCTTGGAATAGTCAATGTGGTCGTTCAGAATTGTGACCCGGACATTTAAAACATACGTGGCTTGGATTTTTTAAATTGTAAGTAAAATAACAAACACATCATAAATTTGGGGTAGCGAAAAAAGAAAAAAGAAAACAATTGCGCACGTGGGGGGCATGTAATTAAATTTGTTGATTTAGCCCTAATTTGATTAGAAAACCCTAAATTGTCAAGAGTGGTAACCAAAGTCATTTCATTTTGTCTTAGAAATCCCCACTACATTGACTTTCGATGTCAAGAACCCAAACAATGAAGAAAACTTTCATCTCCGTTGTGTTGTTTGCCCCTGATAATGGTGAGTAAGAGAGGTGTTGTAAAAGGGAAGACAATGCGCAAAGCAGCTCATAAGATTCCTTGTAAGTACACCGTACCTTTCTTGGTTTTAGGAATTTGAATTTTTAAGAATGGTTTTGCACTTTGGCGGCTTTTGTATGTTGTTAGTTGTGTGATTTTATTTTGTAATAATCTTTTAATCATCATAGGCTGTGGTCCTCCCTAATAGGGAATCTCTAGATCCCAACTTGTTACTTTATGAAATTTGACTTTTATTTATTTCAATTGTGAGACATTATTTATTTCATGGTTCTATATTTGTCAGTTTCTATTTGCATTTACTGTGAGAATTTGTCGTTGACTCCTATAGTTTTTTTTTTGTGTAGATTTCTTGGAGCCTACAAGTGATGATACTTATACATTGACCTTAGTCTTTCACTTTGGTGGTAATGTTAGGAACTTCCTTATAGGTGAGTACGTAGGTAGGTATGGTAGAAAATGGGAAGGAGTGAATGGGAAAGTGTTGTGTATGTTGAACTTCAGGTGGCTATCTCTTACGATTAACGGGCTGGGTGAGAGGAGAAGTTAGTATCACTACAAAAAAATGTATTTTTTGTGACAAAAAATTTGTGAGGAGATTTGATTTTGTCACATAAACATACCATAATGTGACGAATCATAATTTCGTCACATTAAATTGTGTTTTTTAAAGCAAATTGAATTTTCCTCACAATAACTATGACTAAAGTGAGGAAATAGAATTTTCATCACGAAAAAGATTTTTTTTCCTTACAACAAGTTAACAACATGAGGTTATAAAAACAATTCCTCAAAAAATATCCAATTAATATTTTTCCTAATTTCCTAAAGCTATTAAACGGAGAAATATTATAAAAGACTATTTAAAAAAATATCAAATGAATATTTTGCATGATATCCCAAAAAAATTAGATGAATCAAAAGAAACCCCAAATATAATTTTGTTTGTAATTTTGACATTTTCAGGTATTTTTATAGTGATTAAAAAAATCAAAATTTAGTAAAATAAATAAATTTAAAAAATAAAAAAGTTAATAAAATTTTGTTCTCATAATTTTATATATATATATATGTATATATATAGCGCTCATTATAATGATCATCTATCACCTATAATCTTAGTTAGTTAAATACCAGTCAACTAATATTTGACGTTCAACATGTACGTGTACCTATTATAAATATTTTTCAAAATTTAAGGTAAGAAATTGGCTCAATAATATGGAAACAACTATTATACGATTTCTTAAAATATTCTAGAGTAAAAATACGGCTTATTTAATATTATGTTCACATAAATTATGTTTTATGTAATTTATATAACAAAGATTATTTAAAAACTAATATTTAAATTATTTAATTTATAATCATCATATAAATTATATATAATTATTTATATAATAATTAATATTTTTATAGTGATTAAAAAAATCAAAATTTAGTAAAATAAATAAATTTAAAAAATAAAAAAGTTAATAAAATTTTGTTCTCATAATTTTATATATATATATGTATATATATAGCGCTCATTATAATGATCATCTATCACCTATAATCTTAGTTAGTTAAATACCAGTCAACTAATATTTGACGTTCAACATGTACGTGTACCTATTATAAATATTTTTCAAAATTTAAGGTAAGAAATTGGCTCAATAATATGGAAACAACTATTATACGATTTCTTAAAATATTCTAGAGTAAAAATACGGCTTATTTAATATTATGTTCACATAAATTATGTTTTATGTAATTTATATAACAAAGATTATTTAAAAACTAATAATTAAATTATTTAATTTATAATCATCATATTAATTATATATAATTATTTATATAATAATTAATATTTTTATGAAGTATTACAAAATTGTCTTTTATATAATATTCAATTAATAAATATAATAAATTTTGATACATTACACCAATAAATATTGTTCATATATTATAAATTTAAAAATGAATATAATAAATTTCATAAAATGACGTATTACTTCATCAAGTATTACTTCATCAAGTATTAAACATGTTAATTATATATAATTATTTATATAATAATTAATATTTTTATGAAGTATTACAAAATTGTCTTTTATATAATATTCAATTAATAAATATAATAAATTTTGATACATTACACCAATAAATATTGTTCATATATTATAAATTTAAAAATGAATATAATAAATTTCATAAAATGACGTATTACTTCATCAAGTATTAAACATGTTATATTAAAAGTATATATATTATTCGTTGAGTTTAGAATTTGTATGAAAAATAAAAGTATTTTTTTAAGTATTCATAGGAACAGGTACTATATGGGTATAGTACGTATTTTAACAAACATAACTTATAATTGTTTGAATTTAATTAATCAATACATAATTAATAAATAAATAAAATTAAAATTAATAAATTAAGGTAACAAATAAATAAGAACAATAAAATTACAAAACCATTAAGAAAATTGCAATTGGCATAATGGTTGCACTTCATTCAACTATATCCAAGGTCAGGGGTTCGACTCCCCTTGGAGACGCTAAAGAGCAGTCTTGCGCGGCACTGTTGCGCGGTTAGCGGAGGTCGGGGGTTCGAATCGAGTTTGGAGCAAAACATATAATATTTCCACTAAAATACATTTTTTGTGAGGAAAAAGCATTTCGTCACATATGTTTTTTTGTGATGAAACAAAAAATTCCTCACAATAACCTAATGCGAGGGCCATTTTGTGAGGAAACTGTGACGAATTTTTTTCATCACAAAAACGTTTTTGTGTTGAAATATGGATTTTTTGTGATAAATATTTTCATCACAATAAATCAATTTTTTTGTAGTTTATGTTATGAATTATCAAGGTTTTGTATTGGTGTGGAGAGATAATGAATTGCATGAAATTGCTGTTGAATATGGTCTTAAGAAAGAAGAGTTGCATATGTACATTGATACAGAATATGTACTTTCTATTGATGAAAATGAGATTTAATAAAGAAATTTGTGAAAATGTGTGAGAAAATGTGGGTGATAGTGTGTGTGGGGGGGGGGGGTGGGGGGTAGTGTGGGTGATATTGATATGAATGTTGCTGTAAATGATTGTTGGGATAACATTATTTCGGCCTTATCACATGGCCTCAGAATTGGAATAATGACTAACGAGGATAATCAGGAGTTCATATGGAAATCATTTGCCAAACCCTTTTGAGAAATCAAAATCTTTGGATTTCAAGTAAAGTATGGCCGCAAAGCTAAAATTTAAAATAATTAACGGAATTGCACTACTAAGAGTGGAGCCTGGGGCTTAGTTTGATTTAACACAAGCTAAAAAATTTATCATGTCCAAACATAGTAAGAATTGACAAACACACACATAAATTGAGACGTAAAATTTGGTAGAATTCTATAATTAAATTTAATATTAGCGTACTTGTGATACGAGCATCAAATTTAAGAAAAAAAGGGCAAATTCCATAAATTACCCCTATGGTTTCGCGAAATGGCTAAAAATACCCCGAGGTTTGAAAATCAGATAAAATCCCCCTGGGTTTTGGCAAATTTGCACACGTGCTCGCACAATGACTGAGAAGTTGACAACGTTAATTTTTTCACTGTAATGCCCATTATACCCTAGCATAATTATTGACTAACCTTTTGTTTTGGGTGCAATGAAGTGTCTTTCAAAATTAGGATTTTCCCTAAATTCGAAATTTACAATGGATGAAAGGGGACCAGAAGAGGCATCAGAATTTGTTGCAGACACTGATATTCACTATCATGAGGTAAGTAAAGTTTGTTTTATGAAAATTGCAAACATGTAATCCATACAACTAATATACAATCTATTGCAGATCCCACAGTCTTCAAATGCTGCATCATCAACCCCTCAGACAACAACTACAGCACAGAGAGATGCAAGAGAACCATTTCAGGTATCTTAACTTGGAAATTAGGGTTTTCAAATAGTTTCCATAACACTAATACAAAGTGCTTCTTATAAACACTACTATAAAACAGCGATTTAGCCACGAATTTTTAGCCACGGACGGAATCGGTTGCCAGTAGCTACGAAAATGGCCACAGATTAAAGAAAAAAACGAAAACATATGGCCATAGAAAAATCCGTGGCTAAGCAGACAAATATCCGTGGCCATATAAATTTTAAAAAAAAAAACATAAATATTTTTGCCCTAGTAAAAAATTAAATTTTTTTTTAAAAATAATTGGACTTGGCCACGGATAAATCCGTGGCCACAAAATAAATTTATTTTTATTTTTTTTTAAACAGAGTGGCCACGGATTTATGCGTGGCCATATAATTTTTTTAAAAAAAATAAATAAATATTTTTGCCCCAGTAAAAAATTAAAATGTTTTTTAAAAATAGTTGGACGTGGCCACGGATAAATCCGTGGCCAAGAAATAAATTTATTTTTCTTTTCTTTTTTAAATAGAGTGGCCACGGATTTATCCGTGGCCATATAATTTTTTAAAAAAAAAACATAAACGTTTTTGCCCAGTAATAAATTAAACTTTTTACTAAAAAAAGTTGGACTTGGCGACGGATAAATCCGTGGCTAATAAATAAATTTATTTTTCTTTTTTTTAAAACAGAGTGGCCACGGATTTATCCGTGGCCATATAATTTTTTTAAAAAAAAACATAAATATTTTTGCCAAGTAATAAATTTAAATTTTTTTTAAAAAAAGTGGGACATGGCCACGGATTTATCCATGGCCAATAAATAAATTTATTTTTCTTTTTTTTTTTTGCAGGATGGCCACGGATTTATCTGTGGCCAAGAAATAAAATTATTATTTTTTTAAAAACGGGTAGTGGCCACGGATAAATCCGTGGCCTGTAATGCAAAAAATTTTCTTTTTTTTTTAAATTTTAAGTGGCTCGCTTAAATCGAGCGGCCCGACATTATGGGGCATTAAAACGTTTGATCCATTTCAAAATCATCATATTTTCGTCACGGTTCTTATGTTTTCCCTTCTTATGCTTTGAAACTTGCAGTTTGATCAACGAGAACACGTTTTTCTCTTTTAGTGATATATACGAATGACTTCGTACTTCGGTGTCAATATGCGGTAACGTCAATTAACTTGCGTAGGAATCATCAAAAAAATGGACTTTAGACCAGATTGATTAGTGTTGAAGTTGTATTGCGCCAATCGTACGGTTCCGTCTAATCTAATTAACGAAAACGCACGATTCGAAAAAAGTCAACTCTGAGTTTTGACTCTTGTCCGTGGCCATTTAATAAATTTAAATTTTTTAAAAAAAAAGTGGGACATGGCCACGGATTTATCCGTGGCCAATAAATAAATTTATTTTTCTTTTTTTTTTTTTGCAGGGTGGCCACGGATAAAAAATAAAATTAATTTTTTTAAACAAAAACGGGTAGTGGCCACGGATAAATCCGTGGCCAATAATGAAATTTTTTTTTTTTAAATTTTAAGTGGGTCACGGATTTATCCGTGACCAATAATAAAAAAAAATTTATAAATTTTAAATGGCCACGGATAAATCCGTGGCCAATTGTAAAATATCCGTGGCTAAGTAGTCATATATATCCAACACTTAGCTATTTTTTTCAACATTTTCAGATCTACTCTCATCCTCCCCCCCCCCCACCACAAGGTAACCTAATCCTTCACCCCCTCCCCGCGGCGCCGCCACCCCCTGCTCCCACCCCCCCCCAACGGCCGTCGACGGCGGCGTCCCCACCTCCCCCGCTGTCGCGCCCCCCCTCCCCCCCCTTAGTCGCGGTCCCCCCTTCCCCCGCCGGTGCGCGACCCCCCTCCCCGCCGGCGGCCGTCCCCCCCTTCCTGCCAGTAGCCCCCCCACCCCCAGCAGCCTCTCCCCCCACCCCCAGCAACCCCCCCACCCCCAGCAGCCCCTCCCCCCACACGTCTGTTATTTTTGGCTTGTAATTTTTTTTTTCGTTGAGTTGTAATTTTAATTTTATTTGTTGTTTTGTTGTTGTGGGATTATTTGTAGGTTGATATCATAAACGTAATTTGAGGTGGTCAAGGTTAAGCAAGGTATGAATTATTATGATTTGATTTATGAATTGTTATGAACAAAGTTATTTGGATTATGAATTGTTATGTCGAAGTTTGTTTGGATTATTCTTTGTTATGCCGAAGTTTGTTTGGATTATTCTTTGTTATGAATAAGTTAATTCAATTGATTGTTGTGAATAGGTTGGGATTATGGATTATTTTGAACGTATTTGGGATTATGGATTGTCTTGAATATGTTTGTTTGGATTGTTATGAACAAGTTTATTCAATTGATTGTTGTGAATAGGTTGGGATTATGGATTGTTTTGAACGAATTTGGGCTATGGATTGTTTTGAATACGTTAGATTGGATTATAGATTCTTATGAATGTGTGTGTTTGGATTGTGATGAAAAATTTATTTTGGGTTGAATTTTGTTGTTTTTGTAGGGTTAAATAGTGAAAAAATATGTTTGATAGGAAGAATGTCGAACAATGTTTGGAATAAATTAATGAGAGATAAGCGGTTATGTATTGTGGATTAATGAAGCATGCTGAACAAATATTAATTGACTAATATAATCTGTTGAGATGTGAAGTCTAACAGTGATGTTAACTTACCTTCGTTCTTTGTTTACAGAATATGGATATACGTGAAATTCGATGTTGGATGTATAATAGGTTAACAGTTGATCAGAAAAATTACACCTAACAATTTATGAATGACCTTAATCAGTTTATTCAATTTGCAACTACACAACCGCAGAATACAGCTGATAAAGGCCTCATTAGGTGTCCATGTTCAAAGTGTACAAATAGAAAGTATAAGGATACTAGTAATGTGCGTTGCGATTTGATGAAATTTGGGTTTCAACCTGAGTATTGGTATTGGACTTCACATGGCGAGTTAGCTCCAGAATCTCAACATCTGGATGTCGGTGGTGCTAGTCCTTCGAATCAGGCTAACTTTTCGTATGGACTCAATAATTACGAGAATTTGGTATATGATACAATGGGTGTGAATGCATCACACCATCATTATCGACCCGATTTGAATGTCGAAGGTGGTCACGATACTGAGATGCCGCGAAACAATGATCAATATCCTAATGTGCAAGCCCAACAGTTTTATGACATATTAGAGGCTGCGAATCGACCATTGTGGCTAGGTTGTGACAATCAGACGGAGTTATCAATGGCTCTTCAAATGATGTCATTAAAATCCGACTACAATTTATCTCAAGGTTGTTATGATCAAATGGCAGAACTTGTGAAGCCGTCTAATCCGTCGGATAATCATGTTCCTAACAACTATTACGAAGCAAAAAAAAATAGTTAAAAAGTTAGGTTTAATATCGGTGAAGATTGATTGTTGCATCGAGGGGTGTATGTTGTATTACAATGAAGATAACTGTTTAGAGGAATGTGAGTTTTGTAGTCATCCAAGATTTAAACCATCTAAAAGAGGTAATAGGAATCGTGTTCCTTATAAAAGGATGCACTACATGCCTCTTATTCCAAGATTGAAAAGGTTGTATGCTTCTCAAAATCAGCTGATCAAATGAGGTGGCATCATGAGCACAGAGGAAAGCCTGATGTTATTTGTCATCCATCTGATGGTCTAGCGTGGAAGCTTTTCAATGAAAAACATTCTAAATTTGCTGATGAACCACGAAACATTAGGCTAGGATTATGTGCCGATGGATTTAATCCATTTAATCATACTTCGTCGATGCAATACTCGTGTTGGCCTGTGATTGTTACTCCATACAACTTGCCGCCAGAATTGTGTATGACTACACCATATATGTTTTTGACATGCTTGATTCCAGGGCCACGTAACCCAAAAGAAAGGATTGATGTATACTTGCAACCTCTAATCGAGGAGCTGAAAATTCTGTGGTTAGAGAGAGTTGAAACGTATGACATTTCCAAAAGGCAGAATTTTCAGTTACGGGCCGCATTGATGTGGACTATCAATGAATTTCCCGCTTATGGGATGTTGTCCGGATGGATGACATCGGGTCGATTGGCTTGTCCTATATGTAAGCTGCAAACAAAAGCATTCAGACTAAAAAATGGTGGGAAGATTTCTTAGTTCGATTGTCATCGTTAGTTTTTGCCTGACAATCACCCATTTAGGCAAAACAAAGATGCATTTTTCAAAGGACGCCGTGAACGATCAGACCCTCCCACAGTAATGACAGGCGATCAGACGTTGGAAGAAGTGCGTGGATTGCCGAAAGTTACCGATGTGCCAGTTAAGCATCCAAAATTGCAAGGATATGGCGTACGTCATCATTGGACCAAACAAAGCATTTGTTGGGAGTTGCCGTATTGGAAAGACAATGTGGTTCGCCATAATTTGGATGTCATGCACATCGAAAAAAAAAATTTTGACAACATACTCAACCCTATCATGGATGTTAAAGACAAGACAAAGGATAATGAGAAGGCAAGATTGGATTTAGTTGAGTATTGTAGGCGGCCTGAGTTGCATTTGCAAATGATGGTTAATGGTAAGGTGCTAAACCAAAAGCTAGTTACACCTTGACCATCGAACAAAAACGTGATTTATGCACATTTGTTCAAGCTTTGAAGATGCCTGATGGTTATGCATCGAATTTGGGAGCGTGTGTTCATCATTCAAGGCTCAAGTTGTATGGTATGAAGAGTCATGATTGTCATGTGGTCATGCAACGTTTACTCCCAATAGCATTTAGCGCACTCCCACAAAATGTTTGGAAGCCCCTAATTGAAATAAGTCAGTTCTTCAGAGATTTGTGTTGCACAGAGCTTCGCGAGGAAAGTTTGTCGCAATTGGATAGGAATATTCCTTCGATTTTATGCAAATTGGAACGCATTTTTCCTCCAGCATTTTTTGATTCCATGGAACACTTGGCGATACACTTGCTTTTTGAAGCGGCAATGTGTGGACCTGTTCAATATAGGTGGATGTATCCATTCGAGAGGTATATTTTTTATTAAAAGATTTCCCAACCTCAATTTAAATTTTCTTTTTTGAGATCCCAAATGAATTTGTAACTTAATCGTACAAAATACGATTACAGGTTCCTACATGATTTGAAAGGTATGGTGAAAAATCGTGCAAGGGTGGAGGGCTCAATATGTGAGGCGTACTTAAATCAAGAATCATCATACTTTACATCGTATTATTTTGAAAGCCACATTCAGTCGAGGAGTACAAGAGTTAGGTGTAATGAGAATGATGGAAGTGTTGAAGAGATACCCTACACATTGTCAGTCTGCAATCAAGCTGGTAAGCCCGGTGGTAAATGCGTCGAGCGATTTTTGACTGATGATGAGTTGAGAAAGTCCGCATTACACGTTCTTATTAATTGCGACGAGGTCGTACCTATCTTCGAGTAAGTATTTAAAAAACGTCCCGATTAACTTGTTAATATTTTTAGTAAATTCTAACTCTTAAAAAATCTATTTCAATATATAGAATGTATAGGTTGTCAGTTAGCTACCATTGGCCAAATTTAACTGACCAAGAAGTTGAGCAGTCGGTCGAGATGAATTTTGTAGAATGGTTTGAACAATATGTAAGTACTGTTTTTAAAAAATGTATATATACTGGTTTGCTATAAATATTATGACAGTGTAATTATTTGTGTAGGTTCATGATCCCACAAATAATATCGCTAATCAAAATTTATGTAAATGGCGTGGGGACCAAATTGTAAGGTTAAGACATGGCAAAGGTACACTGTGAATGGATATGCCTTTCATATAGATGAGAACACACAACGTATGAATACTTACAATGCTGGTGTTTGTGTTCGGGGCGACGGGACTACAGATTTCTAAGGCATACTTAAAGAAGTGATTCAGTTAGAATATCCCGGTGTACCTGAAAAGAAGGTTGTCTTATTCAAATGTCATTGGTTCGACTCTGTTTCTAAGAGGAGTATGAAGATACACCCGCAATATGGCATTGTAGAGATCAAAGTTAATGAGAGATACCCAAAAGACGATATATTCATCATTGCACAACATGCATCTCAAGTATATTATGTACCGTATCCCGGCACAAGGAGGGATAAATTGAATTGGCGTTTTGTAATTAAAACCAGACCACGAAGTAGAGTAGCCAATCGACAAATTGTTACTGATGATTTGTTGCAAGAATCTTCACCCGTTGCGAATTCTGTGCTCGATAATGAACCTACGAGTGTTTTGGTAGATGCTGATGGTCCACTAAAAGAGGTGATTTTTGACAGTAATGCATTTCATAATGAACTTGAAGATGATGGGATACGAGAGGAAGCGAACGAGTGTGACGATGACGAGGAGGATGAATTTGATGAGGAACTTGATGATGATGACGACGAATGAGATGATGCGATTGAATACGACGATGATGATGAAGATGAAGATGAAGAGAATGAAGATGATGAATAGGATTTTTATTTTAATGTTACATGTAGTTGATGGTTTCGATTCATTGTCATGAATTCTTCTGTGACATGTAATTATATAGTTGATATTGTGAATTATTATTTTGTATTTATTCATAATTGATATGTGATCTATTGTTGTGCAGTTTGTTAACAATTTATTAAGTTTGTTGATTATTTGTTGAGAATTTTGGAACAGATGGCCGGGAGATCGAAAAAAGGCAAAGCCAAAGTATCGGACTCAGGGTCTAATCGGCATATGCCTCCACCGACCAATCTCAACATCCGTGTAGGTAGTTCGAGATCAGATCCTCCATCCCCTGCCTTAGGGTCCGCCCCATCAACGCCGATGAATGAAGGTCGATCCACCGATATGTCTCAAAACAGTGATACGGGTGGCCATCAGCGACTAATAATGCCACGAGGAAAAGAGTAAGTGAATTGATTTATATAAGTTTGCTTCTTATCAATAAATAGATATATATTCTATATATTTTATGTGCATTGCAGTGTATAATATTATTTTTTTCACTTGTACAATAGGTTTGATCTCGAAGAGAAATGAGTCGAGGAGATCAGGCGGATACTTGAGAATGGTTTCAAGCGACCGTGGCCTACTTGGAAAAAGATCCCCCTAGATGTTCGTGAGATGTGGTTTGCCCAGTTTAAGGTATGTCTATTTACTTAACTTAAATGAAAACAATTATTATAATTTGTTCGTATATGATTCTTTTTACTTGTTTTTGTGTTAGACAAAATTCTTCTGGCGGCCTGATCATTCGAGCCGAGTTTGGAAGAACTTCGAGCATAAGGGTTCGAAAATTTTGAAAAATAGATTGGCTAAAGCTCGTAGGGACAACCGTAGGCCCAATTAGATAGGTGAGGAATCTTGGGATGCTTTACGGGCCATATGGGACAGCCCAGAGTTTCAGAGGATACGGGAGCAGAACAGGGCAAACCGAGCATCGACATGGGACGAAAGAGGATTCCCTGGCCATAAGGGAGGAGCCAGATCTCATCTAAGGTGGCAAGATCATTTGGTAAGTCATTACTTTTCCTTGTAATTTATTTAATTAATTGAAGTAGTGTTGATTTTTACGGTTTTATCTCATTACTGTCCTTATATTTTACTTCATTTTTATTACAGACCGAGAAATATGGACATCGGCCTTCAGTAGACGAGACATTTGCAGCCCTCCATTGTTCACTTGCCGATGATGGAACTGAGCATTATGTCGATGACCGAGCAAGGGCTACTTTGGTAGTTTTATAATAATTTTTATCGTCACTTATTGTTTTTAAAAATGCTTTTATAACAATTATGTATGTTGTTTTTGCAGGAGAGCTTCAGAGCAAATTATGACGAAGCTTGTTCTCGAGCCGCCGAAAATGCACAGGGCGGACCTATTCAGCAGCCTGATAAGTTGGAGGTAACATTCAAAAGTGTATTTATTAGATATATATATATGTATTAAAATATATATATATATACTTTATTAAAAATATATATATATGTTTTAGATTTGGAAGCACACAGTCGGTGGTCCAAAGAAGGGTCGTTGGTATGGGATTCCCGGTGGACCCTCTACCGTGACAGTTGAGTCTTCTGGCTCATGGACTGACTTAAATACTTGGGTTGACCCCAAGACAGAGGAGCTCACACAGAAGATGAGCGAGTTAGAGAAGAAACACAGTCAGAAGATGGCCGAGATGGAAGAAAAGCATAGTCGAGAGATCTCTGGCCTTCAGAAAACTGTGTCCCTAATGGCAGCCAACCTAAAGAAACTCACGCGTCGATTAGCTCCGCAGCGTAAGAAGGGCTCTACTTCGTCTGCTCCTGTTGCTCGGGATGAAAATGAAGGCGACGATGACGACGATGACGAGGATGATGGAGATGATGATGTTCCGACTTTTGATCTTTAAAAACGTTTATATATGCATTATTGTATGAATTATTTTGTATGATTTCATGTATTAAACTTATCGAATAATATTAGTTATTAATTATATATATGCTATATGGATTATTAGTATTACATTGACATACAGTTTGTTAGTATTTAGGTTTGTTGGTATATTATAACAAATTAAATATTGAAAATTTATGTAAATATAGCAACGGATTTTTCCGTCGCTATTTTGATTATTTTAAAAAATAAAAAATATGGCCACGGATAAATCCGTGGCCAATCTAAAAACGCTTTTAATTTTTTTTTATTATTGGCCACGGATTTATCCGTGGCCATGTTTTTATTTATATTTAAAAATCCAAAACATGGCCATGGATTTATCCGTGGCCAAAATTTTATTTATTTTAAAAAATAAAAAATATGGCCACGGATCAACAATAAAAAAAATTAAAATTTTAATTTTTAATTTTTATTTTTAATTTTAATTTTAATTTAAGCTAAATAAGAATTTTAATTTTTTTTTATTATTGGCCACGGATAAATCCGTGGCCAAGAACAAAAATAATCCGTGGCTATATAGCCATGGCCAACGTCCGTGGCCAGTTTTAGCCACGCCACTTTTGGCGACGGAATTTTTCCGTGGCCAAATCCGTAGCCTTTTTATTTGGCCACGGATTTTGGCCATAATCCGTGGCCAAATCCGTGGCCAAAACCCTATTTTCTAGTAGTGAAATACTAGATACCAAGGCAATCTAGGCCACCAGTTACATCAGAAATTCCAATTCCACAAACATAATGCTCACATAATGAGGTGTGAAATTATTTTCAGCTTTCATATTTCACATTTTTGTTTTGTAACTTTATTTAAATCTCCCACTAATAACTTTGTGTTTAATTACAAGTTCCTACTGTGCATAGACAACAGACTTCTGTTCCAAAGAAAAGGAAGCAGGATCAACCTATTTCCTTATCCAAAAGAAAAAACTTGAAACATATTACCGCCTCAGCGACTCCACGAGGACCACAACCACAAAGAAACACCAACTAGACAAGGCCTACCATTACTTCCAGGTTGAAGGAGGTTTCAAGTTCTTATAAGCCAAATAAGGAGCAATCATTACTTTTTGTTTGAATTTTTTATAGATCTTTAAGTTAGTTATGTTTTGATCTATTTTGTGGTGGTGTAGTGTTGTGCACACATACTCGGGCATATTTTGTGGTGGTATTGTGCTGCGCACAAAAACATTTCAGCAAGAATCCTTTTGTAGTGCTAAGACACAATTTAAGTGCTTCAATATTAGAAATTTGGATTGCACAACTTCAATACCATTCATTACATTGCATTTACAAAGGTCTGAAAGTACAAATTACAACAAGAAGTAAAACACGTACAAATAATTCCTACTTAGAAATACACCACCAAGTAAAACAATTACAATACATACAAGCGACTTCAGCATCCTTTGAGTACATTCTAGTTTCTGCAATTTCAAGAGCATCTCCTCCCTAAGTTGTGCCATCTCTTCAGCGTTGCCATACACACTTTGGTTCTTTGATTCAACTTCATCGAACTCTGGCATCTGATTATCACATGAATCACCACTTATGATAGATACAGAGTGAGGTTCAAGCCCTTCAAACCATCTGCATTTGTTGTTCTTGCAACAAGTGAATAATTTTCCAACAGTTTTTTTGGTTGGACCAACTACCCTAATTGCAGCATGTCGTTGGCAGTAACAATTTGGGTTTCTGAACCTCAAATCAAGGGAACTCACATCTTCAATCCGCGAAGTAGAGCTGCTTCTTGGGGGATTCATTCTGTAAAATTTTAAAAAATTTTAAAAACAAGGAGAAATTGCAATGAAAAACGACTTACCTCAACAATTGCAAAAAGAAAAGAACAGAAGAAAAAAAAGACTTACCTCAACGCGTTTGGTCGTTTCTCTTCCAGAAGAATAAATAAATTGCCAAAAAAAAACGACATACCTCAACAAAGAAAAGAACAGAAAGGTTCCTTGGAAGGAGACAACTCAGTAATGAGGGTTTCTCTTCCACCATCAAACATTTATACCAAATACAATGGTATTTAAGACAATTAACAAGCAAAGTCAAAGTCTAAAAGTTAAAATAACAAGGCCAAAACGTAGTAAAGGCGCGTTCACTGCACACTCCATCAAGTTGGGATGACGCGCATGTCTATTCAAAACCCAAGGGGTTTTTAGCTGATTTTCAAATCCCGGAGGGTTTTTAGCCATTTCGCGAAACCACAGGGGTGGTTTATGGAATTTACCCAAAAAAAAAATCGAGGAAATAGTTTGAAGCCAAGAAAATTGCCTTGCGACAGGTTTCACACGTGTTCTCTTCCTTTATTTTTGTATTATGATATTTGTGGCGGTTGAGAGAAAAATAAAATTATGTGTGTGTGTGTGTGTGTGTGTGTCTATTAGATTAAAATTTGAGCCGTTAGATGTTGTTAGGATAAGTCTAAGCAATTGATTCTTATTTAATTGAATGAAATAAATGATATAACCTGTTGTTATGTAATATGTTTAATGTTGACCATTGATTTTTATCGAAAGACGTCTAAACAAAGAATTATTCAATTTAACCTTGCTAAATATGAACTTTAAAGCTACTGAGCTCAGAGCCGAGTGGTGGGGGTTCGAAAGTGGTATCAAAGAAGTCCTGAGTTGGAACCCTCTTGTCCTCTACCCCTTTCCCTTTGAGTGAGTGTGTGTGGGGGTATTTTCCGGTTGACATCTTTAGGGTGTCCCGAGATGATTGTATCAAAAAATTTAGAAAATGTGGGACCACAATTGTCAAAAAAAATATACTGTGGGACTAATTTTAATTTTTATTTTAAATAAGAATGAGACTAAATGTTTTAGGCCTCCTATCCTATGAGACCAGAAATATAAATTTTCTCCTACAAAAATGTGCAAACTAACACATGGTGCAGAGCACGTGCACACTTCCATTATTATTTAACGGAAGTGGGTGGGATGGACGAAATCTAATTAAAAAAAATTTAAAAAGAAGTTGTAAAATTGATGACCCCATAAATGCTAAGACTAAAAGTAAAACATGCGCTAAATGTTGGGAGGAAAAGTGATTTTTTTCGTGACTTTGTAGTGGTGAAAATATGAAGAAAACTTCAAAAGTGTTTACTTGTAGTGGTAGGTTTTCTTTTTCTTTTCTATTGTCAAATTATCTCCCCATGGCATTTAGGCAAAACATGATTGCAATTGTATTTCTTGTGTTTTTTATGGCGTAGATGGAATTCGCATGATCTTGTCAAATTCATGATACAAAATATATATACAAAGTTATATTTTTTTTTAAAGTAGCGGTGGCGTCGAATTATATGGTGATGTTCGATAATGGTTGCTATGGTATAAAACAAAATTAATTCGCGAAAATTAGTGAAATGACAATTGATTGAGAAATTTTGTCTGATTTGACGAATCGCATCTCTTTGTGGATGGGGTGACAACTGTAATACAAGAGAGTTATTATTCATTTCGAAAATTATTGTTAGACTGAAGTTTTTTGTTAAATAATGACAAATATTCGGGGATTGTTGGTAATTTTTTAAACAAAAGGGGGTTATTCGTTCTTTCACATAAACTCAAGAAAAGTGGGTGTAATTTGCCCTCCTCCTTCTTCTTCTTTTTTTTTTTTTTTTTATCTACGCTCATATCATATATGTATATATATTGGATATTGATGAGTTTGTTATGATCCCCTTAATATAATTTTTTTTTCTATTTCTTTTGGGTGGGTGCCGATAATAGAAAAAGTTTATAATTATTATTATTTTATTTATATTAAGGTGGTTATTTAAAGATGAGTGGAATCATTGCATTCCAGTTAATTCTATGTAACTCTACCAGTGAGTCAAGATAAAATAATTTATCCAAACTTATTTTAAAAAATATATTGGTCCTTGAGTAGTATTTCAACAAGTTCCCTTTATTAGTAGGTAACTATTGATTGGAATGCAGTTTGGGCACATTCATTCCGGTAGATTTCTCCGATACCAAAATGAGATGTGTACTATAATTAGATAAGTGACAAATCGATGACATTTAAATTAGTGAAACACATCTATTTTTTTCATGTTTTAATCTCATCCCCTCATCCTTTAACAACCTATACATATTTTGCTCGACTCTGAATTGATGTTTACAAGGTCAAAAGAGCTGTTATTTCGGGTTTCCACTGATACTTTTTTCTTATATAACAATGGATCTAGCAATTTTTTTTCAAGCAATGCCTCCCAATTCTCACACTCTATTGATATATAGTACCCAAATTTAAGTAAAAAAGCAGAGAAATCTCGAAAAAAAAAGAATAAAATAAATTAAAACCAAAAAAAGATTTTACTCTTGAAGAGAAAAATGACAATGGCACCAACACCAGCTGCTGCAACGAAGCCAGCAAACAACAACGAAAATATGAAGAAGAACAGAATTCAAGTGTCCAACACCAAGAAACCACTCTTCTTCTATGTCAATCTGGCAAAGGTTACTTAATTCTAGACTCTTTTTTCTACTTTTACGGTTCGGGCATCCTTTCTTTCTTTTGTTTTTATTTTTCGTTTTGATATAAATCACTTTAGAGATAATTTCCATTTTCGTCCGTTATGTTTGGGGGTGTATATTTTTTGTCCATTAAGTATGCCTTCTACAATTTTGATCCTATATGTTTTAAAATATTGCAATTTCAGTCCCATTTCACCGGAATCCGTCAGAATTCGCTGACATGGCGCATAAAATTGTGACGTCACGTTAATGAGTTCCGACGGATTTCGGTGAAATCGGACTGACATTCCAATATTTTCAAAATATATAGGACCAAAATTGCAAAGTGAATATTTAACGGGCAAAAAACATACACCCCAAAATATAACTGATGAAAATGACAATAATCCCATCAATTTATTAAGATCCAAAGTATAAATGATACTATTACTGATTCTTATTAGAGATTACAATTAATTTTTTCATATTTTTTTATATCTTAATACAATCCTGCAAGTACATTTTTGTTTGTGTTGGAATTTGGAAACCCAGTTTTGTTTTTTCTAGGAAATCTTTGATATGCATAAGATTAGATGGTTTGACGAATTGGATAAAGCACATAATGGACATGAATTAATATTTATTTCCATGTTCATGAGATAATTATTGTTATTATTATTATTTTTTCTTTTTTGGAAAGACAGAACTGATAACTATTCTCTTATATCAATAATCTTATAAATAAGTTACTTAATATATTCGTCAATAATCAATAATAGATCAATCAGCATGTCTTAATCTTCAAGGATTCGTTGTTCAAGGCAATCATCATATAGATCAATCATGTCAAGTGAGGTTATATTATTGTGATAATATATATATATATATATATATATTACAATGCAACTTGGCATTTTAAGTGTCCATAACTTAAAGAAAAATATTAAGGTGAAATTAATTCTAATCCATTTTCAAGTCTTCTATTTTGCGAAAGTGTGGATGCTATATGTCTGAGACTTTATTTATGCTATTAGTTCCTGTTCTTTTTTTTTTTTTTGGTTATGCATTTAGAGTAACACACTTTCTAATTGTGGTTCTTTCCATTTTTTTTTTCTTTTTGTTGAAAAATATTGTTGTGGTTTGACACAGAGGTACTTACAACAACATAATGAGATTGAGCTTTCTGCTTTGGGAATGGGTAAACAATCGATGTCTTTGTTTATTACCTCTTTTATTTCAGAAATTCTTCTCAGATTCCATTCACATGTGTGTGTGTGTGTATGTGTGTGTGTGTGTGTGTGTGACTATATGTATATATATAGAGGCAGCAATTATTGATATAATAGAAATATAATACAAAAAAAAAAATTAGATTTTGAATTGAGAGAAAAAACTTAGTGGATTGTGTACTGTTAAGTTTCCGGTCAATCCACGAAACATGGAAAAAAAAAAGAAAAAACAATTGTGGTGCCTTTTAACTTGACACATTTAATTAAGAAAATTAGAGAGAAATTTAAGCATCAATAAATGGCTTTAAGAAAAAGTTTACATCTTCATGCATATTTAAATATATATATATATGTATATGTTATGTATATAATTATATATCTTAAAAGGAAGAAAAAACGGAAAGAGAAGTTCTTTTGGAATTCATTATAATTATTAACCATTTAATTACCTAGCATATTAATTTAGAGAGCTAAAAATTAAGTATTAATAAATTATTGAAATATATCATCAAGACTAATTCATATTATAGATCAATATTAGAAATCACCCTGTGCGAAGCACGGTAAAACATATTCTTATTTTATATATTATAGTAAATTTTATTAGATAAAGAATAAGTTGATGAAAATGAATCAATTATTTCTTTTGTAGGACATAACATATTAAAAGCACACTATAGAAAATTAATTGATAAGTTTGTGTATTCAAAAATTCATTTAATAACATAATATATTCAGCTTTATTATTAGAATTTTCTATTATTAAAGCATGGAAATTTTTTCAGTTTATACGGGGATAAGTGATAGACAATTCTAATACTTCAAAATTAATGTAATTAATAAATATTATAACTGGGACCCCATATATATATATATATATATTTGATTCAAATTAAAATGTAACATATATTATCTCAAATTTTGGATAATAGTTGGACCACTTTGAATAATTATAAATAAAGTACACCTATACTAATTAAAATTAATTAAAAATTATTACAATTTTATACGTATCAAAATAAAGCATAATAAGGCTATTCGTCTTTGCCTTCACATGGCGCTTAGATGGACAGTTTCAAGATTCTTAAAATATCATTGACAAAAAGATTGGTTTTAGATGAGTTAGGTTGACGAGTTCACCTGTATTGAGTTAAGCAACCCGAGTGTCGACCTGATCTTTCTCAAGTTGGGTTAGGATATTGGCCATTGTGTTTTTGAGTTGGGAAAATTTAAGATGATCCATTATCTCAGTTCAATTTGAACCCATTCAATCTATCTCCGCCTACACACACACACACACACATGCACGTAATAACAAAAAGGATTAACAAGCATAAAACACTCTCAACATGATTTTGCTCCTTTAGGATCTCAATTTAGTTTTGCTAACTATTTATCTTGCACTGCTTGCAACAGCAATCACAACAGTGGTCACAATATCTGAGATTTTGAAAAATAATGGATTTGTCAAAGAGAAAAGTAAGTAAAAACACCAACCCTCAACGAAAAAATTAAGGCCGAATGGAAGTATCATACCCACAATAATTTTCTTGTGATCAATTACAACAGGTATTGTGACATCCACGGTCGGCATGAAAGATCCAAACAAGGGACGCTTGGTTCACAAAGCCAGGGTGAGTTTTTTCTGTACACACACACACACACACACGTGTGTGTGTGTGTGTGTATAGTTATATATGTAATTAATGACAAATATTTAAATGATACTATATATTATTATTACTATAGTAACAATTGTAGTAATATATGTTAAGTGACAATACCTTTAGCTTGTTATTAATGATGTCTATTAGGTGACAATAAATTTTATTATGGTACAATAAAGCTCTATTGTGACAAGAATTAATTTAGTATTTTAAGTTGATATTAGTTTACACTTTATTATATTTTTTTATCACTATTAAACTTATGAAAATCCTTACTGTGATAAAGCGAAGTTTTTATTTAATTTAATATGTATGATTAGTAACAATTTTTTAATTGCCACTTAATATATTATCATTAATGTGCTTTTTTTTCCGTTGTGGTGTTTATACAATAAAGCAATATTACATTTATTTTTTTTATAAGTGCATAACATCAACCTCATAAAAGCAATTTTTGTATTCCATAAAGATTTGATTTTGTTATTCTAAATAAAAATTTGTAACTATCTCTGCCCCTATATATTTGAGTTCTATCTAATCGTATGAATTTAAGCCAACCTGGAGACAAAACCACTAAACATTTCCAACATTACTTGGGTGGATGTTAAAGATTCTCAAGATCATGAATACGTGTGTGTGTGTGTGTGTATATATATATATGGCTATAGTTTTAAACAATTTAAATCATGCAAATGCGGTGGTAAACTTTTAGTATTGGACTTAATATCCAAAGTAGTCGCAATTAACTATAACTTCTTTGATTTTGGGGATTATTGTCAATTTCTTCCGTTATATTTGGGGTGTATGTTTTTGCCCGTTGAGTATTAACTTTGCAATTTTGGTCATATACGTTTTGAAAATATTGCAATTTTAGTCTGATTTCATCAGAATCTGCCGGAACTCGCTAATGTGGCGTCACAATTTTATGCGCACATGTCAACGAGTTCCGACGGATTCGGGTGAAATCGGACTGAAATTACAATATTATGAAACATATAGGATCAAAATTGCAGAAATCATACTTAAGGGGCAAAAAACATACATCCCCAATCATAAGGAACGAAAATGGGAATTATCCCATTGATTTTTATTCACATTGAGATCATGAGTCATTCTTCCACAACTATATGTATATATATATATATGATTATTTTTAATGTTCGTAATATGTTACAATTCAGATTATATGTATTTGAATAAAATTATATGTTTCACAATTCAGATCGAAATTTTGCTGGAGAAATCAGAAAAATTCGAGTCCCTCATGAATGCAAGCCATGCAGCGCAACAGACAGCTGCAAACGCCAAAGCTAATAATGCTGGCAATGCAAAAGTCACAACCGCTACTACTAATGTTCCCAATGCCAAAGTTACTACTACTACTACTGCTACTAATGTTCCCAATGGGAAAGTCGAAAACAAGTAGTGGCCAAGAAGAAGATTATAAATATATATGATCTTCTCTTCTAGTCTAATGTCACATTTCCGTTCTTATACTGTATCTCAGTATAGATATGAGGAATATATATATAGCTAAATACTTAATTAATTTTGCCATTTATAACTACCATTATTAGGAAGGCAAAGTCATAGCAATGCACTTATTAATGTGGTGCTGCAGAAGATGTGCTTGTAAGCTGTATATTTGCTACCTTACAGGCTTTTATTACTTCTTGCAGTCTTTTTTTTTTATTATTTTTCCTTTTCTTTTTTTCCTTTTATGTGGACTTGTATCTTCTCAAGATACAAACGTTATGTAATTTTTTCAATTGTAAGAGTGGAAAGCATTGAAGGAAAATAAATCTTCCTTCTAATTTACGTCCATAGTCAATGATATTAATTTGTTGTAATCTGATTGTGATTGTGTGTGTGAGTGTGTGTGTGTGTGTGAGAGCAATCTCGCTCTACTCTTTTATATATATACACTAATTTTTAATATGTGCTATAATATTTTATTTTTATTTTGCCCTATTCGTAGTTATGCAATTTAATTGATTTATAAATTAGGATCTTAACACCTGTTGACGCATTCTACTATAAGATTAATTAATTGATAATGGCAGTCATATGTTGTTGATATTTTGTTAGTACTCTGTATATTTCGTAGATAGTAACCTTAGAGAAGAAAAGCAAACGAAATGTACTTATGCACAAATCCAGGAATGATTTTGGTCAATGTACAAATGAATGGGGAGAATTCTTTAAATTGGAGTAGATTTATGAAAGAATTGCCTTACATGTTAAAATGAAATTAGGTTTTATTGATGGATTTGTTGTTTAATCGATAATTGATGATCCAAGTTTTAGACAATGGTGGAGAGTTAATAGCATGGTGACTTCGATGGATATTGAACTCCATCAGTAAAGACCTAGTACAAGGATTCATATATGCGGATAGTGCTAAGGATTTTTGCGTGGAATTAGAACAACACTATGGACAAAGGGATGGACCGCCTATATATTTATATTTTTGATAAAATTTTTAAAGTTAGCTACTAAACAAAATATATCTTTACCCACTTAAAACATATCTTGATTAAAACTACATAAATTTAGTAAACCAAATATATTTTGATAAAACCTTGTCTTTCCAAAGCTACACTCATTTTGATAAAAACTAACATAGTTTGATAAATCTTCAATTACAAAATAAATAAATATAAAATTAAATATCATTTGAAAAAACAAACTTAATTTCAAAATAAACATAGTTTGATAAAACTTTCTTAACATAATCATATATTGTTGTAAAACTTTTATTCACCAACTACATATAACTACTAACACAACTCCACAAATTAATATATTTTCACAAACTAACATATTTTACAACTAATAGCCATTTACTCACATAATTGATCATAGAATCACTCAAGAAATTCATAATCACATAATTAAATCTCTACTACACATAGTTAAAAAATATGAATATGGTAACTACAACAAGCATGAAACCATGAATTAGCATGATTCTACTATGAATATGCATAACTAGCTACTGACATACTAAAATTCATAAACACCAACTATCCTAGCATAAATCATGAAAATCAAAATAACTCAACTCTATACTACATATGAGATCATAATTATTTCTACCTTCTTCAAATGTTTTCTAAGTAGAGAAGGATAGATATGAGTAAATATGTGTAGTTAAAGAAGGAAAGGTATATATGTATATAAGGGAGATATATATATATATATATATATATATATATATGTGTGTGTGTGTGTGTGGGAACATATGCAAAGAGGGCTTTACAAGAAAAATTGGATGTATATAGATAGAGAGAGAGGGGGACGGTTTTGGTGATTGGGAGGGGTGGAGAAATGTTGGTCAATCTCAAGTTATAGAGTTTAAGGTTGTGAAATAGAATTATTAAATTAGTATAAATTAATGTAATGATTGATACATACACCTAAGTATTACTAATAAATGTGTCCATTCAACTAATGAAGTATATATTTTCATGGGTGTTACTCTACTTTGATGACTCAAATGCTACATAAATGGAAGTCGTCCAAGTATTAAGGTACATTAAATGATGGAATCTCCTATCTTGAGATATGTTAGAAATATACAAACACATTTATATATATCTATATTATTATAAAAAGAAAGCCATTTTTGTCTCACAAATGGAGGTTATTTATGTGATTTTACAAAATTTTCCCTTCAATTTTATGTGGAATAAATAAAGATATGTAAAATTGTAGCTAAAATTGAAAATTCACATGAAATCAATATAATTCGGATACCAAATTTTGATGTGTCAATTTCACCCTTTTAATTAGTAAACACATGCAATAAATAAGCAAATAAAAATGTCAATATTGTAATATTACATCAAATTTAAAAAATTCATGTTCTCAACCCACTAACCACTTAATTTCTCTAATTACAATTACTTGATTTTTTTTCTTTTTGTGTTTATTCTTTATCATGTAATTTTATTTCATATAATTATTTTAATTTTAAATTATTATAATTTAATAAATTATTTCAAATAATCCTTAAAAAAGTATTCGTATAAAAGAAATTTAATAATATATTTATATTTTCTTCATAAAAAAAATTAAATACTAAATTGAAATATATATTTTTTATCTTTTGCACACACGTAGAGTGTGCGATGTTGCTACTATATATATATATACAAACTTATAATTATATAGACACACACACATATATATAAATACGTATGTATATATAATTGTATCTATAATAGATAAATTACTATATATATATAGATATACATACAAACATATATTGATGTGGACATGTATATGTATATAAGTACGTATATACATATACCTATATCTATAGGCAATAGGTAACTTAAATATATATATATATATTGTTAGTACTTAAAACATGTTAGTATATATGTGTATATATATGAGATATACATATGTGTGCATTATATAAAATTATATTTTATTATATTATTCATATTTTATAGATAGTTAGACCCTACATAAATAAATAAAATGTGGGTTTGTATTTAACTATACATTTTTATCGAATTAATCCAAATCTCATATACGTATATATAATTTTCAAAATTAGTAATAATAAATACATAAATTTGAAATTTCATTACTAAATAAATGATCATGCTAGCATATATGAGGCATGCATAATATTGCACATTAATCCTAAATTTATGCATAAAGTCACTTATTTAATTTGAAATAAATCTCATAGCACCTATTACATGATTAATATTAGTTTCACATAATTTATAATAATAATATAATAAGATTTACCGAGTCATCACACTGCCAACATACAGTCATCATATAACCTTTGAATGTTTGTGTTATGCAATGGAAACATTTCCACAAGCATAAGTTTTCCCCCGAAAACACTCAAGCGTGTCATGTGGGGCTATTGCAGTGGCAAAGAGGTACAAGTAGTTTAATCTTGAAACTCAATCCATCATCTCTTCTAGGGATATTTCATTCTATGAGCACATCTGTCCATACCATACAAAGACTTAAACCAAACTTGATCTTCCTACTCCGTTGCCTATTCTAGATGCTCTTGCTCTCCAATTATTTGCGATTCACTTCCTTCTGTTATTACGGATAGTGTAGTTCAATCCATGCACCAACCTATGTTCAACCAATCTCTTTACCAACCTCATCCTACACTCATTCCCATGTCACTGCCCTTGAATTTCTTCCATCTAGAACTAGCACTGGAGCGAAGAAAACTCCATCTTGGCTGCAAGATTTTGTCTACCACAATGCCATATCTAATCCCGCTAATTCAACACCCTTTCTTCTTAATTCATACACCAGTGTTGTCTATTGTCCTTTGTTAGAAAGACACTTTATAATTTTCCTAGACAAATAGTTGGAAAGTCTAGAATAAATGTGACCTTTGGAATTATAACTTTACACATTCTCTAGAAAACCTTTCAAGTTACCCACTTACTTGGAACTTGAATGAGAATAAATATTAGGTGGAGAAGTGGAACTTAATGAGAGTAAATTTTAGGTGGAGTAATGGATTTTGAAGTGAGTAAATGGCTAGGTGAAAATGTGCCTATAAAAAGGGTGCTCTAGCAATTGTTTTGTATCAAGAAAAAATCAAGTAAAACTAAGTAAAACTCTCTAGTAAAAACTTCCTCTCTTGTTCATGTTTGTACATTTTGAGTTAATCATTCTTTAGTAAAAATTTTATGTTTTTGTTTTTTGTTATCCTTCTTCTATCCAACACACTTCCGCATTCAAAAATTCCCAACATCCTTCTCATTCCTCATTTGTGGCCAATGCATCAGTCACCAAAAAACCTTCCTCTTTTAAGGAAGTTGTAAAAGATCAAGAAAGAATTACGGCAATGAATAGTGAATTGAAAGCTCTAAAAGCTAATAACACTTGGCAGTTGACTACATTGTCTCTTGGAAAGCAAGCCATTAGCTTAAAATGGATCTTTAAGATCAAATATCATGTTGACGGGTCAGTAGAAAGGTGTAAGGTCTGCTTGGTGGCCAAATGTTTCAATCAAATCTTTAGCATTGATTACTTTGACAGTTTCTCTAATGTGGTCAAATTTAGTTACTACTAGATTGTTTTTGGCAATTTGTTCTTCTTGTTCTTGAGCTATCCATTAGCTGGATATTCATAATGCATTTTCGTATAGATATTTGAATAAAAAAGTATGTCTTACACCTCCTAAGGGTACACTAAAGCCCAACCTGGGCAAGTATGCAAGCTAGAGAGGTCTTAATATGGTTGCAAACAAGCTTTCCGCCACTGGAATCAAGAGTTTACTAGTCGGCTCATTTAGTTTGGTTCGCTAATTAAGTTATAAAATCCTTTTTGCATCAGAAGTTAAATATTAGGACTTTGGGTATATCAAGTACTTTCTCGGTTCGAAAATTGCTCGTTCATCTCATGGCACAGTCCTTCCTCAATCCAAATATATCAATGATATCTTAAAGGACACAAGTCTTACTCAAGCTTCGATAGTTAATACTCCACTTCCTAGTGGTCACAAGTTTCAAGTTGATATTGTTGTTGTATATCCAAACCTCAGCAGTACAAAAGGCTTATTAGCCTCCTTCTTTATCTCAATCTTTCCAGCCCCAACATCAACCACGGGGTCCAACAACTTAAGTGAGTCTGTGTTGGGCATCCCACAATTGCCCATTGGGATGTTGTCATTCATGTTCTCCAATATCTCAAGGGTACTTCTTCATTTGGTCTCCTCTTCCCAACAAACAATAAGCTCATTCTCAATGCTTACTGTGATGCAGATTAAGCTTCAAGCCCACCACAAAGAAGTCTCTCACGGGCTACTGAATTTTTCTTTGGGAACTCTCTTATTTCCTAGAAAATGAATCATCTTCTGAAGTTGAGTATCGGAGTCTAGCAGCTACAGTGTGTGAATTACAATTGATTTCCTATCTCTTGGCGAATTTCCAGCTTCATTTACCTCTTCCCATTCCGTTGTTCTGTGATAATTAGATTGCCCTTCATATCACTAAAAACCCCATATTCCATGACCGCAATAAACACCTTGAGATCTTGTGATATTGTTCACAAAAAGTATAAAGAGGGTTTTGTTTCACCTCAACAAGGAAACGCATTTTACTTCAAGAAACATATTTATGTTTTTAGTGTAGGGTAGCTTGCACTGCACTTGCCCACACACTATCCCTTGCATATAATATAAAGGCATGCTTTTCTTGTTTTGTAACTAAAATTTCAGATTAATAACAGAATTACAAATTCTCCCTCCTTTCTCTCTCTAAACTTTACTCTATCTTCGATTCTTCATTTGTGGAAATGATGATTATCAACATATTTTGTATTAAATGTTGACTAATTTTTTGAATTAGGTTTCTTATTCATGTATTATTTAATTTATTATGAACTTCATAATGTTTTTAATCAAGAATTAATTTTGCGAAAAAATTATATTGATATTTTTTTTTCATAAGGATACAGATTAGAAAAAGATACTGGTAAAATCGAGCCTGAAAGATAAAGATAAACTATTGTCCATTTATTGTTTCAAAAAAATAAGAATCTATAATTCAGTTAATAAAGTTTGTTTTTATGAAGAACAACTAGTTCATAAACATAAATAAATAAATTTACAATACATACTATAATCCTATAAAATTTATAAAAAAAAAGTCTAGAGAAGAATAATGAAGTGTTAGTCATTCATTTTATATGTACGTTATGAGTTTAATCTCATAATTTTATTTTACATGTATTGAATCTTGTTTTAGGATATTAATACTCAATGACCTTAAATAGATAAAGTAGATGATGTATGGCCTCATTCAAAAAATAAAATAAAAGTAACTGTAATATGAAATGAAATGAAAGGGAAAAACATATTAATACACAAAGGAAAGACTATCCGCGATGTATTATCTTAATGCATACATTTTGATCGTAACATTTGTCAATAGTTCCGTCCATGGATACACGAAATGCTCAGGGGATCTTTCTGGTACAATAGAAGATAAGACCACACCTATGCGCTTTTCTTTTACATGTTCGGACATTTTCTTCAAAGCCAAACGATTTTCACACAGCTTTTCCCTTCTTTTTTTTCAATCACGTACCCACCCTAGATGCATGCTTTTAGAGATCGCCAAAGATAACTATTTTTGCAAAAGTCGTTAATATACAAGTATGTGTATCGTAACAAGTAACATGGAGATAAGTCAAGTATCGTTCCTACTAGGAACCAATTTATTCAATTACTAGGTACTATTCTAGCCTTATTCGTCCTTATTCAAACTAGTCAATAGAGCACACTTGATATCTGTGTAAAATAAAAAGTTGAGAAAAAAGATAAAAGAGATATAATATATATATATATATATATATATATATTGATAGAGGACAGAGAATGAGAAAAGAAATAAATTAATAGCACTTTTGTGACGACCCAGTAATCCTTAATATTTAAATAATTGATTTAAAATCTTTTGCTTCTTGGAAATGTTATTATTACTTGTTGTTTTCAAATTTTAGTCTGTTTTTGAGATTAACTTAAAATTTGAACGGTAAACTGTTAATTTTCGAATTTTGATTACCATTCTTGGAAAATTCGTCTATTAAATACTTATGAGTTTTCAAAAATAATATAAATAAGTATTCTAGACTTTTATGCAGGGAGAAGATGCAATTTTGAATAAATTACATGATTTTCCAAATTTTAGACGACTTTGACATTCGAACACAATTTTCGAACTTTCTATATCCCTCCAGCCATGGATACCCCGAGGGGTTCCCTTGAACCACAGGGGATTTTGTCCCAAAAGGCGCCTCGCAATGGAGAAGAGAGCCTGGGCCTTTATAGCACACAAGCACCTCGTCTCTAGTCGATGTAGGACGATCTATGCCTCATCAGTAGTCAAATATTATCATGAGATGATAATTAGATTTGATCCATTTGGAGCTAAAATTAATATTCCATAAGGTCCCTTCGTAACCCTCTAATTATAACTTGTTTGAAAATATTTAACTTTTCGATGAGATGGACACATTGGATGAAGGTTGAGACGAAAAATGAAATTTTATTTTGAATAAAATAAATAGCTTTCAAAAGTAAAAATTTGCATGAATATGTGGATTAGTCCAGTGGTGAGGAGTGTTGCCATTTGAAGGGTTGGGGTTTTACTCCATCTAGCAACAATATTTTGTTTATGTGAGAAAATCAATTTTTTATTGATTTTTTCACTTGTCCCACATCGAAAAAAATATAATTTTTCCTCACACCTTTTTCCAATAAAAGGGAGCCTTGACGATAGGTTCTAGACACACCAAAAAATGAAAGTAATAATTCTTTAACATTCCATGAGTTGAAAAATTTAAAGAATAGAATTGCTTTAGTAAAACTTTCTTTTATAAGAAAATTTGTTTTTCTAGTTAAATATTTTTAATGATTTTGGAGCCCACACTCCGGAGTTAGTGCGGGATTGCGAAGAAGATCTCGGTGGCCAAACGAGTTGATCCCAGGCTTCGAAAAGAATTAATAGGAGGTTTTTTCGCTGTCAATACGCATCCTAGCGGGGTTTGTTGGTTCTAAGGCTGAGGTTGGTATATTTTATACTTTCTAGTATTATGCAATAGGAGTTGTTTAATTAATTAAATTGTTTAATTTATTATTTATAGCTTTCCATAGTGTGTATTTTTTATTTAAAATTTAAATGTCATGCATGCACGTATAAGGGCTTGGTCTTTTTTATTTTCTATTGTGTTCATTAATTTTTGTGATTAATTTTGACAATTTTCCCAACATATACAAGGAGCAGATAGTGCCAATGGAGGACTTCAATAGTTTTAACTCGCTTGAAAACCTTGACCTATCAACAACACCATACTGGGTGTGTGTAGGAAACATCCCGGGCATATGCGACAAAGAGGATGTGGCCAAGCAAATTGGGGAACAATACGATGGTCTGCTAGCATCGGGAATTTACGGGAACTTGCTACGGATTAGAGTGTATCTGAGTTTATTTAGGCCGCTGGAGTGCAGATGATTCATTGAGACACAGATGTTAGGAGTCCACTAGATATGGTTCCAGTATGAACGGTTAGTCAAATTCTATCAGTTGTGTGCCACGATTGGACACCTACTGTAGAAATGCTCAAAATACACTAACGAAATAATAGAGAAAGAGAACCTGCTTTTGAAAGTTTTCTTTATTACGGCATTGGGAAAGGCTTTATTCCCCATGTAGCAGCAATGACAAACAAGGTGGGCACAGGGCATTGTTGTACCAAGACGACGCCGGCACATAGCGATAACGAGTATCAGAAAGAAAATTGGGACGTCAACGACAAAGCGGCGATAGGAGAAAAGGCGTGGCCGAATTAGTAATTGGATATGTTTGGAAAGAATTCTGAGCTATGTAAAGTAAGGAAATAGAATATCGGCTCAAGTAAGGAGACTGATAATATCTCGAATCCTCATCATAAACTGATAAATATATCTTTGCCTCAAATTTCTCTGGATTCGAATATTTCCCAAAAATTAATAGGGGGTCCCAATGATGCTGATGAAGCATCTAACGTGAGGAAAACAAGGGTGCGGTAGAGTGTCGTGGCAAGTTTGGAAATAATACATGTTGACTAGAAATTTGAAATTCTTGATGACTCTGGAAACATGATAAAAATTCTCCACAACTAGAATATGTCTAATGCAGGACAACAACTCAAAACCTTTAAAAGGATGCATACTCGACCTCAAGAAAAGGGAATTAGCCTTCGTGATATGAAAAAAGTTGCATGATGAGAGCAGTGAATAAGAGAAGATGACTTTAACAAACGAAGGAAAATGGATACTCCACCAGAAAATTCAACAAGCATAGAATGTATAGATTACTTTAACAATTTCGTGGCATATATGATGGCTACGCAATAAGTTCTATATGGAGGGTGAGGTGCCGCAATTTCTACAGGCTCAAGAATAGTTTAACTCATATCTGAGGAAGAATGAGAACATCGCTTGTGAGGCAAGATTACCCTTGATTTTTCCCTTGTCCCCCCCACCCCTTCTTCTCTTCCACTTTTCTTCTCGCCCCTCTCCCTAATTTGAAACCCTTCCCACTCGACGCCCCTTATTGGTTTGAGTTTTTGTTTTTACAATTTTTTTAATTGTACACATTAATTATTTTAGTGTTTTAGTGTATAAATTCATGTGTTTTATATGCCATATGTTGTATAAATTCATGTGGTTTAGTATAGTTGTAAATATTTTTTAATGTATATATGTTATGTGTTGTATATTTTGTTGGTTTTTAATTGATATAAATTATTGAAGTATTATTGTAATGCATTTTCTTATTTTTCTTGAAATCATTGGTATTTCTCTTGTTGTACTTGATTTGCTGAGCTTTTTAGCTCTGGGATAACGTCAAAAAGGTACGTGTCGCTAACCTTTGATAATATTTAATTCAATATGAGCTATTGCTTGGCTATACTTAGTTATAATTAGGTGTATATTTATGTATATGTTATTAGTTAGTTTGTAGTTATTAAGCTATTCTGAGATGCGGAGATGGTGGATGGGATTTGGGGGAAGGAATGGAGTCTTCCAATTGTTTGATGTGGTTTATACGTGCTTGCATGTTGTAGCGAATAAGGGGTTGGTATGTATTTTGTGACAATATATAGTTAGTAAATAATATATAAGAATATGTATTTTGATTAATGTGAAATGTTTGTATACATTTGGTAATATATTGCTTGTGTTCGAATTTCTGATACAGTCCAAGTAATAGGATATAAAAATGAAAAGTTAGAGGATATAATAATTAATCATAACATTTGTATAATAATTAATAAATCTGTAATATGTAGATGGAAATACCCTCACATAGGATGTGGCTGTATAGAAGGACTGAAGCTAAATTAATCGGGGCTTTCAAACTCATTTAGTGATGGAGTTGACCAATTTGTAGAACATGCTAAAGGTTGCGAAGAGTTTGTGAAGTTTCAAATGATTCGATGTTCATGGTGAAGTAGGACCTATCCGAGTGAATACATTATGCGGTCAACCAAGGTCATCGACAAATTTTGACAATAATCCCCTACAAAGATATGCAGATATGTGATTTGATGCTGCTAGTGAATATGTTGTTGTAGATGATATAGGTGGTACCGGGAATAACAGTTAACAACCTATTGTGGAAGAGGCGCCAAATACGAAAACTCAAAAATATTTTGATCTTTTGAGTAAATTTAACAAACCAAGTTGGCCTGGGTGCAAGGACCATTCGTCGTTATCTGTTGCGGCAAGGTTAATCAGTAACAAGACTAACTATGATATCGCACGGGATGGAATTGATGAAATCATACAGTTAATGTTTGAAGTAATGCCTACCTCGCATGACCTTCTGACAAATTTTTATAAGAAGCAGAAACTTGTAAAAAGATTGGGTTTGTTTAGCTATAAGATTAATTGTTGTGCAAATAGTTGCATGTTGTATTATAAAAATGATTCTATTGCGATAGATTGCAAATTTTGTAATGCTTCTAGATATCAGGAAATTCTTGCTCGAAGTCAGGTCGACATAAACACATTCTCGTTAGGTGGATGCATTACCTACCACTAATCCCACAATTAAAATGATTGCATGCATCTTTGAGTTCAACACCACACATGAGATGGCATGTAGAGCATCACCGATCTGGAGGGGTTATGTGTTACCCCGTCGATGGGAATTCATGGAAAATTTTTGATGAAGATTATCCTGATTTCGCTGCTAAACCTAGAAATGTCAAACTTGCTTTGTTTTTTTTTCTTTTTTTTTTTTGGTTGGGATCGAACTTGGTTTGTGTTCCGATGGATTCACACCTTATTCTCAATCAGCATCGCCTTATTCATGTTAATCCATGTTTTTGACATGCATTATTCCAGGGCCAAAAACCTAAAAACCAACATTGACGTGTATTTACAACCACTTATTGATGATTTGAAAGAACTTTAGGAAGTGGGTGCTGACACATATGATGCATCAACCAAGCAGAATATTATTTCGAGAGCTACGTTGATGTGGACAACCAATGATTTTCTGGTTTATAGGATGTTGTCTGGTTAGATGACTGCTGGAAAATTGGCATGTCCATATTGTATGAGTTATAGTAAGGTCGTAACATTGAAACATGGACGAAAAAATACCTAGTTCGATTGCCATCGTCAATTTCTTGAAATGAATCATCCTTTCCAAATGAACAAATTGAATTTCAAAAAGAATAAGGTTGAGTTCGACACGCCACCATCGAAAGTTGATGGTCGTCAAATGTGGGAGCTTGTACAGTGGTTGCCGAAAATTACTGAGCAACCACATATGGATAAGTTGCCTGAGTCTGGTGTGACACAAAACAAAGTATATTTTAAGAATTACTGTATTGGAAAGATGTTTTAATGTGGCATAACCTGGATGTCATGCATATTAAAAAAAATGTGTTTGATCACATTTTTAACACAATCATGGACATCAACGGAAAAACTAAAGATAATGTAAATGCACGGATGGATATGGCAGAGCTTTATAGGCAGCGTGATTTAGAATTAGTGCAGAAGTCGAATAGGCAAAAAGAGAAGCCAAAAGCGAAGTACACCTTCACGCTAGACTAGAAGAGAGCAATATGTGAGTAGATTTAGGAAGCTGAGTTAAAATGCTATGTAGAGTTGGATGAGATGATTGAAAAGTGGTACACGAGAGCAACTAGACCTAAAGAGGTTGTCGAGGGAGAAGACGAGGAAGGGAGCACAACCAATAACTTGATTTGGCTAAATCAAAAGCCAAACAAGTTCACATACGTATACAATTGATTAATTTACATGTTTACTTAATTAATTATATAAACTTAAATTAATTAACATATGTATTTAATATAATTTATTTTCTTCCATGTAGGAGAACTACCAATAGTTGTTGCAAGCCAACGAGCAGTCAAGGGAAGGGCCGCCAGCTTGGGATGAACTTCATTCCTCGGGAAGGGAAGGACCAACACTCATATGCATCTACGTCGACATGTAGTGGTCATTCTACTTCAGGAGGAGAGGTACAGACTCAACTGTTGCAACTCAAAGATGAGCTTAACAATTATATAACAGCTCGTAAGGAGAAGATCATCTAGTTAAAGACACATATTGACACAATGATATTGATGATGCAACAATTGTACACCGAACTTGTGGGCAACCACCCCTCCGCCTCTGGAGTAGCTCTCAAGCCATCTCGTCATCTTCCCTGGGGCAACACGTCCTACGACATCACTCATGCTGCTCGTCAAGGACATCTCACTCCACAAATATTATCACCACAGCCAAATATGAACCCCACCGATGCCGGAAGTGACAACAAAAATGACTTCCACTACTTTGATGATGGTAATGAGTAGAGTTGTTAGATATTTTAATTTGTGGTATGAACAACATTTTTATTTGTTTTGTATATTTGTATTTATATTTGAATTGTGTTTGGAAGAATATGGAATATTATTGCGTATTTGTCAATTTATTTTGGCTTTTTCGCATTTTTGTATGTTTAAGCAAAATTGTGTTAAAATTATATTTATATTTTACCAAAAATGAAATTATATACAATAAAATAAAATAAAATAATGGTTGAAAACTCCCCTGGATTGAGAAATAAACCGGCGAAAAATCAAGGGGGAAATTCCCTCGGATTAATAAAATTTAATTTAAAACAATAAACCGGCGAAAAATCAAGGGAAAATTTCCTCGGATTGATTAAATTAAATTTTAAAACAAAATAAAGTGGAGGAAAACCGGGGAAAAATTCCCCTGGAATAATTAAATTTAATTTAAAAAAAATAACCGACAGAAAATCGTGGAAAAATTCCCCCAAATTGATTCTGGCGGAACATTCTGTCGGTTTTCCCCCAGTTTTCCGCCGGATGGAATTCCTGCAAATCATGATTCCGGAAAATTTTCCGATTCCGTCAACCTTTATTCCGGCCGACCATATTTCCCTAAAATTCTGCCGAAAAACTGCCTTTTTCCCTTTGTGATGTTAGGTGGTCTGCTAATCGAGCGGCACATTCCCTTGCTTCTTTTCCTTCTTGTAACTTATAAAGTATTGATATCTAGGGTGCAAGCCCCCCTAATTGTATTAAGCAAGAATTAAGTTACAAGCAAAGTAATAAAATTTCCAAGAGCATTGCATCCCGAGATGTGCTTATCAAAAACAAAAATAAATAAAAATGAGCGTTTTGCCCTCATAAACTATGAAAATACAATGTACTTTCAATTTTGCTACTTTCCTGATCATATTTTGAAAAATTAGAATGTTTAAATCTTGAAAATAAAAATATATATTTTTTTATATTTGCATTCCAAAAATTGAATCATTATAGGTATAATATAATTATTTCAACTTTGCTAAATATAAACGATTGATCCATCTTTTTTGACTCTTATAACATATTTTTTTAAGGGGAGGCAAAAAAAAAAAAACAAGTTTCAAGTTTTTGGTATGAATTCTCTTCTCATTCACTTTTCAACTTTCTAGAAACGGATTTAAGTATATTGATGAATATATATATATATATATATATATATATTTATTTAACGTAGTAAGTAAATATTGTTGTTCTAAATAATTAACTAAGAATAAAGTTTATTTATATCATTTTGTAGTCAGCAAAATTTAGATTTGTTATTTTATATTATTAAGTGTTTACAAAATTCCGGAGCAAATATATTTTCATATTATATGGGGGCAAAGTGTCTATTTTAAAAGTTGAACAGGGTAAAGGGACACATTCACCCTCTTAAAAATGCAAGGAATAAGTATTTTTCTACTAAAGCATTTCAAAATTATTGTAAATTAGAGTTTATCTGTTCTTGTCTTTCTTCTGCATCTACTTGGTGTTATATTTAAATTTTATCCGTGACTAACATAGATTAATTAATACTTGATTATAAATGTGCTTGTTTCTCAAATATATATATATATATATATATATATATTATAAATGTTCTTGAGACCCCATATCTAATGGGATTCCTTTGGAGAAAACTTTGCATACAATAGTTGATCACTTTGAAGTGCAAGTCATTGTCAAAGAAGAGAATTTGGAGCCGCACATTCAATAGTGTTTTCGAATTTGAATTTGAATTCTTCTTTTTAGTGTTGCTAATATTCATATTCGGTAAACAGCTAGCGCGTTGCTTGCTGATTAATCTCCAGTTAAGCACAAGTAGTTATCCAAATCTTAATCATCCAACAATGCAAGATTGATTTTTTTTTATTATTAATGATACAATCAATTTGGAACACCCCATAAATATCAACCAAAGCACCACACACACACACCCAAAGGTAAATTAGAGAGGACAAGAAGGTTTGAATCCGAAATTCCAATGATGTCAAGTTCGAACTTCTACCACTATGCTACAACACCAGTGGAGCAAAACTGAATTCAAATTTGTATAATTTCCCGATTTTTTAGATAATTTGTTTATTTAGGTAATCCATAATTGGATCCACATTTTTAGTCAATGGAAAATTAAATTATTATGATTAGCTAGTTCGTAGGATTCTATCTAAACTTCAACACGCTAACAACGTCAGAAGATATTTGGTTGAATTTATGTCAAACATCCTACAAGCTCTTACATCTTATGAAATATTTTTAAAACTTCTAAAATGTGAAATCATTTTTAAAATAAATTTTTATAATGTTTGGATAAAACAAAATCAGATAACTTATAAAACTTCAGTAATTAAAAAGTCTAAAACATAAGTTGGGAATTCTATTTTGTAAATATATAAATATAAATATATATATATATATGTATATTAACGCCTATGAGGCCCAACGTCATCGTAAGGTTCAAGCATATAAATGCAAGCAAATTTTCTTGTTTGATAGTTTGTTATTTGAAGTATTGATATAGTTGATTGAGTATAATATACCAGGAATGCATTAATACAGCTGATTGATTTTAATAGAAATGAATGTTATACAATCAATTTCTATCCAAATATATATATATATATAGATATATATAACACTCTTAACATCTTATCTTAAGAGCTTTAAGCTCATTTTATACAATTTTCACAACATATTTTATGGTACTTTATAAACTGCATGTAAAACATCTTGCAATATATTTCTAAAAACTTATAATATCCTCTAAACACGCTGCTATTCTTGACCCTCACTCAAATCACCCGAGCAAACTTCCTGATCCATTTAAGACTTGACTCGATCAAACAAGTTTTGACCTTTGCACATCCTCTACAAGTGTCCAATCAATATGCTTCCTTTTTCTTTTTTTTTTTAATTATTAATTTCTTTTTCCCGAAAACTCCAAGGTACTTTCCAATAAAGAGAGAGGGAACAAAACAAAATCCCTTCCCAAACCCCACTTTTTTCAATGCCCCTTTGCAATTTTGACCCTTTCAATACAAGAAAGATGTTTCTTTCTTTTCACCAAAGAAACTACGAAAGCCAAACGTAATCGGAGCCCTTTAACATGGTCAAGCTTAGCAGCCTTTTCTTGGAAACGTATGGGCCAAACTAAGAACCTTTCTCAACCTTTTGATCTTTCATAACAAGAGATACCTCATACATGCTTATGAAACACATTCTGTAGAAGCAACCATTTTGGAATACTCTCATCCATAAGAAAAAGAATGCAGGTTTCCGAGTTTCATCTACCCACACACACACACACACGCACACGCACACACACGCATATATGTATATATGTATATATATATACACAGCGAGACAAGGGTACAATCAACTCAAGAGGCAATCACATAGCCATCTAGTATCAAGAAACACACAATCTAATCATAGAGAGAAAAGAAGAAAGTAGCTGTAAAAAGAATGGCAATTGGATCACGAGGTGGAGGCGCTGCTCGTGGTGGTGGAGCAAGGACTGGCGGCGTCAGGCGAGTGTTTGAAGAGTTCAAGCCTGTCTCAGAATGGCAACAAGACGATGAATCTCTTGTTCTCAATATTTATCTTCCCGGTATGTTTATATCTTTCGTCATGTTTTTTTCTCCGATGAATCTCATATTCTCAATATTAATCTTCCCCGTACATATATACCTCGTTTTTCCTAGTATATAGCTAGATTCCTCCTTTTCCTTAATAACTAGAATTATTGTGTTGAATTTAAACACACGTCATCTATCAATTACCCAATACATTCCACAAGATGTAACAAAGAATACACCCCTGGAGATGCTAGTTCAAAATTTGAACTGCCAAAAAGTTGGACTTCATCAAGGATTCCTCACCATATTCACTAATTATTCCCCTTCATTTCCCAGGCTTCATGAAGGAGCAAATCAAGGTTTCAACCGAAGGCCGGAATATCATAAGGGTTCGTGGAGAACGCCTGGTTGCTGGCAACAAATGGAGCCGTTTTCAGGAGGATTTTCAAGTCCCGGAAGATGGTGAAATGAATTCGGTTCGTGCAAAGTATCAAGGAGGTATTCTCAACATCTCAGTCCCAAAAAAAAAAGTCGAAAAACCTCAAGAGGCTCCTCCTACGAGTAAAATCCAAAAACAACCCACCCCTCCAAAGGGTCAACACATAGCCTTAGAACCACAAAAGGCATCGGACGAGCAAAAGCAACCCACCCCACAAAAGAGCAAAGAGAAAGCTTTCTCAGCCGTTGATACAAGTCAATCAACGGCTGAGAAGAGTATAGAACCACAAAAGGCATCAGATGATCCTAAAAAAGAACATCATCAAGATGGCGATCAAAGAGACAAAAGGAGCACTTCACCATTGCACACTATAGAAGCTCAAAAGGCATCGGTTGATCCTAGAAAGGAACAGCATCACAATGGTGATGAACGAGACCAAAGGAGCATTACACCATTGAGCACTGTAATTTCTCCCAAAAAGAAGAAACAGAGTGAGCCTAAAGGAAAGGGTATTGCATCAGGTGCTATAGAATTACCTGAGGTTGAGACTGCGAAGATGACCAAATTGGAGAACAGTGACATACCTGAAAAGAAGGCAGACAACAATGAATTATACGGAGCATTATTAACAACGGAGAAATATAAGAAAGCAGTAAAAGGGCTATCGGAGCTCAATGAAGAAAGGCAATTGCTGGTGAATATGGGGGTGGCCATGCTTGTTATTGTCGGACTCACTGCTTATGTCACATACAAGTTTGCTTCTGGAAATAAGAACTAGAGTCTCTTAACATGTATAGTTTACCTGTATATAACATCAGAAGAAAGTTCAAAATAAAGGGGACAGTTGATAAGTTCCTCAACTATTCTAAAGTCCCATAAGCAATGTAAGCTGAGCGATGTGAAAATCATGAGATCAATGATTCAGATTTACTTGCAAGAAATACAATGGCAAAATAGTCATTTTATTTATTGAATTCTTAGCCTTTTCTAACTTGTCCTGTTGATGGTAAAACGGACCTTTCTGATCTCAACTGTCAGCAACGTGTGCTATTTGTAATCATCCTGCACCTGAAATAAGCATGAAAAATCAAGGAAAGAAAGCCCTCTTCGCCATGAAAATGTAATCCATATAACAGGAACCGTGATACAAATAGAACCGGTTAAAGCTCTTCAATAGATGCCAAAAGCATAGTCATCCATTTATCCATGACTCAATACTCTCTAAAAGATACATCCTTTCATTGCAGAGGTATGCATACATCCAATACCACAAATGCACTCATGCAAAAATGAATAGGACAGGATTTTCTGAAGACCACTTCAGAGTTCAGATTAAATGTCTTTTTGCTCCACCATGAATGATCTGAAGTGTCCAAACCATGCTGCTGTCAAAATACCATCCAGTCATGAGAGTTATCGATGCACGAGCGGAGTTTAAGAGATCTCTGTTGCATCCACTGGTCTTCTCATCTTGTTAACGTGTACCCTCATGATGCATTACCCTGTTGATGTCAGTGTATCCCATCAATAAATACACGCATACAATAATATTTCTATGAACAAAAACACCAAGATCAAGGAAATGCAAGAGGGGTTGTGTTTTATTCATTCATTTTCAACTATTTTTCCAATTCAAAAAACGACTGTTTGTCTTATTTTTAGTGAAAGCACAGCTGATTTTCATTCTCCAAATGGAACCCACATATTACCACCATTACATTTAAATATTATTTTCAATCTAACAATGGGCCCCACAAATTACCATTATCGCATTTTTATATTTTTGTTTATACTAATAATGGGATCCACAATATAACACCATTGCATTTAAATAATATATTCAGTCTACCAATGTTGTATTTCTACAGTACAATCCAACCATATTTCCATTTTTCACAGAAAAATCAACAAACAAAACAAAATTCATCTAATCCCAATAAAAATAGAAACTGAGAACAGAATTCCGCCATTCAAGGCCTTAGTGACATCCCACACGAACATATCATCTCCCTCCTCCATAGAAGAGATGAAATTAAAAAAGAAAATGTAATTAAAGGATAAAAGACTAATATTTTAGTTATTTTGTTTGCAGGAATATCATGAGCACTTTTGGATGTAATGCCTCACTTTCTGCATGAATCTTCTCTCATTAACCCAGCATAAATGTACAAAACTTATTACCACAAAAAAATGAAAAAAGAAAAAAAAACCGGAAAAAACAGAACAAAACTGACAATTATATGTCGACTGCACGAAAATAGTTGAAATGCATACATTTTCAGTTCAGAAGACTATATCCCTGTCAAGTACATTTAACAGAGTGAAGATCATAGGTTTCTAATTTTAACAATCCTGTGGGCAACTAGATACAATCATTGAACTCATAATAAACGGAGCAATGCTTACAGAAAGCAGAAGCATCCAAATTCATCAAATTGAAAAATGAATGTTTCAGTACACATTTGGTAAAGTACTTTATTGTTAACATAATACAAATTTCAAGTAAGTGAATATGAGTAGTTATGTCGACAATAAGATTTCTTAATACATCTACAATTTATACCACAACCTGAAAAGATGTACGATACTAGGGATGCATCTTTCACGAAAAGTGTTACTATAGCCAGCGTATAACCAATCAATACTAAGCCACCTTCACTGCTTCAAGATTGGCTTTCCAATCTTTATTTTCGTAACTTAAAGTGTCCTTCAAAATGCATACAAAGTCCCAAAGTTTAATATAATTTGATTTTCGTAAAAGAAGAGAGGTACAAAGGCCTAAAATCAGCATAGTTTTATCAGAGAGCAGAAAACAATGTTAAATATTCACAGTAAAAGTATAAAATAGTTAGCAATTCCCTACCTAAAGCATAGGGATCCAATAATATTTTCCCATGAACATGGTTCAAAATTCAAACTATTTTTCAAAACCAATTAAACTTTAAGCAATCTTCTATTTTTCTAATTGCTTCTCATAAACTGGATTATAAGTTGTGGTTCGTGCGGCTGCTATAGATGTAAAATGCAATATGTAAAGGTAAAATGAATCTCAGAGATTTTACTCCCATGTGACGTTGAAACTACAGATTATCTTAAAGTTTTCAGAAAATTACTTGACGCTTTTGTTTTTGAAAGTGGCTTCCTAACATTTTCAGCTTCAAAATCCAATACTTTCTCTGAAAGCTTTCTCCTTCTTTTCAGGCGCGTTCCTCCAGTGTCATCTGCAGCATAATTTCAATTTGTTCAATAGAGATAGGGGAAAAGAATAGGTGCTTTCATACAGATAAATGAGGATGCATGAATACTTAGTTAAAGCATGACAAACAATGCCATAACAACCTTAGTCTTTGTTCAGTTTTGTTTTCCAAAAACATTTTCCAACACCAAAATAAAATCAAACATTTCCTTCAAAAAACATCCTTTCGTCCAAAATAGTATTAAAAACCTATAATCATATCAATCAATATATACATATATATATATACACACATCTATCACATATCATTTTAATAAAAAATTAAATCATATCATACCACTACAATTTTAACATATAATAATATACAAACTTGATCTGACACCGCTAATGGATAAAAACTTACATCAAAAGACACTTGAGGGACAATTTGTCTCCCAAAAATAAAATCAAACATATTCTTATCCTCCCCATTGTCCTACCCCACTACCAAAACGTATTCTCCAAAAATGCTCTTCCTGAACTCTGAAAAGCAAAACCAAAACACTCCCAAATATTGCACTACGAACACTTTCAAAATAGTTCTACAATCTTCTGATATGTGATTGCATGTCTGTTTTCCACAACAGACTGATTTAAACATCAAAAGTTGGAAGGTAAATTGCATCACAGCAACAAGCAGCAAACAAACACAAACCAAAAGATCATCATTGAATAGCACGAAAAAGGGGATTAAATCGAACGGATAATGCTTATAACTTCTGCAGTTGAACTTGCATTTTCTTGAATTTGATGTGAAATTAAACTACAACAGCAAGAGCAGTTACTATTTTCATAAAGATAAAACACCAAGATGTTACCTTCGGGGGGACTGGATTCATGGTTTGTTAAATGACCATTCTGCCCTCCCTCATCGGAAAGAGGCGACAAAGACTGGCTTGCATCCCCCGTCTTTGGAGTACTTACATCATGCCTGTCCTGCTGCTCAGGAACATCAGGGCTCGGATCAGCAGGCAAGAAGCATATTTCATCTTGTGACATGTCTGAATCACTGAAAGCAGAATCTTTCTCAACTGTCACAATGTCAACTTCATCATCTTCATTGATATCTGAATCTTTTACCTGGAATCATGTAAACATATTAGACAACAAAACTAGGTGAAAAGTAGGAATAGAAACAAAAGGGTTGATTGCACTGACCTCCCCTCTAACTATGTATAATTACACAAAATTCCCCTCTTAATTTGAGAATTTCGAATACCCCATTTTGATCATCGAATTTAATCAAATCTGGACAAAATTATTAAGAAGCTTGGACAATTGAAAAGTGTGCTAGAGTTTGAATTATGACAAACTTTAACTATATTCATAATCAGCAAAAGGGGGTAACTGCAAGGAGAAAATAAGTCAAAAAGGGAGGTATGTATAATTTTGAAACAAAGAGGGGATGTACATGAATTGAGGGGAGAGTTGTAGTGATTGCGAAAAGAAAAGCATCTTTATCCATTACTTCTTTACTCACTTTTTCCGTTTCAGGCACTAAATCAAATTCATCTTCTCGTTCCACATACTCCTCATTTTCCTCAAGCTCTTTGAAATCTGGAGCAAATGCACTCCAATTCTCTGTGTAGTCCTTGGCCCAGATATAAACCAAGCCAGTCAAGGAGACAGAGACAACAATAGGATGAACAGGATGCCATGCCAAATCTATCAATGCTTCCTTTGGGCCTTCAAGGATTTTTACAAGATGCCCAGCTCTATCCCATATGTAGATCTTGTGCTCTCCTTTGCTAGCAGAACCTCCAACAACCCACTCACCATCACCACTAAAACACGGTGCCTTCCAGTGCACTTTGGTGATCGAATCCTGAAACTCGCGAAACAGAGCCAGACATTTTGATCCAACAGCCTTTAGCTTTTCAATTTCATCTTGATCATCAATCTCAGTGGTCGATTTATCCAGGGCTTTAAGCCCATCTTTCAATGGCAAAAGGTTTTCATATATTCTGATGGTTCTATCATTCGAGTTTGTCAGTAGATACTGTCCATTCCGGCTAAATACAATATTCTTTATCACAGCACCCCCTGGAATAGGCACAACACCACGTATTTGTATGGTTTTGTGATCTATAATTAGTATCTCACCTTTGGAGTTCCCCGCATAAACCAAATCCCCATACTTGTTAAAGCAAGCTGCAGTAGGTGTAAAAGGAGAGGACCCATCTGAAAATTTGTTGCTACGCGATGATGGAGGGCCAACCCCCCCATTTGTTGTATCCGATAATGACACAGGAAGCACTGTTGTGGTTGATGTTTGCAAGTCAACTATCATAGGAGCTGATGAGAGAGGACAAGCTAAGCAAATAGATGGAGTAGATGAACCGGGATGGAGCCGGGCTTGCAAGGGTGTCTGTTGTAGGGTCGTTCGTGCTATTTTCTCCCCTTGGACAACATCCCAAAGAGTCAGAGACTTATCTGCAGCTGCCACTAGTATGCGGTGACCATACTTCGACCAACACACACTTGTTATCGCAGCAACGCAGTCCTTGTCCCTGAATTCTTTAACAATGCCTCTGGTTTCAAAATCCCATATAATACAGCTTCCATCGGAGCACCCAGCTGGACATAAAATTAACATATCAAAGAGAGAGCCAAATAGCATGGTGGTAGCATGCAACTAAGCAGAGTTAATAGAACACAGATAGACGCCAAGTAATTTGCTCCGAAATCACAATGCAACAATTGATCGCAGATTGAGTTTATTAGTTATTACATGAAGCCAAAAAAAAAAAACTAGAAAAACAAGAATACCAAACAGAGTTGTTGTTCTGTAGGTTAAAGAAGTTTGATATTGTAAAAAGGGCTAGAGATATACTGGAGACAATTTATAAAAAGGTGCCTAAATCATAGGTTACTAAGTTGCAAATAGAAGATATTGCTCAACAAAAAGCATCTGGAGCCTGCAATCTCTTATCACTGCTCTTTAAACTAATCTCTAGGTCTATCTCAATGGAATATCCTCCTGTCCTTCCAAGCAAAGGATATCAATTAATTAAGTCAAACTGCTGTCCACAGGATAACTCTTTCAATTCAATAAAGAATACATTTTTGTTGGATATCGATTCGCTGAATTTAAAGGGAAAAAATAATAAAAAACAAAAAACCTCATAATGTGCTAGCAATAGGATTAAGCTGAAAAAGAAACACTACATTTGGACTGCATATTTCCTGTTAGAGGAATAAAAGATTATAAGAAAAAATTCTATACACACAATGAAGTTGAATCATAGAATATCAATCATACAGTTAGTTACAAAGCTATATTCTTTTCTACATAAACTTCAAAGTCTACGAAAGATTAAGAATCTTCTGAACACTTCTATAGAACAAGAAAAGAGCAGGAACTACATCAAAACAAGCAGCATTCTTGAATTGAAATCATGAATTATTACGTACCGAGCAACCCAATAGTTTATCAGTATCCCATCTCAAACTTTTCAGCATGTTCATCCTTTATAATTAACCAACCAAATGACAGTGTCATAAAGCTTCTTACAATATTTCTAACCAATCAAAATTCTCCAAGAAAAATATTTCTTGTGATTTGGTTCTTTCCACCCTACCATGGCTTGATCATCAACTTCCCAAAAATACTCCTACTAAGCAACTCAACATTATTCTATCAGAACCCTTCACTTCCCTATTCTCTTTCCATGTGATCCTTCAAGAATAATTCCAAGTAGTGCAGCTAATGATATGATTACCAATAAATGATGCAAATCTCATGGTAGATGTCATCAAAGAAATTCAAAACAAAATTACATTAGGAACTGAAAAGACAAGGAAAAATCAAAATGATTACAAACAATATCAAGAATAGAACCGTAAAATATTTTTACAATACAGTTAATCTAAGGTCCATGGTTAAGATTCTAAATACACATGCCAAAAAAACAAATCAAAGAGCTTAAATTTTAGCACCAAGGCATATAAGAGAATGAAATCTGAAGCAAATTAAGATAAATTAATCCAAACAAACTACGATAATCTTGAAATATTTCAAGATAATCTACCATGCAGAAACTGATCCTAAGTTGAAAACTTGAGAAGCGTACTTTTCCTCCTCATACATACTCGAAATAATAAGTGACATCACACATGGTTCAGCTACCCTACTTAGCCACATTGTCAAAATAAAATATAAAATTATCCAAATAAAAAGAATTAAATAAGTAGAATTAATTCAAATAAAACTATTAAAAAAGGTAAAATTTTACCAGCAAGAAGGGTTCCACGGCGATTAAAGGCAATACATTTCATAATCCCATGCTCCAAATACTCCTCTATTACTTCTGGAAAATCCCCCTGAAGTGGGTCTACACGAAACCCATGAAAAAAAAAAAAAAGTGTTCATATATAGTAAATAGATCAATCGAAAATAGAAAAAATAAATAAAAGAACAAGAAAAAAGCAAGCCGATAAAGCACCTCCAATGCATAATATCAGGCTGAAATAAGTTCAAAGAAGTGAAAATTACCTATGATGGGGGCGTTCATTGTGCTCCAATCGCCTTAAATCTGCTTCAGATTTCAAATAAGAAAGTAAAATTCTTAGGGGTATACTGAATTTGAAGAAAAACCCATTAAATATACAGGGGAAAAACACAAGATTAACGAGTAGAATGCCGCAATTCGAGATTTTCTTCCAAAAATTGACTGGAGAACAATAGGTTCAACGAGATTGTGTGTGCGCGTATACACACGGTGTGTGTGTGTGTGTGTGTGTGTGTGTGTGTGTGTAGATGTATGCGGAGGTAAAAGGGTTTTCTGGGAAGCGGGAGAAGAGAAGAGGGGAGTGTGAAAATCAGATGTATGTGAGATTCTCTCTTTTTCGTTAATTTACTCGGAACTGTTCTTCTGTTCCCTCCAAGAACATGGCACCTCCCAACTCCAAATCTATTGCGAAGGTTTATATGTAAAAAGGTTTTATTTTAATTTTTTTCGACTTGTGCAAAAAGTTTGATTTTATTTGTTTCATTCTAGTTTTACAAATTTTAGTTCAAAAATAAATTTTGATGATTATATTTGATGTTTATTACCAAAAAAATTGTCATAATTCTACTGAAAGTACAATTACTTTAGAACCATAATTAATATTTATTTTCGTCTAACTGATAGCACCAACAATTTCCAACAATTTATTTTTATTCAAGGGGGAGTAATTAGTAATCATAATCTTAATAGATAGAAGGAATGTGTTTTGTAATTGAGATGAATTTTAATGACTTTTTACGATAATTCCTTCGTTTTATTGGTATAAAAGGAGGTTGGATCAACTATCAGTTGATCTAACAGGATGAGGTGCTAGATTTCATAAATAATGTTTAAAGTTTGAATACTAATATTGTGAATGAAGTAATTGGATTGAAAGGATCGCCCCCATAATGCTTTTTATAATATCCGATTCGGATTAGTCGACCAATAGATCAGAATCGAATGACTAAAACAAAAACAAAAAAAATTAAAGTGAAGTTTGGGGATAGGTGTGGATCGGTTTTTGGGGCTTCGGATATTCAAAACGAGTACCTATCCGAATCCAACACGGAATTCAGGTTCGAATACCCAATTATTTCTATCTCAACAGCAGCAGAAAAGCTATAAAAAGGCGTAAATCAAACTAAACGTAAGTCTCCTATCAACATCCCCATTCGAGATGTCAAAATTAAAATTCACGCACAATGAAAAGACAGATTACGTGATAATATGCCAAATATATTTACCTTATCACTTGTAAATTATAAACCTTAGCTCCAGTTTATGAGAGGTGATACGTGGTCATACAGGCGTCGCCGCTGCTGTTGCCGGTGAGGAGAGAAGGAGATGCCAACTCTCATTGTTCTCTGCCTTTGAACTTCTCAAGTCGTCTATGGTAAACTAATCAAGAGTGCATTGCCCTTGTTTCCAAAAAACACAAAATAAAATAACATAAAAATATATTACGTCTGGATTATTTCTATGACGACCCCGAAATTCCGTTATTATTATTAATATTATTCTTATTATTTTTATTATTATTATTAACATTAGTAGTTACATACATGCGTACATTATTAATTACAGAACGTACGAGGTACATTACATAACATAAGGGTACATCCAACAAAGGAGACTGTCGAATTACTAGTTCTACTGTATTTACATAGCAAATGCAAAAACCACCTAATACATGTACGCAACGAAAATCCTACATCTTCCTTCCTAGTAAAGTGCTTCAAAAGGTTCCTCCTCCTCATTGTCATAAAGGCTAGCTTCAGAAGCATTTAAATAATTATGTAACACGGAATCAACATGCGTTGAATAGAAACATTTCTTTATACACATAAGGAGTTCGGGTGTCAAGTGCACATTAGTTACACATAGTTTCACACTTTCTACCTTTTGTCACCTGACAGTGACCCTTATAACTATCCGGGCCGAAATAACAAACAACACATTTCTCCCGTTAGCCTTATCCTCCGGTGATCGTATCTCGCACATACGCCTAGTATTGTCCTACGACCTTCTCTCTTGAGTAAATCCCTCCGTCTACCCAAGAGGGGATTAGAAGATGGAAGGGTTGTGAACTCTTCCAGCTACTCAATAGTATGTCCCAACGAAACACCCTCCAGACCATTCTAACACATATGGGTCCATTCACACAATTGCAAATTATTCACATAAGCAAATCATCTTTGAAAATTTATATTATAGTTTATTAAAGTAAGCTCCACCTTTATAAATGAAAGGTTTTATATTTACTTATTAAGCATACTTGCTTAAAAATGTTAAATATGTATAAATATAATAGCAAAAGTATACTTAGAAGATGATGCTCATCATACTTTAGTAGTAAACTTACTATAATTAACATAAATATATGGATAAAATATAATAAAGGGAAAATTACATCCACCTCCCCTGAGGTTTGGCGAAATTACATTTTAACCCACCGTTTTTTGTAAATTACAAAAACCCCCCTGAGGTTTATTCCGTCTAACAATTTACCCTAGCCGTTTATGACCGTTAGGGTTCCGTTAGGGTTCCATTATTCAATTCCGATAGTACCCTTGACGGGTTTTTTTGTCATATATATAAAATATTTGGGGTTGTATGTTATGTATTACATCTTTGTGGGGCTAAAAGTAATAATATTGAAAAAATTGCTCCATTTTCCGACAAATTTTTCAGTGAACTTGAAGCGGGTCTTAAACTTTTCGACGTGGAAAACACATTGGTCAGGTTAATTTTGGGTTAGAGCAGGTTTTATACATTTTTCGTTTATCACTTGTAATTATTACATATCCTATGGGGTTATTGTAATATACACAAAAAATTGTGGGTTAAATTGTAATTTTTTCAAACCTCAAGGGAGGTAGATGTAATTTGCCCTATTTAATATCAGCAAAAAATAAAGGGCAAAACGGACTTTTTACACTTTTCGTCCTTCACTTGTAATTTCGCCAAACCTCAGGGGGGTTTTTGTAATTTACAAAAAACCGTGGGTTAAAATGTAATTTCGCCAAACCTCAGGGGAGGTGGATGTAATTTTCCCTATAATAAATATAAAGATATAGATTAAAATATAGGGCGAATTACATCTACCTCCCCTGAGATTTGGCAAAATTACAATTTAACCCACGATTTTTTATAAATTACAATAAACCCCCTATGTTATGAAATAATTACAAGTGATGGACGGAAAGTGTATAAAGTCCGTATTGCCCTTTATTTTTTGCTGATATTAAATAGGGCAAATTACATCTACCTCCCCTGCGGTTTGGTGAAATTACAATTTAACCCACATTTTTTTGTGTATATTACAATAACCCCCTTGTGATATGTAATAATTACAAGTGATAAACGAAAAATGTATAAAACCTACTCTAGCCCACAATTGACCTCACCAACGTGTTTCCTATGTCGAAAAGTTTAAGACCCGCTTCAAGTTCACCGAAAAACTTGTCGGAAAACAGAGCAATTTTTTCAATATTATTACTTTTAGCCCCACAAAGATGTAATACATAACGTACAACCCCGAATATTTTATATATATTACAAAAAAACCCCTCAAGGGTACTATCGGAACTTTACATACAAAAACTAACGGAACCCTAACGGTCATAAACGGTTGGGGTAAATTGTTAGACGGAATATATCACAGGGGGTTTATTGTAATTTACAAAAAACCGTGGGTTAAATTGTAATTTCGCCAAACCTCAGGGGAGGTAGATGTAATTTGCCCTTAAAATATAACTAGTATAAATATATAAATATATAGATTAAAATATAACTATTATAAATATATAGATAGACAAAATATAAGATATATAAATATATGAACACTACATATATACCTATACGTACATATAACATAGATTAATATAAAATGACACTTTACATATATATATATAGATATATAGATATATATATATATATACTTACATATATATATATATATATATGCATAAAAATAAGTTTTATGAAACTTTCTAAATATTTAAAATACGAAAATAGGCATAAATCGATAGTATAAATTATAATAAAAGTTGTACTTCTCAAATAATAGATTTGTAGAGTTTTCTTTACTAAAACTTTCAAGAACAACATAGGATATTCATCTAATAACTCAAATAAAGCATCATGGTCTCATACTACCTCATATAAACATAAATTTCGCATAATGGTTCAACTAAGCATAAGAATTCCATATTATTTCAAAAGGGCACAATAATCACATAATATTTCCAATAAAGCATAATAAGCACATAGTACTCCAAATAAACATATTAATCACATAATATTTTCAAAATCATGCTCACAAGTCTATCCATCCTTCAACTTCCTCCCAACAAGAGTTATAATATGAAAAATTAACCATAAAGCTTTAAAGTAACATGAAGATGGCAATATAACTAAAATCCTCAACTTGGAGGCATGTTTGGCAAAAGCTCTCACTTTAGGCCATTCAAGCTTGATCTTTTAAATTGCTTGGGCACAAGAGTATGGAAGCTTGCCTATTCTTCACAAGAAAGAAGAAGAAAACCTCTACTTAAGGCATAAAGAATTGTTCCTACCATATTTTTCTTCCAAGGGTGTAGTAGTTTGGAGAGAATGTAGTGTTTGGAGGAAAAATGAGAGAGTGAGGGTGTGAGCAAGGGAGGGCACGATTTTGGGGCTAAATGGTGTTGAAAAATTGAGGATTGTGAGTGTATATGGTCTTGTGGATTGATCCTACAAAGTATTAGAGACAAATATCTAAATATTATATTCATCTAAATACATCCACCATACTATTATACATTGATGGTTATACATACACCTCACTTTACTAACCACCATGTATATGTTTGTGGATATAGGTGTGTGTATATGTAGCTATGTATATCACCACTAATATATTTTTATATATGTATATGAGGCTAGGTTTCAAGAGTGTATTGTATTAGTAGGGATATTTTGATAAAATATAGAACAAAATCAAGTAAGATCAAATAAAAACCTATAAAATCTGAAAATTCATATTTATTAAGTATTTTTATTGTTTATTTCTCAGCAAAACCGAAATTTGGAGTTGAAGAAGTGAAAAGACCAAAATACCCCTCGTTTTGCCCATTTTTCGATAATTGCCTAAAAATAGAAATAAAAGTCTAAAAATTTGAATATTAATTTTTATAAGTCAAATAAAATCTAAAATATTTATTTTGAATATTATTTTCCTTTTTTTATAATAATTAATTATTTTAAAAATTAGATTTCAAATTAATAACTTAAATACAATGTTTTTAGAAGATTGTTAAAAATTCTCAGAAAATAGGTAAAAATTGAAAATAAGTTATTAAATAAATTCTGGGAATTTATAAAGATTAAATGTATAAATTTTAAGAATATTTGGAATTTATAATATTTTATAAAAATTTATGTAGTAAAATACTCACTTGTTCACAAATAAAATCATATTTGGAAGAATAATCTCTAGAAAACAATAACTCACAAAATAATCATATAAAACTTGTATAATAAAACATATTTAAATAAAGGATTTTATCGGGTCATCACAATTTCCCTATCCGATTTGAAGGGGAAATCAGATTCGGGTACCCTATTTGAATTGGCAAAACCCATTTAGCAAACTTCAAAACATAAATTTTTGTAAGTTTATTTTAATTTTTAAAAAATTGAATACCTTTAGCGCACATCCATTTTTATATATGTTGAATGCATAACTTATTTTTATTAATGTTATAAAATTATTATAATACATAGGAATATTATGTTTATATTACACGTGACTATTTCTATAATATATATATATATATATATCTATATGTTTGTGAAAAATAAATATATACTATATAAGTTTATATATATTAAAAGCACAAATTACAAAACATTCCTCTAACATTTGATGAAATTACAAAAAAAAAAAAAAAAACTATTCAAAATTACCATTGCCCCCTAACATTTGCATATTAATAAGAAACTTCTTCTACTAGGTTTCCGACTTTCCGTCCAAAAAATTATGTACTTTTTTTCTAAATACTATCCTTCAATATTTTTTTTAATTATTGGTCAAATAATGTATTACAAACACCTCCCTCAAGGTTTGCTCAAAATACAAACCCCACCCCCCCTCCAAATCAAGTATTATAATTTACAATGCATCCCTTGAGGTTTGCCGTATAACAACAAAAAAAAATTATTTCAAACTATCTTTCTACAATAAATTTAATAAAATACATTATAAATGATTAAAAAAATATATAATCATGTATCAATTTCAATGAATATTTTAATTTCATATTCATATTCATAATTAAATTATATTTTATTTTTATTTTATACACGCATAGAATATGCCCAATCGATTAGTATATATAATTTTAATTGGCCCGGTAAGAAGTCTAAAACTAAAACTTGAGACTTGTTTCAAACCCAATGAGGGCATTAGAAAGCCACTCTTGATGGGATGGAATCAGAAGCAGGTCCAAGTACCATTCGGATGTGTTGCCATCCCTCAAACGAGTGGTCTCATAGCGGTGTTCTGGTCTGGAGGAAGCTTTAGAGAACTATTAGGTCAGTCGCTAATCTACCCATTCAACTATGCCCACTCCTTTTACCAATTTTCTTTGATTTTTGTTTTTCCCCTCTTCATCCAAGGTTTCTTTTGCTAAAATAGTTGATTAAAAAATGAAAATAAAAACAATATTTCAACATTTCAAACCTATTGTGTTTTAGTTGCATTTTATCCTGCCTCGCTTATTTCTTCATCGTCTCCTCACTACTAAAAAATGACATAAGTTGATATATATATATATATATATATATATAATTTGACATTTTTATAATTCTGTACCTATCGTGACATTTTATAAAAGTGACTCAATAAATTATATCAAATTAAAACTAAAAATGTATCTTTTATGACACTACAAAGTGTTAAAATTGGCTATTGTCACATTCAAATACATAACACTTTAGCTTGTGCTACTAAAAGCAAATTTGATTTGGTGACGCTAGTTAAGGTGTCATGTATTTTAGTGTCACGATAGCATATTTTGACACTTTATAATATCACAATAAATCTATTATAGTCCATGTTGGAAAAAAGAATGAATTAGAATATCAAAAAATAAGATATTCACGTGCATGGATTAATTCAAAAATATAAATATAATACAATTACAATTTTAAACAAAACACAATAGCTAAAAGCAATTTCAACAATGTTGAATACAAATAAATAAACAATAAAGTTTAATAAGCTCATCGGTATTTATTTGCTATTATAATGACTGAATCACCGAGTTGAGCCGGTCAGTCTTAAAGAAATATTCGCCTCACTAACCAGTGCGATGGACCTGCAATACTTTTTCCAGGATAAGACAGTCTAGAGATCCATTCCAAGCCACACTGTTACTTCGAACCTCATTTCGAAAGCTAATCAACTCAAATATTCTGTATGCAAACAAGAACACACAATATCAAAAGAACAAACTGTATTTCTGATCTCACTCAACTAGAGGTGTACTCAGAGAAATATATTATTTCTCACACTGATCAATTTCAGAGAACAATTTCTTGCACTTGTTATTTCTATTGTGTATATTGCGTGTTTTGTAGAGAACCAAGAGACAACTATTTATAGGGGTGGGAGATATCTAGCATAAATGTTGGCACATTAAAACCAGGTGGAAAACGGCTCTTGTTGCCCACGGGCAAACATTGAACCTGGAACCAAAACGGGCAACACATGAAGACATATTGACAACAAGGCCAACGTGTTTGAAATCAACCTAGTAGTTTCTCAAATAGTTTCTCAAACCAAGTAATTAATTCTGTAACGTTTAATTTAAAATTCAGATTTTAAATTAGAACCGTTACTCAAGGGCTATTTCAGTAAAAAATTAAGCCCGAGACCACAACCGCGTCTGTGGCTCATGGTCTAAGCAGGAGCGGGGTTAGAGTGGGCAGGCGGGTGGCGTAAGCGTATGGGCTACCCATATGTAGTCCTTCCTGAATTAGTTTATACTAACTTCACATTTAATCACATTTATACTTGAATTGTCAAGATTAAATATCCGATATTGGATATTTATGCTTAGCCTTTTAATACACATGCAACACTCTCTAGGCTTTATTTATGGATTTTCATTAGAAATGGCTTAATCCTAGATTAGTCACTATAAATGTTATCATTAACAAGCCCATTTCTAACAATTCAAATTTAGGATAATTTATTAAGGCACTTTTTATGAGATATTATAATAAATATACAAATATGTTACTACTATATTATACGTATCAAATTAGATCATGTTTTTAGTAGGGCCACACGTTGTGCTCTCTTCTTGGCATCATATTCCCCCTTTGTCTGCCCATGAAGTTATTCGCATAGTCACCACATCTCACTTCTAAGTAATTTCATCTTAAGATAATGACTCATCGATAGATTCTTGTATTAAGTTGATTGAGATTTCCTAAGTTTCCTCTTTTGTTTTTCAAATAGAAACATTATTTGTGGAATTTAGAGCCTTGGGGATTTTACCTTTGAAGAATAGGTATATGAGGTGAGGAAAAAGAGAATGAAAACATAAAATGCATGATTGGAAAAGTTTGTTTTTCTTCATTTATTTTCCGAGGGATGGGCCCATGGAGTGTGGCTTATATGTTTGATGTTTCTCGACACAATTTATCAATGGTGGGTTTGAGGCATGCTTAGGACTGTAAACAGATATTAAACGGAGCGAAAATGCAGTATTCAAATCTAGGGATGGCAACGAGGCAGGTATGGGGCGGGTTTAGCAGGACCCGGGACCCGCCCCGCCTACCCATGTGGAGACCCGGACCCGGACCCGCCCCGGTCCCTGTTTGGACCCGCCCCTACCCCGCCCAGTACCCGGCAGGTCCGGGTAGACCCGGTTTACCCGGTGCATACGGATTGATATTTTTCTTCTACAATTAAAGATACCTTCTACAAAATCAAATATCCATCAAATGCCCCCTTTTTCAGTACATAGTAAACATCATATATGTATCAACAGCAGATCTCCAGACTCCAGCACTGAAAACAACATATAAGAGCAAAATATACAACTGCTATAATATACACAACAAGACAACACCTTCACGCGGCACTGGAGATGACGAGCTGAGTCGGCTGACGGCGGCGAGAACACAACTCGCGAGAACAGAGCTCGACGGGTTGACGGCGGCAACGGGCTGACGAACTCACCAAGATCTGAGAACAGAGCTTCACGCACGGCACGCCGTCACCTGGGTGAGAGAGAGAGAGCTGGAGCAGTGCCGCAGACCGCAATGGAGACTGGAGTTCGCCGACGGGGAGAGAGAATGAGGGAGAGCGAGAGAGCAGACGGGGAGAATGAAGGAGAGAGAGGCCGGGGCTGGAGTGGAGCTGGAGACTGGAGCAGATTTGGAGGCTGGAGTGGAGCTGGAGCTGGAGATGGAGACTGGAGCAGATTTGGAGAATGAAGGAGAGAGAGGCCTGGAGCTTGAGATGGAGACTGGAGCAGATTTGGAGCTGGAGACTAGAGCAGGCGACTGGAGCAGCAGGTGAGGTTAGGTGAAATTAGGATTAGGAATAAACATAAACCTAGGATGAAATATTAAAATTAGGAAAATAAATAAATAAATAAATAAATAATAAATAATAGTACCGGGGCGGGTCCGGGGCGGGTTATATTGGACCCGGGACCCGCCCGACCCCGGCCGGGTCTAAAAATTCAGGACCCGTGACCCGCCCCATAGACCCGATTTTTAGACCCGAACCCGCCCCATCCGGGGCGGGTCCCCGATTTACCCGGACCCATTGCCATCCCTATTCAAATCTGTATCCGATTAAGTTTTTCAATATCCGTATTCGTATCCGAATCCGACGGATATTCAAAATATCATATCCGAATTCGAATCCGACGGATATTTTGCGAATTCAGATATATCCTAATCTGTTTAGTATTTTTGAAAATTTGACAAAATTATGGATATCTAAATATCCGAATATTCATTTTCGCTTATAATTATCCAAAGATCCGATTGAATATCTAAATTCGCTTATCCGAATGTCTGAATCTATTTATATGAATAACAATAAATAAATAAAATTTATATAACTTACCTAATTGAAATTTTTGTATAAATATAAGTATAGTATATGTTCATTAATATAAAGTTAATATATTTACTTTTATTTTTATTTCGTTGTTAATTATGGAAATATGTTAGATTTTTTCTATTTTACTTATAAGAAGATATTATAATATATAAATACACACACACACACACACTCTCTACTTCTACCACCACCACCACCACCACCACCGCCGCCGCCGCCGCCGCCGCCGCCACCACCACCACTACTACTACTACTACTACTAATAATAATAATAATAATAATTATTATTATTATTTAATATTATTTATCGGATACGGATAACGGATATATATTAAACGAATATATCCATCGGATACACATTCAGAGCGGATATTAAATAGAGCGGATATGCAATTACTATATCCGTTTATTATTTGGGTACTTGTAATTGAATACGGATAATATTCACTTTATACAGATACGGATAATATGCCCTATAAACGGACACAGATGCAAACGATAAATGGATTTTCGGTTACCCATTTACAATCCTAGGCATGCTATTAATTTCTTTTCCTTGTGTTTGCACAAAATATTAGCAGTTCGATTTGTTTGTTAGAAATATGCAATTACTGAATCTGACGGGTGGAAGTAGTCACAATGGAATGAAATGTGTTGTGTTGCGGGTGCGCCAATATGTGATGAGAACACTATGTAAAGTTTTGGTGTTGAAATATGAATTTGCACCTTTTACTTAACTTCTAATTTGGAGTGATCAAATAAGAGTAGGCAAACACTACCCCTAAGGCTCTGATTGCCTGCAACTTAATGTAATACTTAAAAGTTCATGCCCAAAGGTTATGACAAAGTTTATGAAAAAGAAATAAAGAATTGCATTGAAAGACGATGACTATTCAAAATAAGTATTACAAACTTTGGCTACAAACATGTTCATTGATGGCATGAGCCATAACTATGAACAAGTGCATTGAAAGACCCTAGAGACTTTGGCTACAAATGAGCGCATTGATAACTTCATACGGTGGCTATATACAAGTGCACTGAAAGACTCATATTACCCTATGGACATTGATGACTTTGCCTAAAATTCCTCATGTATGATGCTCGACATGAATGCAAGAGACAACTAAGGCACACTAATATCTCATCTTGATTAGGCGAGTGATGGCTATGATCTAGAGATACTACGGAGAAAATACATTGAAAATCCCATTTCAAGCAGAACGAGCATGTCTCTGAATTTCACGTAGTAGTTTTTTCTAACCTACAAACTAAGCTAATTTTTGTTCACTTTAGCTAAAAAAATTAGGGAAGTGTAGACTTTTTGATTGAAGTTGATGTTAATTTGTTGAGTGATTGTAAATTGTCCTAGCTTGGTGTATGCTAACCCCTTTTTATAGCTTCAAGCTGTAATAGACTTTCCTTCATGCTTGGAGCACTGAATAACTTATCCTAATTTGAATATTTGAAGTACATGTCCTTAAGTCTTGGCAGTTTGATTATGCCAATTATTCAAATTTTGGACTCTCCAAATAGGTGGTGCGCTTTTCATCACATGACCATTATTTTTGGTATTTAGTTACGCCAAATTCCATGCTTTTAGCCAGATGGTTGCTATTGCTAACAACCCTTCAAATAAGGGTGCAAATTTTAAACACATGGTTTTTATTTGTATTTTTATTTTATTCGGCTATTTTGGCCTTGGCCCATGCCTTAACGCAGGTTGGTCTTACATCATATCGGAATGACTAGACCTATTTTAACTTGATATGACTATAAAATTATCCCACTCCAATAAATCTTTTTTTTTTGGCCCAAACACCTTGATTTCCTCTTATGATTGATGGTAATTTTCTTCATATTGGCATCTTCTTTTCCAACATCCCTCTTAGTTAACAGCAGAGATGTAAAAACAAATGCCCAATTTGTCAAATAAAAACTCAAAAATTTGATGAAGGCTTAGTTAGAAAATCCACTAGTTGAGTAGTAGTGGGAAATCGAACAAACTAATGACGTTGCGTTGAACATAATCCCAAAAATGTGTTTATCTATTTTGATTTGGTGGTTCTTTCATGTAATATAGAATTGGAAGAAATGTATGGGATAGGCTAATCATAACCAAAAAAATCAGTTGGTTTAGTTAGTTAAACTGACAAATCCTTAAACAAGTTTTGCTTGCACCTGAATAATTTCTGCTATATTATTGGTCATTGATCCATATTTTATCTTGCAAGAAGATCGAGTCACATTCATTTGTTTCTTCAGTTTCCAACTAACATTGCATCACTAAGACACAAAAGTCACCCAAAAACATAATGATGAGTATCATGACATGCACCCCGATTTGAATAGCAGTGTGCAGTTAACTCAAGGACATAAGACATATGAAGGAAAAAATCCTAATTAGGCGACTAATTAAGATAACAAACAAGTCGTCTTGCTGATTGCGTATGAGTTTCAGAAGGTGCCCGCATAAGTTAACTTAGAACAAGAATAGAAAAAGAAATATCTAGCCGACTTGGCATTGAATAAAACACTAGACATCAATAAGAATAGAGATTTGACAAAAGCTAGCTAAAGTTTGAAATAAGACCATGTCTGACTGGCATAGGCGTTCGAACCAGCTTGGCCTTTTCCATACCAATCTAAGCAATCACGGCTTGGGCATACTGATATTGATTGAACATAATTTCTTCCTTTGATATATGATTTTTAAGTTCGAGGAAAAAAATGAGATTACCCAGATCTTTTAGTTGAAATATTGGTGAAGATGGTTTTTGAATTCATAACTAGTGGCAACATCATTTCCTTCAAGAATTATGCTATCGATATACACAAACACCACTGCAAAAATATCCCCACTTGAAATACTGATGAACAGCTCATTATCAAAGTTCTTTGAACAAAACTATAGTTAAGTACTATAAAACTTAGCATAGTAAACCACTATCGAGGTGCTTGTTTGAGCCTGTACAGTGATTCATAAAAATGTCATACAAGCTTCTCACCATTTTTAAAAAGACCTAGTGGAGGTTGCATATAGACCTCTTAATCAAGGTTGCCATTACAAAATGCATTATTGGGGTCTACTCGAAGAACAACCCAATCTTTTATAACAACAACTATTAAAGGCACTGTATGATGATGGTTTGGCAATTGGAACAAAAGTTTAGGTATAATCAATACCACCTATTTGACTATGACATTTGGCTACCATGCAAGCTTGAGATCTTTCACAAAGCCATCTATATTATATCAAATATCTCAAGTTATGATGAAATTATTCATGGTGAGATATTTCATAAATAAGTATATATCGAAAAACTTAATAATAAGAAATAAAAAATAAAAATAATACAAAATTGCAAGGTAAAAATTTTTAGAAATTATAACATTTTGATGGACTATTCTATCAAAAAAATCGCCAAAAAAGAAAGAATCCATCAATAATCCCGAAAGATCCGTCACTAAGTATAAAAAAAAAAGAAATCTAATTCATTAAATTAATTTAAAAATTCACATACTAACATAATTCAATGTTATTTTGATGGACACACTCGTCAAAAGTCCCTCAAACAAATTAAAAAATAAAGTTCCGTCAATAATCCATCAATAGCCTGTCAATAAACGCAGGATAAATTTAAGTTCCATTAATAATCTGTCAAAGTTCCGTTAACAGGTATAGAAAAATAACACAATTTAATTTGAAGACCTTAATTAAATTATACAATACCAAACAAATTTCTGGATTCTGTGAATGATCTGTAAATGTTTCATCAATAAATGTAAAAAAGACATATATTTAATTCTTCAACCAAATAATTACAACACTAAATAAAATTCAAATCTTCTTTGACGGATCATTTCTCACAAACACGTCAACAACATTTTCACAAAATAAAAAAAATTGTAAAGATATTTTGACGAGTTATTCCATCGACAAACCTTCTGTAACCAAAAAAAAAATATATTTTGTAAAAATATATTAACGAAATGATTTCATCCAAAATCTATCAAAACTTTATTAAAAAATAAAAATATGTTTCGATGTATATTTTCTATCAAAAATTGTCAATAAATTTTCGTAAAAAAATTATTTTGGAAAACATTGTTTTTATGAGCTTTTGACATAATATTTTGTCACAATTCTGTCAAAGGTTCGTCAATAAATTTCCTGCAAAGTCGCTCACTAGTCCTCGCCTCTTTATAGACGGAATATTGATGGAAATTCTATCAAAAGTGTTTCGATTCTGCACCGTCAGTGCTTTGTCAAATTTTCGTCGAAGATGCAGACATTTTTTTGACAAAAATGTCTGTAAATTTTTTTCGTCAAAATCAATATTTTTCTTGAAATGATACTTAGATGCTTGGCCAACTACTGCGTGAGTCCCCTTAGGATTGCCAATTGATTAGCGACGAGCTTGCATTCAAGGCAATAGTTTATATAATAGAATCACCCATGATTAATTAAACTATTTTAGTTAATCACTACTTTATTGAACTCTTTCTAATTAATGGTCCTCGTCCATTGTGATTGATGTTTTATAACAGGCACACGAATAATTGGTCAATTGGTGAAGTATTAGCGCAAACTTTTCTATTTATAACTTACCATGCAAATACGGTCCTTTTGTTTAGTTTTCTAATTGAGGTTTAGGATGTTGGATTTAGGAAATCCTACTAATCTCAATAATATAATTCTTTACAAGTAGTCCATTTGATGATTGATTTAGAAAACTCATTTTCTAATCATTATCCTCCACCTCATGCAAGGATTTTAGGTGGACTAATTACAATAGAATATATGATGCACCCACTTTATTAGGTGAGCAATGAATCCTTTATTAACTTTCACTAGTTTCTATTTATGGAAAGACCTATACCCAACATAGGAGTATGTAGACTCGCCGTGGAGTTGACACACATATCAAAGTATAAATGTCCATATACAAACTACTATGAAATCTCAAGTCTAAGGACTAGTAAAGCGCATCATAAGTTTGGAAACATTCTTTATATTCCCTTATTTCCATTCAGCAGTTTCCATGTGGGATCTCCTTAGTGAACTCATTCCCTAATGAGCACCTATTTATGTATGCAAGTGTCACTACATTCGATGTCCATGAAACAAGACATCCTCTTATTTGAGATACGTCATAAATGAAAGTGTTTTAGTGAGTTAAGTCGATACCTCGATTTCAGTTAGACTTAATGACTTGGAGTAATTTGCATCACACTTTAGAGATTAGTTTCAAGACTTCCATGTCTACGCAAAGCCAAATCCCATAACTCTAATACAAAAATGGAAATTTAACTATATGCATTAAATATTAATAAATAATATAGCTAATGTTAAACGATGAAAATAGCCAAAAAAAACATAGAACTTTCAATTTATTATTTAATCGAATAGACTATTTGATACAAATAGTAATTAACAACAAAAAAATTATATTGATTTGTTGGGCACTACTCTAACAATATCAATTTGAAGATAATTGTACACATGCATCACATGTTCATTTTGCGAGTTTTACTAAAAAGCCTATAAAATACTTAAGGATAGAAAAGTAAAATATAAACCATTAAAGGGTTTTATACATGCTTATAAAATTCTAAAATGAATAACTATCAAATCATATTTTCCAAGATTAACTAATTGATGATCAAGATATTAAATATTATAATAATTTTTACAGATGTATTTGAATATAGTTTTTAAACATAATAAATAAAAATTACTTTAGTGTAATTTAATTTGTATTTTCACTCTAACTTTTAACTTTTCCTCTTTCTCCTCCCCCTCCTCATCATTATTTTCTTTTTTGATGGGAAAAGACGTTAATTTTATTTAGTAACATCATTGGAACAAATTATACAGATGATAAAAAAAAAACTATTTATGCGCAATGCAAATGCACTTTTTCCAATTTCATTAGAAATCCTATAATATAAGTTATATGTATTATAATTAAAGAGCCCCTATATGGTTTTGAAAAGAAAACCAAACATGTGATAAAACCATTTGTGCTATGTTTCACCAATTGTGAAACAATCAGAAAATTAAGTCACCATATATATATTCAGAGGACATGCGCTATATATATATTTGGGGAAATTTTGACTAGAATGCGCCAAATTTTGGAAAACACAGCAAATCGCCAACTCATATTTCCGAAATCAGTCACAGTGATAAAAATGCATTTTATCTTTATGTTTGTATCACACTATCAAACTCAGTAATATGTACAAATTTCTTTTACTTTATAAAACTAGAAAAAGTATAAAACTTAAAACTTTACTCACAACACTCCTAACTAGTAGATTTTGCACTGCCACAAGCTAGATTTTGCATTTCATCTTATATGTGATAGTACTCATATAGCTCCTTAATTTATTAGCTATTGAAGGGGAGAGTTTTATTGCCAAGTTCCTCATATTTGAGAACACGACAAGCTATGGTAATTGTTACCCGGTTCAATTTGTCCGCATTTCACAAATGCACATTCTTGGGCTCAAGACACTCTCTATGCAAAAGAATCATTCCAATTCTACGTGCGACATTACGGAACGGCAGATTTCATATTTGGAGGAGCTACAATTAATTGTATTGCAATCCTGTAACTTGTTCTCCCTCCTACCAAGAACTAGCACATAAACAGTGCAAAAAAAGCAAGATCAAATGTTAAAATACAATTCTAGATTTTTGTAACCCAGAATTGCACCATAACTGTGGCGCATGGAATGGAGGAGCAAAAATATACACTTAAAAGCGTACTTGGGCAGGCATTCGTCCAACTACTTCACGGTGGTTGTACATACTTTATAACAAGTGTATATAAACATGTATATCGTATTTATGTATGCATTGAGCATTAGTATTGTTGGAATTTCATATTACTAGGATAATCTCAGGGCACTATATGTATAATGTACAATACCAAACATGGTTTCAGTCTTGATACCAACCAGACACATAACAAATAGAGTCAACACATACCAAATCTGGTTCTAGATCAGTACCATGTCTTGTTTCACAACTTGGATATCTAGAAATATGTATGATTCCTATCATACAACATATATGTAGTTCATATTAGTAATGTACAAATGTAACTAATACCAGCTTTAAGATAAACAAAAAACCAATTTGAAAACTTATTTTTTTTGGCAACTAGTACTGGAAATGTCATTCCTGACACTGACAAATGCCATTCTAGTAACTTGTTTTAGTGACTAAATCATCAGCTTTTGCCAACTTGCCTTACAGAAAGATTCACCCCACTATTTGATGCGTTGGGACAACGAAATTCTTTCCAGGATAAAACAGTCCAGAGATTCTACTACAAGCCACACAACTATACAAGAATCTCACTTCAAAAGCTAATCAACTTTTTACAAGTGTATACAAGTGAAAATATGAACTACCTAACTCAAATCAAGACATAGACACAAAGTAAAAAAGTACGAGCTATGATGTTTACTCACAAGGATCTTAGGTGCGCACTCAAATAATAGAATTCTCATAAAGATCTTATAAAGATTTTCATCTCATGTTAAAGTTGCTCACATATCTCCAACTTTTCCATGTCGTGTACTATTTATAGAGAGCATAGGAGTTAATGCATAACAGGTGCCTTTAATGCATTAACCTGGTAAATTAAAACTAGCTATAGCAGCTAGAAACATTCCAATGGTTTCTATAATTTAAGACTAGTTACATCTAAAACTGTTGGTATAACTTCTAGCAACGATTAGTAATATTCCAGGTAACAGCCTAAAACGTACTAGTCAAAATAGTCATTTCTATGATTAACACCAGTAGTAAATGACACATAAATGTTTTGCAACAACTCATTTAAATTTGAATTTTGAATTCAAACCAAGTTCCAGACAAAGTTTCAGCAAAAAGATAAGACTAAGACAATTTGTCTTGTTTAGTACTTAGTTAATATTTTGACAAGTGGTCAACACTTAACCGCATAAATATATGAATTGTCTTAGTCGAATATCCAATGTGGGATATAACATAACCCACAAATATTTATCTCTATGCTTTACTTATTCCATAATATACGTGGGCTTTATTCTATGGATTCAACCTTAAATGGCATCCTTTCATCCTTGAATAAAAATACCCATACATATTAAATAAAAACTAGAATTGCTAGTAGTTAAAGAAATTCTAGTTTTAATTCAATAGTAATTTTACTTTTAGATAAAAATTCTGGGGGAATTTTCCCTCAGAATTTTGTTGAAATTTTTAGCCGAAGTATTTAAAAAAAATATAGTTATATAATAAGTTACAGAAAAAAGAAAGTATGAAGCAAAGTTCTTAGATAGCTTAATGGTAGAGCATTTATTTGACAATCTTGACATCCAAGCTTCAAACCCGGCCCATCAAATGCAAAAATAATTTTACCTCTAGAAATAATTTTAGGGGAATTTTCCTCCAGAATTCCGCTTCTTCGACAATGGCTCAGCCAACTACCCTTAGTCAAGGAGACTAGATCGAGTAGGATGTACAAGCTAGTACCATTGCCACTGTCCTTTCTGCTCTTCAAAATGGTCCCTTACAGTATAGTGCTCTCTTGCATTCTATCACTTGAGCATAACAGCCGTGACATCCTAGAACAATGGACCACCAGAACCTAGGTTCTCCTAGGCCCTCCAAGTCAACTCTGTGCTAATTTACCAAGGATAGAAACTCTCATATCACGTACCTTATACATTTTATTGATTTAAGTATCGGAATATTTTCATCGGATACACTTCTTGATACATAATACTATGCAGGCTCAGGCCTTCGTGTTCGGCAATGGATTTAAGCATCATCAAATGGCACAGTTTGTGGGGACGATTACCTTGTGCCTCTTCCTAAGTCCCTCGATTAGGGGGCTTATGATGATCGCATATTCTTTTCCCATATTAAAAAGAGTCTATATACTTGGCAGGCTTATAAGCTCTAATCCATCCCCCACCTTGCAACGTACCTTTTTATCAAAGGACAAAATCCCACCGTCTCAAGGTATGGGACAATATTTCGCAGGGTCAGGCCTTAATTTTTGGCAATGTATTTGAGCATCATTTGGGCTATTTTAGTAAAATTAATCTATAATTAATGTTGTTATTCCTTTTCATCAATTCTGATATAATAACCTTAAACGACATCTATTATGGGCGGGAGAGAGTAGTGTAATGCTTTTTACATTGCAACAAATGCCCTATAATTTTAAGTTAGTCATATTTGGTTGTATGTGATGAATTAAGAAATATATTCTTTCATAAATAATAACACATGGCTATTTGAACCAATGATATTTTTCATATTATCCAAACCACTTCTTAAGCCTATTTATATAATTACTATTCTAGATAATTTTATACTTTTAGTTTCAAACTTTCACTAATAAACACACCTTTACTAAAAATAGAATATTTGATAAAAAATAATTATTGATTGATTATTTTATTAGATATATTAAATTAAAAAATATTTGTTAACGAAAAATAAAAATTACTTTATATATTAAGCGAAGTGTAACATTAAACTATATTGTGGGTCTAGTTTGAATTAGTTGCTTACTGCTAACTGCTAACTGCTAACTGCAAATGAAATCTTATAATTTTGACATTGGAAAGATGGATAAAATTCGAAAATGCATATTATTTTTTTCCTTTTAAATTGAAGGTGTGAAATTACATAATTTTATATTTTGAGGAAGCAAATATATCACCTAACACATAGTCATGGGGAACAAATTGAATATATATTTCATGAAAACTTCTGTCATTCATACTAGTGCAGCATTTAATCAATGTTTTAACTAATTAATGAGAAACACATGAGGATCACCATTGCTGTGCTACCAACTTAGCCACTGCTGGTACAATCATAGCATCACTATTGTTTGCAAGATTAATGAGCACCACTCGTGCAAATTCACCATACTACTTTCTATGAGCCTCAACTCTAAATATTCTCTACAATATCCAAAGCGCTCTATATATGTTTGGCCTTCAAACTCTCAAAGCCAATTAAGAACCTTAACGATCCCATGAACGGCAAACGTTTGCACAATATAATAAACCTTGTAACGTAGTTAACAGGCAACTAGGAACTACTTCGTCCACACCCCTTGTAACTATTTTCAAGAATTTGAACTAATGGGGTAGCTCTGGCTTCAACCAAATAAAATGCACTGTTTATGGAGCAATAGCCACACAGAATTACCAGTTTGATTTTCTTGACTTACTGATATATAATGAATTTTGTGACAAATGAGAAAACACCATGAAGCTGTAGACTTAGCCATTTCTGAGGTGCTTCACAGCAAATTCAACAGAATGGGGACAATGTTGTTTTCAACTTGGAGGCATATAAAAAAAAATACTCAGAGTTATATAAACTACAACTCCACTGCTGAGATCTGTGCTATATATCTCTTATGGTTTGGACATTGGCCTTTCTATGTTGAATGTTGACAAGTTGGCTCTTCCCTTTAAACGTGATTAGCTTTATGGATTATTGTCCTTTATGATTATTTGCTGCAATTCTGATTTGTTGGATATGTTTAATTTATGGGGTATGGCATGGATGCAAGAAATATGGTGAGCTCGATCGGGAGAGGAAACTTGGGATACCGAGTGTATTATTTCTCATGGAGACGCAAGGGAGGCCAGTTTTATATTGCTGGTTCTTGTTGTTGCCATGTTACTTTATTTCTTGGAGGGTGAGCTGTGCTAAATTTGCTTCTGTTTTAACGGCAAGGGGGTAAGTGTAATTTTCAGACTACCTCTAGGTCACACGACCCCCTCTGCCTAAATTGAAGTCAGCCCACGCAACATTCATCCCAGTCCCGAGCAATTGCCCCCACTCCAATCTCACCACGGTCTTTAAACAACGTGGCTTCAAAATTTATCGTTATTGAACCAAGTTCTAGAGGTTTCTACGATGGTGGTTGTATTGATGAGAAGGTCCCTACCTGGCTTTCACACCTCCCACCTTACACCAAAGTATCTCTTGACAAACCTCGCAAGCTCATCCGGCTCCATATGCGACTCCCATGTGAATAACATATGCTTCCTACTAAATGAGAACTAGTTTAAGGATTACCTTTTAATAATTCTTGTAATTGAAAAGTGGAGTATGGCAAAATACTTTGAAAAAGGAGATCACACAAGTAAACATGAAGATGGGCCACTTCAAAATTAGAAAATACTTATGAATTCAAGATGATGTCTAGGGCCACAATGGACAAAATCGTGAGAATTAAAAGGTGATAGAAGACAGATTGTGATAATACTATTGTCTTGGTTTATACCAAGAGCTAAAAAGTTCAATACATCATGTACACTGATTGACTTAGTAAATCCAATAATATGTCTCTAAGAAAGGCTCAAAGCCATAAGGCACCTATCGTGATGCAATGTGTTTTCGCCGAAACTCTTCAAAAGTATCTATATATCATTTGCATTAATTTCATTCAGTGGTGGATTGTTGGAAATTGTATTCTTAGTAAATTAGTATTTGACCAACTTTGAGAAATTATTTAAGTAGGTTACAAATTAAACTTGCAATTGTGGTTGATGTTAATTGATTCTACGACAAAAGAAGATGTGAATAATGTATTTACTTGATTAAATACAATTTCAGATAAATAATAAATCAATTTTCAAAGATGGTCGCTTAAATAAATGAAGCTAGCAATGGAAGGCATTTTAGAATTTCATCCCAAATGGGAAAATCTAAAGAAAAATTGGCCACCTAATATGGCCCAAAAGTTTACACGGGGTTGGGGTCCGTTAAGGATTCTCAGATGTTTAAATGGGTGAGGACCTAAATAAAAGTGGGTTCAGATCAAGGTAAACACACACCCATGCCGTTGTCATCCGACTAGCTCTCCTCGATGTGGCAAGAGGCCCAGGCCTGGGTTTGGGCTTTGGTTTGCTGTAATTAATGTATAATCTTTATTAGGCTAAATCTAAATTAAAATTTGGGTCTAATCAAATCCAAATACTAGGCAACTGGAGCTAGATTGGGTAGTTCAGTTCGAGCCCAGTGGAGAGCGGATCGGGTTGGTATAGGGCTGATCGAGCCAGCGCAACTTAGGTTCGATACGGTTGAATTAATGCGAGCCACCAACAAGTGAGGTCCAGGAGAGGCAATTTGCACCTATTTAGTGAGTGACCACAACCTTTCGAACATTATATATAGACCCTAATTATGCTAGAATCATTCATTCTCATCCGAAAAGCATTTACAATATTCTGCATTTCACTCAATATATTTTTTCAAAGCAGTCAATGTTAATTTTCAAAAGTTCCAAACATATTTTCTTCGTTGTTCTTGAGATTTGAAGTAATCATATTTCAAGAAAAGTCATTGTATCTTGAGAGACAATTGCTGAAAAAATAGTGAGCATTATACGGGGCAAATTTATCTTAGAGACGGATAATCAAATTCTACCATTGACTTTGTTTTATTGAAATCACCACACACATTTAATAACAAAATATTCATTTAATATTTTGTGAGAATATATATTTTTTTTACATCACATCATGTTGTTAACTTATGGTGAGGAAAAAAAATTCTTTTTTGTGATAAAAATCACATTTCCTCACATTAGTCGGTAGGTATCGTGAGGAAATTTAAACTTTTGACAAACACTCTTTAATGGGATGAAATTACAATTCCTTGCATTATGGTACTTTTATGTGACAAAATCAAATTCAATCACAATTATCTTGTCACAAAAAATGTATTTTTTGTAGTGAATGTGAAACAATGCACAACTTTCCGCACGGTATTCTTGAACAAGTATGAAACGTTTGACGAGTACAAAAACAAAAATCGCAAGAAAAACAAAGGACTTCGGTGCAGTTTTTCTAGATTTTTGGATTTTTTTGCCTTGAACCTTGTCAACTTCTCTGAAATGGCGCAAACAGAAGAGAGCACATTGGAACACTTCTTACATTTTGGAGAGAAACAAGCGAAGTCACAATTTTGGATACGTCATTTGATTAAATTAAGTTTGGAGGGTATTAAGGTCTTTTTAACATCAATAGAGAGTGAAGTCTAAAACGTATTTGATAGTGGGGAGCCCAAATTAAGTAATTCTTACTTAGTGAACTCTAAAGCGAAAGCAGTTAAAGTGATTAAAGTCTAGATTATTCCACAAAAGGAACATTTCCTTGATAAAACGAATTTTGGCCCGATAAGTTTCCTTTTAGCTTTTTAGGAGGCCATGTGTTCCAACTGAAGTTTGTCACACGGACCTTATGTGACGGTCCCACATGACAAAAACTATGACAACATTTTTGGTCATTAAAGTTTGTATTACAAAATAAAATTTTTTCTAACAAAATAATTCATCTCTAAAAATTCTTTTCTTTTCTTTTCTTTTCTTTTGTCTGCCTACTTTGATTAGGCTTACTTTAATTGGTGGATTTTATTGTAATTTTGTGCCTGCAGCCTTATTGGATATGACTTTTTTTATCAGTTGGTTGAGTAGCGCCATAAGGGGTACAACTTGAATAGTTGGCCCTATGTTTCTATTTTTTTCCTCAATCCGATTGCAGTGTCCGAAGTCCATCTCGATCAATGGTCCCCATTAGCATTATTAATATAATTAGGTTCCTGTCACGCCCCGACAATTCGAGTACACACGAGTGCATCCGGGAGCGGGATGAGGGCGTGGAGGTTCCAGAAGATTCTTCCAAGTTCTAGAGAGTTGTAGAATTGTATAGAATATGAGAGAACATTCTAGAAAGGATGATTCTAGGATGCCCCATAAATGCTTCTTGTAAATATCTTGTAAGAATAGTCTAGAAGAGTATTTGTGGCCGTAGGATTCATTCGATCTCCACCGTACATTGAGGAGGAGACTAGTATAAATAGGTGTAGGATTTCATTTGTAAAGGGCATCCAAGTCTTGAGTGATTAGTGAATACAAAGGAGTATTGGGGAAATCCTATTGTGTTCTTGTTCCCTTGTGTCATTTTTCTAAGTCTTTCACACACAAGCACGTTCGGGAGAGGCTGACTTAGCTAGTTCGCAAGGGGCGACGAGGGGCTAAGTGCCGCACGGGAGCTTGGAAGGTCTAGGTCCGTGACAAGTGAAGTTTGGAGAGTGAATAAGAGAGTAACTTTCCTTAAGAAGATCTTACTTCCTAATCTTTCTTATAAACTTCCTTGTTTGTTCTTTTGCCCTCTAAACCTTTCTTTCCATCTTCTTCACACACAAAACTTTGAGAGAGGCTGAGTTAGCTAGTACCGCAAGGGGTGGACAAGGAGCTAAGGCCGCGCGTAAGCTTGTTTGAGGAACAAGTGCGTGACACTCCGCTTTGTTTGGAAGGCGAGGTACTCATTCTTTTTTTTTTTTTTGTGCGCCTATTTATGACATCTAGTTTCTTCTTATTCTAATCTTAAGTTGACCACTCATTAGCACATTGTTGGTCCACAATGTTGTACTAAGTCAATTAATTTTTTTTATACAAAAACTATTTGTAGAATTTGGTACCTTGGGGATTTTACTTTGAAGAAGAGAAATTGGAGTATGGAGAGACCAAAAAATAAAATAAAATAAAATAAAAATAGAAGAACACATGAAATGCATGATCGCACAAGATGAAAGCCAGCTTTTTTTTTTCTTTTTTCTCTTTTCTTATTACTTTTTTTCCTCTTTTATTTTTTTGCCGGATAGGGGGCAAGGGTTTGAACTCAATACCTCTCTGTGTAGAAAGAAAGTTGCCATCACTTTGCCATAAAGGACTAGTTCACTTCATTAGTTAACAGTTGTTTAGCTAAATATACCTCTGTTTTCCAATGTTTACTGTCTTGTAAACCGTCGTTAACCTTGAGGCCTGTGTTTCAGGTGGTTGATGGCGGCTTATTGTAACCCACTGCTTGACTGGTGTGTTGTTTTACCAAAACACCCTCATTATTTTTGTAAAAGTACCTAACTTTGCCCTCGTCTTTCTCAAAAAGTAAAAACTAGTGTATCTAATCTTAAATCGACTCTTTCTTTTTCGTTTTTGATAATTGAAATTAAATTGACTCATTTTAATAGTTCTTCTGGCATATGCTTTTGGTATAATCAGTCCATACTTTCCATTTGATTGTGAACAAACCACAGTGTGAAATATTTTTTTTTTTTACATTTTTTAGATAACTTTTTTGTGTTTTCTCTTGATTGGATATGTTTGCATAGATTTATATTGAGTAACCCCAAACCTCAAGGTTTTTTTTTTTGATATTTTTAATTTCACATGATTTGGTGTGAATGGAGATGTGAAATTACTTTGATGTTGTTGAGATTATCATTCTTCTTTTAACAAATTACATGTAATACTCGCTTCTGCCAATTTGGGAGAAACGAGAAACCTAGCCTGGAAATTGCAAGATTGAAGCAAAATCGAGAACTAGACTCACACACTTTCCACTCAACTTAGAGAGAGAGGTTTGGGAAGAACATAAACTTCACTAAATTCGAAATATTTCCTGTAGTTACAATCAATTTTTCCCCTTTTTATAGCCCTGCTATACTAACTAGAAGATATCTAATCTAATTCTAACTACTTTCCTAAACTCTATCTAACAAAAAGTGTTATCTCTAAAACATAGAAAGAAAAAACGTGTAACTAGAATGTTCTGCCACTGACTTATTAACTAGGAGAAAACGCAGCGATCTCTTCCAAAAGTGTCTCTTTCATCCAGTAGCAATTTTATTAATAAAATCGTCCCTTTGCCAAAACATGGCCTTGGAGTTGAGATGTTAAATTCTGACTCTCGTTGTCTCCAACCCCACATGAAGGTAATTCAGAAAACTGGTTATTACAATTGCCCCCTCCTCAAAACAATCCTTGACCTCAAGGATTGAAATGAGGAAAACATTGCTGTAAGGAATACAAGTCCTCCCAAGTGTTATCATCATGAGAAGCATTGAACCACTTGATCAATACTTGGGTTATTGGCGATTATGTTTCTTGACAATGCGTCGATCCAAAATTTTTTCAAGCTCCAACAAGATGTGCCCGTGTGTAGTGATATATATAGGTAAGTGTGAAGTATTTGGTTCTGCTCCTACTTTCCTTTTGAGTTGAGACACGTGAAAGGTTGGGTGAATCTTAGCCTCCGAAGGTAACTTCAATCTATAAGAAACTGTCCCGACTCGTTTTTCTACCTGAAATGGCCCAAAGTATCATGGAGACGACTTGTGAACTGCATAGCATCTCATAGACACCTGTCCATATGGCTGTAACCGCACATAAACCCAGTCACCTTCACTGAATTCCCTCTCACTCCGCCGTCGGTCTGCCTAGGTTTTCATTCGTTCTTGTGCCAGCTTCAAGTGGTGTTTGAGTAATCTGATGGTAGCTTTCGTATATTGCAAACTTCGATCAACGGTGTCGAGGGAAGAATCAAATGGATGATACGAGTGATGCAATGGTGGCTTCTGCCCATAGACTAACTCATACGGAGTACACTTGCTCAAAGTGTGAAATAACGTATTATACCACCATTCCGCTAGTGGTAGCCACCAAGTCCACTCTTTTGGTCTATCCCCCCCTACAACGAAGATAGCATTCCAAACATTTATTCACAGCTTCTGTTTGCCCATTCGTTTGAGGATGGTAAGCAGTGGAAGGTAATAATTTCACTTTTTGTAATGTGAATAATTCTTGCCAAAACTTGCTAAGGAAGACAGGGTCTCGATCACTAACAATGGTTTGCAGCATACCAGGTAGCTTGTAAACATGATCCAAGTAAGCTTGAGCCACTGTTATATGGCTGTATATAGGTGCTTCATGGCCATAAAATGAGTATATTTACTTAAACGATCCACCACAACTAATATAGAAGTTTTGCCGAAAGAAGATGGCAGCCCATCAATGAAGTCCATACTCACCTCTGTCCATACTTTATCAGGAATTGGTAAGGGGTTTAATAACCCAGCTGGTAAACAATTCTCACCCTTATTCCTTTGGCATATGTCACAACTTCTCACAAACTCCTAAACATCTCTTTTCATCCCTTTCTAGTACAACCCTTGTTTTATCCGTTGAACTGTTCTACTTACTCCTGAATGACCCCCTACGGAGCTTGCATGATAAAACTCCAGCAGTTTCATTTTTAACTCCGTTACATTTCCCACCACCAACTTATCTTTTTTAGTCAAAATCCCCTCATTCCATTTGCATTCAGGTTTACTAGCAGGATTATTGGAAATTTTCTATATTAAAAAAACAATTCAAGGATCTTGTTGCCAACTATCCTTGACTTCTTGCCAGAAGGGAAACTGATCAAGGGTGCTAGGGGAGAGGGATGGGGTAGCAGTTTGGGTATGGTGGGCTATCGGAAGGGAACCACTGTGTGTGAGGGGCTGTTTAAGTTCTTGTTTCATGTCTTGTTTCAATAGGAACGAAGGGGCAGAAGAATTTGGACTCGTAACATGGGGAATTCTAGACAACGCATCAGCAGCGACATTATCTTGACCTTTCTTGTATTGAATAGTGTAATCATAGCCTAACAACTTGCTAATGCATTTTTGTTGCATTGGTGTGGATATCTTTTTCTCTAACAAAAACTTGAGGCTCTAATGATCTGTTTTTATAACAAAATGGTGGCCAATCAAATAAGGTTTCCATTTTTGCACTACACTCACTATGGCTAGCACCTTTTTTTTGTACACAGAAAGTTCCAAGTTGTTGTGCAACAGTCTTTTACTCATAAAAGCTATGGGTTTTCCTCCTTGCATCAATACAACCCCAATCCTAAATGTGAGGCATCAGTTTCTATCACAAACTCCTTAGTATAATAGGGTAAAGCCATCACTTGGGCTTGTGACATGGCTTGCTTGAGGTGCTTAAAAGCTTTAGTAGCTTCTTCCCCCGAGTGCAAGTTATTCTTTTTCCAGAGGGCAGTCAAAGGCCTAGCCAAAAGTCCATAATATTTTATGAATTTTCTATAATACCCTGTTAAACCTAAAAAACCCCTTAATTCTTTTAGTTTTTAGGGCAAAGGCCATTCTTTCATGGCCTCAATTTTGCTTGGGTCAGCGGCCACACCTTCTTCACTAATGGTGTGACCCAAGTATTCGATTTGAGGAACTGCAAAGTGATACTTACTATGTTTAATGAAAAGAGTATTGCTTCTCAAGAGTTCAAACGCTAACCTAAGGTGAGACAAGTGGCTCTCAATATCCTTGCTGTAAATTAGAATATCATCAAAGAACACAAGGATGAGTTTCCTAAGAAAAGGTTTAAAAAGGCTGTTCATTAGGCTTTGGAAAGTGGATGGTGCATTAGTTAGTCCAAAAGGCATCACCAAGAATTCAAAATGGCCATGGTGAGTCCTAAAAGCTGTTTTGTACACATCCTCATCCCTCATCCTAATTTGGTGATACCCGGATCTCAAGTCAAGCTTAGAGAACAACTTAGCTCCATTCAATTCATCCAATAGCTCCTCAATAATTGGAATAGGAAACTTGTCTTTTATAGTATGTTTATTTAACTCCCAATAATCTCAACACATCCTCCATGATCCATCTTTTTTCTTGACAAAAATGATAGGGGAAGAAAAAGGGCTAGTGCTATGTCTGATGGTACCACGATCTACTAGCTCTTGGACGATTTTCTCAATTTCGGTTTTCCGGATATGGGCATACCTATAGGGTCACACATTAATGGCTTTAATCCCTTTTTCTAAGTGAATTTGATAATCTTGTGACCTATGAGGAGGTAGACTTTTGGGTTCTTGGAATAAGTCCTAATACTCACTCAACAATTCATCTATCCTAGTGTCTCTAGAGGGTTCAAGAGAGCACAGAGTGGCTACTGGATCAGTGGCTAGCCCTTTTGAAGTTGTACACTGCCCCACATACATACAAGATAGAGAGGCTGGATTCCTTAAAAGCTTGTTCATTTTTTTCCCCACTCACTAAAGTAGCCGACTGGGGCTGACTCCCCCGCAACGTCACTTTCTTACCGTCTACTGAAAACTTCATCCGTAATTGGTCAAAGTTCCACTTAATGTCGCCCAGCGTCACAAGACATTAAACTCCTATTACCATTCTGCACCCCCCATAGGGAGCATCATGATGTCGGTAGTGAAATTTTAACCCTGCATTCGTCACGTGAACTTACACATGTAAGTGCTTTGAAGTTTATTGCCATCCGCAATAGTGACCGAGAATGGCTTAATAGCCTCTAGCCTACAGCCTAGATGGTAAGCCCTTAGCTCTGTTTTCATCTATCTCTTGAGGGGTAAGCCTCCTAGAAGGTATCACTGGGCTGCTAGTAGGCCGATTACTAAGATTCTTAAAGGGAGTGATTTTGCCACTGCTGCTAGCATTGTTCGAATTCCCTGAAAAAGGCCGTGGGCTAACTAAGGAGGTGGTCATTTTAGAAAGCACGGGCAATTTTGATGGTACAGGAAGAGGTTTTTTGGTTTGAAGAAGTAAGGTATGCTCTTGCAATTTTGCTAAGCAAATGGCCTCTTGTAAGGTTTTGGGTCTGAACATGCGAACTTAGATAGAGATTTCGGATTTTAACCCAACCAGAAAACAACTCAAAGCATATACATCACTCAACTCCAAGCAATTCAATAATTCGTCAAATCGACCTGAGTATTCTTTAACTAAACCAACGATCCAAACCGATCATTCAATGCCTTCACATTCTCCTCTCAATTCAGGTATTCTCTAGTTAAACGAGATTTTAAAAAAGATTGATTCCATTGCAGAGCCTTACCTTCCAAGTGGACCGACGCCAACTTCACCTTCGCATCAGGTGGCATGTCATCAATATCGAAGAATTGTTCATAGCGGTAGACCCAACCATGTAGATCTTCTTTGGAGAACCTAGGAAATTCGATGCTTGAACACCGTGTGGGTAACTGATAACCACCAGTCTTGAAACTCCCTCCTCTTGCACTGTAAACAGGATTTCCCACAACATCTTGCCTCCTATGGCTTCGAAACTCCTCTGGATTCGCGAACTATTCTCGTTGCTGTTGTTGTGTTTCACCATCAGCCTCATGAGAGTCACTTGCACCGGCTGCTGGTGGCGCTCCCCCATTCACACCACCCGTAACGATTGTTGCGATCATCGCGTGCAAATCTTCGATATTCTTGTCATATGTCTCCTTAATTGTTCGAAACTCCTCGGCCAACAAATTAGCTTGCACGCGTTCCGCCATGGATCGTGTTAACACTCTGTCAACCATGAATTTCAACCCTAAACCGCTGGCGTAGGACCGACAGCTCTGATACCACTATAATACTCACTTCTACCGATTTGGGAGAAGTGAGAAACCTAGCCTGGAAATTGCAAGATTGAAGCAAAATCGAGAACTAGACTCACACACTTTTGACTCAACTTAGAGAGAGGTGTTCGGGAAGAACATAAGCTTCACTAAATTCGAAATATTTCCTGTAGTTACAATCAGTTTTTCCCCTTTTTATAGCCCTGGTTTATTAACTAAAAGATATCTAATCTAATTCTAACTACTTTCCTAAACTCTATCTAACTAAAAGTGTTATCTCTAAAACATAGAAAGAAAAAATGTGTAACTAGAATGTTCTGCTACTGATTTATTGACTAGGAGAAAACGCAGCTATGCTTGTAACAACTTTTCTAATAACGTGATCTCTTCCAAAAGCGTCTCTTTCATCCTGTAGCAATTTTATTAATAAAATCGTCCCTTTGCCAAAACATGCCCTTGGAGTTGAGATGTTTTTGACTCTCGTTGTCTCCAACCCCGCATGAAGGTAATTCAAAAAACTGGTTAGTACATTGCATGTGAGATTGATTTTGGTATTTTCTATTATGAGATCTGATGATTGTCAACTTTTAAAGGATGCCTTAGTATTGAGGAACTATGCAATTAATTTACAAAGAACAGAAACCATAGCGGAGAAGGGGTTGACGGAGATAAAATTGATTGTTGAGCTGACAAGTCTTTAATTTAGCCATATGAGGGGAAGTTGCTACATACATAACCCCCAACACCGTGATTGAGGGTTTGTATGCTTCTCTAACCAACATGGCACCAATTTTGGTTTCAAAAATGGTGAATTATTGAATTTTACCCTCTTTTTGGCAAAATTGCCCTTAGGTTTTCTATAATTTTGATATTGTATCATGAATTAATTTTATTTCTTTATGCTAAGTTAAATAAATCAAAACCTTTCTTTAAGAATTAATTTATTAGATTTTAAAATATTTATTTATTTTAGGACAAATTGCTAAAATCCCCCCCCTGTGGTTTGGCAAAGTTGCGCCAACCCCCTATGTTTTAAAAGTAGACCAAGTACCCCCTGGGGTAATAAAAACTAGTCACATTTTTCCACGATAACGGTGTGTGAGGTGCACGCGCTTGGGGTGCGGTTGGGCATGTAATTTAGCTTCATTTTAACTTTTGAAAGTTATTAAAATGATCGAAATATCCTTAAATACAAACATATTCACTATTATGCCTATTTTCTTATAAATTTTAATTAACTTATCCAATATTACAAATAAGTCCTTTTACTTGTTAAATTTTAATTTTTCACCATCTTCAACATTGCTCTTCTACCACCACTGTTGCCAGAGCCACCGCTGGAGTCGCCACCGAAGTAATGGCCAAAAACGCTCGTATATGCATCTTCCCAAGCTAAACAAAACCCCTCTATCAATTTCACTAAATCTCAAACCATTTGTATTTAATTTGAAAAACAAACATACAAAAACCCTACATCTGCCACAATAGTTATTGCGTCTTCCTCCTCTAATAACTATTCAATTAGCCATTAAAACTCAATAATGCCACCACCTATGGATTCCTCTCATCGAGTTGGTCGAAATAGTGTATAAGTTTACACGGTTTGATGAAACAATAAAAAATATATGTATGTGCGTTCGTGTATGTGCAGAGTGTGTGTGTGTGACTGTATGTGTATGTTTGTATGTATGCGTGACTATGTGTGTGCAGAGTATGTGTGTGTGTGTGTGACTTAGTGTGTGTGTTTGGGTATGTGTGTGTGTGTGTGTGTGTATGTGTTTGATGTTGGTATGTATGCAAAGTGTGTGTTAGTGTGTGTGTTTGATGTTAGTGTGTGTTAAGCTGTGTGTATTTATTGTTATATATATTTTTATATTATATATATATATTATGATTTTTATTTAATTTTATAATTAATAATCAATCTCAACCATTAATTTTTTTAAGACAAGATCTAATGACTCAAAATAAAGGGGTATAACGGTCTTTTTGACATAAGGGATTTGATGTGTGCATTTTTTTATAACCACGAGGGGTTTTTCGCCTATTTTTAAACCACAAGGGATTTGATGCAACTTCGCTAAACCACAGGGGGCATTTTTGGAATTTGGCCTTTATTTTATTAAAAAATAAAACTATCTCAATTATAATTATAGCTCTTATAAATCATGAAAATCTTTTATTATTTTATATTTCTAAATTCAAAATAAAATTAGGAAAAATAGTTTATGGAAATTATTTAACTTGAAGAAATTAAAAGAAAAATATTAGTCAAAATTGAATAAAAATACTAAAAAAAATCATTCAACCAAAAATAGGGGCGGCAAGAAAAATCCATTTTTGATCCCATGGGGGACAACTCCATCCACATTTAGTCCTATAGGAAAATTAAATCCAAAATTAGTGCCGTAGCAATGAAATTTTGGACCCAATGCATCCTACCGACCACAAATTGGGAATTTTCAGCCAATTTTGCTAATGTGGCTGGCGAGGAACATAAGATGGCATTTGAGTCAAATGAATAAATTGAGTTGGCATTTCTTGTGATGAGTTGGCATTTCTTGTGATGAGATGTCATATGAATAATATGAGTTAGCACTCTTATTGATGACATGACACAAAACAACAATATTAACCATATAACTAAATATTATAATACATGGGAAATTGTATAATATAAAAATATAATATACATTGATGCCCTCTAAAAATCATTTCATTGGGCTAAGATACTATGAAGCGACCTAAAAGCAAAAAGCCCAAGACAAAATACTTTAAAGATGGGTTCAAAACTCTAACATTCTCAGGATTCACATATATTAGAACCCGAATTGAGGAAGCCCAATCTGCTGGAGGCCCTTAGCAGTTCCCCTCATCCAAAAGATGGACCAAGTCCGAACTCTATCTCCCTAGAGCCCACATAGATAAAAGCTAAAGTCCTTATCCTCTCAATTACCAAGGCTACAAATTAGGCTCATGGTTATCTCAAAAATGCTAATTACCCTAGAGATTTGGCGAACCAACCCTCAACCAATCTCCTAAAAATTTGCCTTTCCCTGATTCAAAGGAAGTAACCCTGAGGAATCATCGGCCAGAAGGTTCCAGGCCTTTCCTATAAAAAGGTCATTGCTTATCATTTGGTAACATGTTCTAACTTGAAATCTCTAAGCACTCTACTACCTACACTCACTTCGCTTACTCAAGCTTTGCAATCAAGCACATTTTGAGCTCAAAACACTCACCTACACCCAAGATTTCCCTTACTTTACGTCCAGGGGGCATACTTACTTAATTCAGTTTGAGTGCTACCACTTTTTTACATATTAGGTTCCTCTCATCGATAGGTCCTTCCTCTCAAAGCACGATTTCAAGTATTTCCCCACGCTTAACCATTCCCTTTTACAAATTTTCTAATTGTCTAAAATTTGGCATGCATCATATATATATATATATATATATATATATATATCTGTGTGTGTGTGTGTAAAGAAATAGGTAAAGGCATTAAAGATATAAAATGTAAATTAAAAATTATCTAATCATGAAAATAATATATAAAAATTATAGATACACAAAATAATATAATAGTTATATTTTACAATGAAAAATATAACAATGTTTATATATTCTTTGTTTTAATATATATATATATATATATATACCAAAAACACCCCAACCCCAACCCTACCCCACCTAACCCTGTTATTGTTTGACAATAGGGGAAAGAAAACACATACTTATACACATTCAATCACACACACAAAATTAAAAGATAAATTTTAGATGAATCATTAAATAAAATATACGATTGGATTACCCATTAAATTGAAAAAAAAACTATTAAAAAAATTGAGAAAATAAACGTGATTCCCCAAGTATGGGGCAACAAGGCCCACAACCAAGCAGGTTGTCCTTGATAGAGGTTTTAAGCCAGGTGAGGTTCTAAGCCAGAAAACTCACCAAGTGTGAGGACCGATGCTCTCAGAGAGACTTTTTGTCCTCTAGAATGTGTCTGCGTGAAAGATGAGAAGCTTCGGAGTGCAAGACATGAGAGAAAAAATAACCCCAGGCTAACCCTCAATAAAGTTCGTGGCTCCAAAGCCACGAGAAGTATCTACGACCCCTCGAGACCTCTTATGCAGGGCAAGCGGGGCAAGGGAACAAGGAGCTTTAAGGCATTAATTGCCCTCGAGTATATTTGAATCAAGGGCGCGGATCCAAGACTTAGACTTAGCCAGGTTCAGTGGCTAACGGGCAAGTCCCAGCTGGTAATGCTAACAAACCGCATATACTGCCACCTAACGCGCACTTGATGTACACTCATAAATACAATCCTTAGCCATAAATACAATCCTTAGCCATAAATACTCAAGATATGCATTAAATGCCAAGTTCAATCCCCATAATGAGAGGCAAGGTCTGCCGCCATTTGGGAGACCAAAAATTGACAAAAATCATGTCCACTTGTACCCATGTGTTAGATCGGTTGACTAACCCCCATCAACCACGTCACATCAAGGAACCCCTCTCATATAAATAAACAAAAAGACTCTCCCACCTGAGGTATTACCTACCTATTTCATACTTTCCCATGCAAGAATAGCATTTTTACTATTCATCATTTTCTCCAAATACCTATAACTGGCTTGAGCGTCGGAGAGCCTACGCCGGGGCAAAATCGGAGGTCTCACGTGCGTTCCTCCCTTTTTGACAGGTGGGCCACCAGCATATCAACCAGAGCGTATCAAACTCCGCCACGTGGTCGAGCCAAAATCCGACCGCATCATTTTGGCACTAGAGGAAGGGCCCTTAATCTTGTCAAATAGGTGATTCCAAGGAGAAAAGAAGAATGGTGGATACTCAAATGTATTAACATCTCCGAAACTCGATAGGTAATCCAATTATTTGTTCAATTCAAAATTTTATCCAAATATTATCAGTTAATTTTGGTTGTGTGTGCAGGAATGTGTGTGTTGGTCAGCAAAATTGGCTAAATATCCCGAATTTGAGGTCGGTAGGATGTAATGTGTCAAAAATCTCACTTCTACGGAACTAATTTTGAATTTAATTTTTCTATAATACTAAATGCAGATGGAGCTGGGCTCCAAGGTTTTAAAAACTGGATCGGATTGGACTGCCAACTAGTCCACAAAACAGCCCGGGTTGATCTTGAAAACCGAAAGATTTGGAAAACTGTTCTATTTTTTGAAAACTGTTAAAAAGGGCAGTTGGGCCACTAAACATTCAGAACCAGTATTGGGCCACTTGAACTAGTTGGGTCACTAAAACTTTAAAACTAAAGGATATAATCTTGCATTTTTCTAATTTCTCTTATCCTGCATGTTCCTCCATTTTCTCTCCTATCTATTCTTCTTTGCTCTTCAAATGTTAATATTTGAAAATTTTCTTTAAAGCTAAACTTCATTCCATTTCTATAAATTGCTCTCCAAGTAATTTATTTGTCCCTTTTCTTTTTTCTTTTTCAAATTTTCTTTATAATTACTCACTTTTCCTGATAATGTAATGGGAATGGTTGGCTTGAGAATTTTTAGTAGCTAGAAAGGATTTTTTATTGACTATTGATCTTTTCTTTTTAAATTTTTAAGGTTTATTATTTCATGTAAATATATTAGATTTAAATAATTTATAAATATATTTCATTTAAATACTAAGAGTGAACATTGAAAATGAAAAAAAAAGGTTAGACTTTCAGAAGATTTTATTATTGAATATTTTAACTATTTTTATATATTAATAATTATTTTTAATATAATTATGGCATCACCGGTCCGACCGCAGTTGGCCCAACGGTTAAATCAGTGATTCCTAATTCGATTTATTTTTCGGTTCAATGAACGGTCCAAGTTTTAAAACATTGTTAGGTTCTATGGGAACAAAATGAGTTTTTCTCTAGAAGCGGCTTGTGCAATTGCAGTTACATCCAACAATCCCTTGCATCCTGTTCAATTCAGGATGGACCAATTTGGGTCATGCCGAACTAAAATAAAGGAGGCCCAAACCACTCCGACACAGAATAAGCCTGGCCTGTGCTAAGGCCAAGGCTAAGATTTTGTTTATAGAAAGCCCATGGCATAAGCCAAATGTGGAAATAAAAAGAAAAAGAAAACCACGTCAAAATTAACCCTTATATTTAGGGGTTGTGAGTATGGAAAATAAAAAAAATGGCTAAAAATAAACATTGTTATAACTAAACACACCAAAAATAAAGGTCATGCGATGCTGAAACTTTCAAAAGGGAGTTGGATTCATCAAACACAACAAATCTACTTCAATCAACAACAACAACACTTCGATCAAGAAGTTTATACTTCTTTGGTTCTTTTGATTCAAATGAACCAAGATTAGCTTAGTTCATAAGTTGAAAACTGTTATGCGACTGTTTATATCCATGCCCATTTGGCTTCAGATAAAGTTATCGATGCATCCACTTCATAACATCACAAAATTGTAGCCATCACTCTCCCGGGTTGGGACCGATTCGGGATGAGATATCAATGCAACCAAGTGGTATCCTGCATTCATGTCGAGCGCATACATAAGGAGGTGTAGCCAAAGTCCTTAATGCTCATAGGGTAGTATAATTCTTTCAATGCATTCAAGTATAGTCATCATACAGAGTCATCAATGTGTCTTTTTTGTAGTCAAAGTTCTTGACAATCTTTCAATATATTTAGGTTGTAGATATGGTCCGTGTCATCAATACACTTGCTTGTAGATAAAGTTTGTATTATCCATGGTGAGTGGCCATCGTCTTTCAATGAACCTTCTCATTTTATGTTTTTAAGCCCTTTTCAATCTTTAAAGTATTAAATTTTAAGTTCTAAATTAAATTGTGGGTATGTAGAACTTTAGGGGTGGTGTTTGCCTACTCCGGTGCAATTGTCTTTTGGATAAAAGTTTGAGGCGCAACTCATCGAAATCAAATCAAAATACTTCTACCTATTCGTTCTTTGCACACTGGCACACCCGCGCTCAACAAACTCAATTCAAAATTATTGTTTTCATATCGAATGTAGTGATTTCGAACACATCGGCATAACTATGAAATTTTTATGTAAACAGGAATGTAAGTGTTAGATTTGCACAAGCGTCTGATGGTTGTGAGGAATTGAATGCAATATTTTCTCAATACTATTTTGTATGTATCAATTTTGAATTTAATTAGCATATTGGTGTTTGGCAATTCTTTATTTATCACTAGCAAACTAAGAACAATTTTCCTTATCTTTACCTTATCTCTACACACATAAAAGACAAGCTATAATTCAAATCCCTGAAAGACTAGCTAAGGTATGAAAATATGAAATTATTAAGTGTGTAATTGCCTTTGTCTTTTATATATATATATATATATATATATAATACATAATCAGATGATCATGGGATCTACAAAGAGAGCAACAATATGTGCTGCCAATGTCCTCTCTGGATCTGTCATTCCATCTCGACGATTCATGTAAGTGACATAAGCTCCACGACCATAGTTCAACATCTGTTGTTCAATACACTTGGGTATGCAAGTTTTAGTGATCCATTCTTCATTTGCATCCTTCCAAGCATCCTCAACTAGTTCGACAAACTTATCAAGAGTTTCATGTATTGATACACCGTGTTGTTTCATGTAGATATCTACCATTGTTATTGCATATCTCTTGTTCTCACGCTTCATCGAATGCATGAAAAAATTGGAGAAACTAATTAGTCAGAATTAATATCCAACTTGTTGGCATATGAAAGAGATCAAGTTAGTTGTTAATTGCAAATGGAAGTAGTATTTTTTTCCCTCTCTCTTTATTTTTTTTTTAGGGAAAATTACATTTTTCATACAGTAGGTTGGTCTTTTTCGATTTTGGTACATTAAATTAAGGGGGTGGTACATTTAATACAATATTTCCAAAGATAATGGCAATTATGATACAATTTTCGTTAGAGCACATTAATCTCTTTGGAAAGATGATTTGACTCCAACGTGGCACCAAAATTAGAGGTCTTTTAAGTTTTGGTGCCAACAAGATGTATGACATGGCACTATCAACAAAAATTGAAAAACCTTTCAATTTACCATGCGTGGGGTTCTGAACCTAGGATGAGCAAAACAATATATAACTTTATCACTTTGTATTCAACCTCTAGACCAATCTATTGACTATAAGTCTAGAACTTGTTACGCACAAATGTTGTATAATCACACTAATTCAAATTATCATCAAGTGTTTATCAATTATAGATACAACATAAAATAAATAATTATAACTACGTAATTATCCCACACAATATATCCAAAACTATAAAAACATCTAAATAAATATATTTAAATTCTTTTACACAACATATGTTTATATTTATATCTAATATTCTTATATAAGTAAATCATGTTGAAAATATAGAAATTTTTGTATAAATATTTTTCAAAAAATATTACCAAAATATTTTATAAGTAATTATTTATATATTGCTGTAGATATAAATATAATAACTAAAAATAAATACATGTATATTTTAAGCAAAATTACTCAAATAAAATTATTTAACATATGAATATTTATTTAGTTGATTCAATATTATTCGTGACATATTAATATAAATTAATTATCAATACTTATTTATAGTTGTAACGTTTTGCAGATTTAAAACAATAATATTTAGATGGAAAATGACCATGTTGTTTAGCTTAGCCTTGTGGTTCAAGGGTGAGGTTTAAGTTGCTTCAGTTACATTAACTCAAGTTCAAATAATTTCGATTGGATATTTGTTTATGTATCCAAATGGCAGTCATTTTTGGAAATTTATTAAATATGTCAACATCCCCCCCCACCCATTTAATGTACCAAAATCAAAAAGAAGTCAACTTACTGTATGAAAAATATAATTTTCCCTTGTTTTAATTTCTATAACTAAGAGTGTGCTAGCCTAAATTTATTTTAAAAAGTTTATAAAATCATAGAGCATAGAAGATGTTTTTAAACCTTATAACTCTTACATTTTATTCCAGAAATGAATTGTAAAAATATTTTGATAAAATAAGATCCAACTATATTTTGAAATTTTACAAGGTATAGTTGAGTTTGGTAAAATGAAGAGTTTATAAGTTTAGTTTTTAGTGTAATAATAACAAAATAATAATAATAATAATAATAATAATAATAATAATAATAATAATAATAATAATAATAGAAGAAACTAGTCCGATAGAAATAAATATCTTTCAAGGTAGTAGAAATATAATATTAAGACTAAATAAAGCCAAGCAAATTTGTGTTTGTATACATCAATAAAAATTACTTTAAAAGATGCTTTGATTTGAAGCTACTGAGCAGCTTTTAAAAAAAGCCTCTTCTTGCTTTTTTCCAACTTCTATTTTTTTTTTGAATGTCCATCCAAACACAATTTTTTTGCTCTGAAGTGTTTTTTTTTTCAAAAATATAAGTGTTTCTTCTCTAAAAACAACCCATTTAAACGGACTCTAAGTTTTTCAAGTGCTTATATTTAATCCAAGAAATAAAGTTCCTGTGAATATTTGTTAGAATTGAAAAGGGATTCATTACCAAAAATTACAGAACTTTATAACAGAACTTTTTATAACAGAACTTTTTTAAAGCCAAGCAGATTTGTGTTTGGATACAGTAATAAAAATTACTTTATAAGATACTTTGATTTGAAGCTACTGAGCAGCTTCTAAAAAAAGCCAAAAGTGGCTTTTTTTCCAACTTCTGCTTTTTTTTTTTTAAATGCCCATCCAAACAGAATTTTTTTGCTTTGAAGTATTTTTTTTTCACAAAAATAAGTGTTTCTTCTTTAAAAAAAGCTCATCCAAACGGACTTTAAGTTTTTCAAGTGCTTATATTTAAGCCAAGAAATAAAGTTCCTGTGAATATTTGTTAGAATTGAAAAGGGATTCATTACCAAAAAAACCAAAAAAATGAATTGAGAAGGGATTGAGTGATACTCCTTACTTCATAAGTGGCCAAGTTGTTCATATGTCGGAATATATTAGACACAGCTATTAGAAGTTTAGGGTCACTCATCAACCAGTCAATGGTTTCTTGAGAGCTAGATTTTATGCTCGGGATCAATGCTGTCAAAAACATTTGGACGCAGCTTGTGACCACTGTATTGGCTAAGTACTCTTCGAATGTAGGCATTTGAACATGTCCCATAAACCACTCGAGCTCTTTTTTGTAAGCCCTACCAAGTTGTTTCACCTTCACACATGACCATCATAGTTATATAAATCACACAGAAATAACATCAAACAAGTAGTTACAGGGACCAACATATAGGCGATAAAGAAGCATAAATCACTATAAGAAAGTACCTCCTTTTCTAATGGAAATTAATAAAATTTTATTGGGAGACAGAATTTCATCACAAATAAATGTAGGGAAATTTCAAAATTAACAAAGAGGGAATAAATTTGAGAAAATTATAATTTAATTTGGGATAGGAAAGTTCTAAAATGAATAGGAAGGGAATAACTTTGAGAAAAGTATGATTAAGGGATATATAAGGAAGTTTTAAAATCAATAAAAAGCTAATAACTTTGAGATATTTAGAAATAATGGAATAATTAAATGTAGATTTTATTTAAAAGATAATGTAAAAGGTGAAAAAGCAAATAGAAAAGGATTTCAAAATATATCCAAACTCTCTCAACATGATTTTCCTACTACTGCTTCGCTATTTTTTACTAGTTCTCTCAATGTGTTTTTTTCAGATTGATTTTATCATTGGTGTAATTTGTTTTTCTGAAATTCAATTATATAATTATTTATTTTTTGATCTTGACTAGGCATTCCGAATTTATATTAGAAATTACCATGTTTAATTCTTTCTTTATTTTTTTCAAATTGTACATGAAGACTTCTACCAGGAAGATGAAACGCTAAAAATTATTTAGTCAATATTTAAAATAAATTAAGAATAAATTAAAATCTATTAAATAGGGAGCAATATTTTTTTGGTTAAAAATAGTAGTAACCAGCATAAATTTGATTTTTGCACTTTAATGAACCTTTTAGTAATTTTAAAAGTTCACCAATGCCTTATCTCCAAATAATTAAAAATTATTAGCTCTTTACTATGATTCAATAAGACTTCTAATCCGTTAATTGTAATTTTTTAATTTGATTAGTCCCTTATCTCTAAAAATGTAAAAATTATTCCCTCTTTATTCATTTTAAAACTTCCTGACCCCTTAATCATAATTTTCTCACAATTATTCAATCTTTAATAATTTTAAAACTTTTCAATCCCTTAAGCATCATTTTTCCCATAAATATATTTGTGATGGATTTTTCATAGGAATGCTAACAGATTAAACTAAGAATCAAAATATAATTAGTAAGTGACAAAGCACATATCAGTAGATTTGTGACAGACGAAATTTACCCAAAAAACAAAAATTATTTTTTGTGACAGATTTCATTAAATTTGTGATGGATTGGGTGAAGGAAGTACTCTTTCCGTGGATCGGATTTCCTACACCATAATAGTGCCCCATCCCCTATCCCATACTTTAGATGTGCGACACGTGTAAATTTTGAAAATTTATTTACCAAATTAGATAACTAAAAAAATACAATTAACGGACAAATGTTTAATCCCGTTAATTGTATTTTTTTAGTTATCTAATTTGGTAAGTAAATATTCAAAATTTACACGTGTGACCCATTTAAAGTGTGGGCAGGTGATGGAGTACTATTATGAGGTAGGGAATCTGGTCCACTCTTTCCGTTGAATGCAAATTGAAGAGTAGTCCTATATGTACTGAATATAATGAATTTTGTTCTATATTTGGTTCTTTATCTTTAATGAGAACGACACAAGAAAAATAACTTATTTTTTTCTCATTTCAAATGAAACTACTGTGTTTTTTTTTTCTTTTTTCTATGTTTCTTGTGAAAATATAGTAATGAATGACCCAAATGTACAGAATAAATTAAGTTAGGCCCTTACTGTTTCTTTAGCATAAGGAACTGCAAAAGATTTTCCTTGTTTGACTGCATCACGTTCATAGTCATCATATGTGGTCAAAATAAATTGGTAAACAATTTTCATATAATCTGGGAGTTTATCAGTTTCGTTAATATCCCACCTGAAAAAAAAAATCAAATATATTTTCGTTAAGCTTTAAGTTCCATATAAAAACAAATTGAAAAGATGTCACTACGAGAAAAGGGCAAAAAAAAGTGGTTAAATATCAAGTAGCAATATAAAATTTCAATAACCATCTATATTAATGGATAAGAAGTTTTTATTTTTTCATAATAATGATTTTTTTTTCAAATATAAGATATATATATATATATATAGATAAAAAAAATATAATTAGAATTTTCAAATATAAGATATATCTATACGAGTTCTTAGGCTTCGTTTGGTAGGATGGAAAATGGGAGGAAGGGGAGGGGAAGTTGGAAGTTGGAAGTAAAAGGTATATTTTTCCTTGTTTGATTGTGGGAGGAAAAGGGAAGGAAAAAAATTGAGAATGAAAAAATTATATTGTCACTAAGTTGCCCGTCCGGATACTTTGCTACAAAATGATGGTACATCTTCTCCTCCACTTACCAATATACGTCACGTGTATTGGTGGACGGTTGAAATAAGGAAAGAAAACAAATTATGATACGGGGAATGTTTTATGATACGAGGAAAGCAAAAAAATTATGATACGGGGAATATAAAATATAAAAATTCAAACACCCCATACTTAGTAAAAATTCCTGTAAAATAATACTAAAGCCTCTTAAGTAAAATGTAATAAATGTTAGTTTACATATAATATATGCACTTATCATAATTTTTGGTACTTTTCTATTAACGTATTCTCATTTAATTTCAAGTAAACATGCTTTGAATGTATACTATCCTTAAACGACTATCACTTTTCTGTCTATCACTATACTTATATATGTTCATTTTTATTTGATTTTTTAGGTTTTTAATATTATTTTATTTTTAATCGACTAGAATTTTTTAGCGTGTTTTTGAATCTTTGTCAGATTTGAGTTTAGTATTTATAGATCGTGATTTTATAGGATCTCAAATCGGATTGATCAGTTATCAAATTATGTTATCGGATTTGGATTTGGACTTTGCATATCAGATCCTATAACAAAACTTAAAATTCTCTATTTTATTTATTTGTTAAAGAACACAACAAGACAAAATTATATTTAAAGACAATTGTCTTTCATTTTACTTGATTATTATTGTAAACTAAAACAAAATATAAAAGTACACTCTAAAATATTTCAAACAATTAATTAACCTCATTTAAAAAAAAAATTAATATCCATCGGAAAAAATTTTAAAAAAACCAGGGGAATGTTTCCCCCGGTATTTCCGCCGGTTTATTAGAAAAACAAGTTCAAAAAAAATCGGGGGAAAAAATTTAAAAATATCTGAAAAAAAATTTTAAAAAAAAAATCGGGGGAATTATTCCCCCAGTATTTCCGCCGGTTCGGTATTTAAAAAAATCGGGGGAATATTTTCCCCGGTATTTCCGCCGGTTTAGAATGTTAAAATATCTAAAAAAATTTAAAAAAAACCCAGGGGAATTATTCCCCCTGTATTTCCACCGGTTCAGTATTTAAAAAAATCGGGGGAATATTTCCCCCGGTATTTCCGCCGGTTTCGAATTTAAAAATATCTAAAAAAATTTATAAAAAAACCGGGGGAATTATTCCCCCGGTATTTCCGCCGGTTCTCTAATTAAAAATTCGAAAAAAAACCAGGGGAATAGTTCCCTCGGTATTTCCGCCGGTTCAACATTAAAATTTTTTTTAAAAAAAACAGGGGGAATATTTCCCCCCGTATTTCGGCCGGTTCACTAGATAAAAATTCAAAAAAAAATCGGGGGAAAATTTCCCCCGGATTTTCCCCCGGTTCTTGTTTTAAAAAAAAAACAAAAAAAAACGAGGGAATAGTTCCCCCGGTATTTCCGCCGGTTCAACATTAAAAAATGAAAAAAAAAACCGGGGGAATATTTCCCCCAGTTTGTCCGCCGGTTTTTTAAAAAATAAAAATAAAAGAAAAATCGGGGGAATAGTTCCCCCGGTATTTCCGCCGGTTCAACATTAAAAATTTTTTTAAAAAAACCGGGGGAATATTTCCCCCGGTTTGTCCGCCGGTTTTTTAAAAAATAAAAATAAAAAAAAAATCTGGGGAAATATTCCCCTGGATTTCCCCCAATTTTTTATTAAAAAAATCAAAAAAAAAAAAAACCGGGGGAAATTTCCCCCGGAATTCCCCCGGTTTTTTACTTTCCGCCATGTCCGCCGGAATTCCGCCGGTTTAAATCCGGCGGAATATTCCCCCGGAATATTTTCGTCGGAAAACGGCGTTTTTGCTGTAGTGAGATTTTCTTTTCTTATTTTAACCATCCATCAATACATGTGGCATGCATTGATGAGTGGAGGAGAAGATGTAGCACCATTTTATAACAGAGGATTCGGACTGACTAAGTTGCATGGCTTTAGAGAATTGTGAATAAAAATAGTTTAAAATACTATACTATTCCGTATTGAGACTACTCAAAAGTTATTGCCACTAAATAAAGATAATTAATAATAAAATAGAAGGTATTATCATTTAATTTATATTATCAGTTTATCTTTTTTTAATAATATACTACATTTAGTATTGTGTGTTTGTTCCATTTTCGATCCTCTATTTGACGTGATATATAATAATACCTCTGCAAAATTTCAGTGAAAAGATCCGCTTCTTCGACGGTAGCATAATTATCGTATATATCGTCAACTATTAAACTCAATTGCACGACTTTGGCAATGGCTACTCGAACATAAGAGTACTGAGGTTCAAAATGAAAGATTATGCTCCAAAGATAGCACTCAACCACTCTATCTCTCGTGTATGGCAATTCTGACTTGAGGTCCAATTTGTTCCACCACCTGATCATTTTCTATTATGAACAACAAGATATTAAGACTTTGTAAGAACATATATATCGCGCATATGTATAGATATATATATATATATACACTATGGTTAAATATGGGAGCTTTCTTCGAAATTAATTAAACAATATCCTCTTTCCAGTTTGGATTTTCTATTGCATATTCGTGTTATATCTCCTATTAACTCATTAATACACGACACATATATTAGTGAGTAGTCGAGATAAGGAAGATTTTTTTTCCATATCATCAGTTTTTTTCTTTCCTTATCTTGATCATTCATCAATACTCGTGTCGTGAATTGACGAGTGTAATAAAAGACACAACACAATTATGCAATAGAAGATCTGAACTGTCCTCTTTCTTTCAAAATTATCAAAAGCTCGACTTTGAGTTTACAAAGCTTACATTCATTAAAATTTCAAATGGAAATTGTTGATGTCAAGAAAAAGTTTAAATGATGATACCTTCCTGGCACATTAATTCCCCTATATATTGTGCCCTCCTGCCTTTCATACCCACACATATTGTACTTGATGGATGTTGTGAATATCATTTAAAAATTTTGGCTGACGTCAATAATACCATTCAAAATGTTTCGTAAATCTAGAGGGGACATTTTAGTAATTCCAAAAGGAAAATGATAGATTTCATAGTTTCATTAATTTTCATTGTCTCAATAATTATACCTATACACTGTATTCGTATATATTGCTACTTCATTGAGTACAATCCCATAACGGGCAGGTTGAGGTGAAATAGCATTTTCGGTCCTATTATTAGGTCCTATTTAATTTCAATTCCATCGGGTACTATTATTTTACATTACGTTTCATATGTTTTGAACAGTCTTAATTTTAATCCTTCGCCTGATCGTTTCTATTGGATATAATGGTAAATGCATGATTATCTCGTCACAATTGCAAATTTTTGATGATAATCTAGTGCATTCACCGTATAAAAACTTTTACCATAGTAAGTTGATGGACTAGAATTCAGACTATTTGAAGTATAGGCGATGCAATCAGAGACATTCGTATTCAATGGAATCAGAACGAAAAAAGGCCTTATCATATCGGACAAAAAAAATTTATTTTTTTTTCCACAAGTTGATTACCTGGAGAGTTCGGAGAGCTCTTTCTTGTACATGTTCTGCAAATAATTGAAATCCAATTTAGCTAGTTTTAGAAGAAGTTCATTCTTTGAGCCATCCTTCTCGTAAAAAGAAATGAAATGACGAGTCTCTATACGTGGAATCCCCCTGTGAAGGGGTTGCTCTAGAGCTCGCTTCACTTGATCTTCAAGTGGAGACTCTAATTGTTCTACCATACGGTTCAAATGATGGGTCGTGAAGGCCACAGCCTCTTCTAAGATGTCTTCACCATGAATCCTCACATGTGCTGCTTCATACAAGCTTAGCAATCCCTTAGCATCGCTAGTAAGGGTTTCTTTGAATTTGCTCTTAAATTTGTAGAAAATATCTGTTTCAATAAGTTTATCATGTTAGCTTTCCTCAATCGTAAGTTATAAGGTTAATTACACTCAAATCCCTCTGATATTGTCGAGTTATCAAGCCCCCCATGTAGTTTTCGTAATTGTATCGACATCCTTTTTGGGTTTGACAATATCATAGATGTTACTTTTTGTTAAGGTTTTGTAAACTTTTTGAGGAGAAGACTGTTAGAAAGACACTTTATAATTTTCCTAGACAAATAGTTGGAAAGTTTAGAATAAATGTGACCTTTGAAGTTATAACTTTACACATTCTCTAGAAAACCTTTCAAGTTACCCACTTACTTGGAACTTGAATGAGAATAAATATTAGGTGGAAAAGTGGAACTTAATGAGAGTAAATTTTAGGTGGAGTAGTGGATTTTGAAGTGAGTGAATGGTTAGGTGAAAATGTGCCTATAAAAAGGGGGCTCTAGCAATTGTTTTGTATCAAGAAAAAATCAAGTAAAACCAAGTAAAACTCTCTAGTAAAAACTTCCTCTCTTATTCATGTTATACATTTTGAGTTCTTCATTCTTTAGTAAAAATTCTATATTTTTGTTTTTTGTTATCTTTCTTCTATCCAACACACTTTCGCATTTAAAAATTCCCAACAAATTTGGTATTAGAGCCAGCAATTATAGTTGCATTCTTTGGAAAATTTTCACCCTTATATTCATCTTAAAAATGGCCTCAAGTTCAATTTCTACAATGTTCGCCTATACCGCCAACCAAATACCAATTTTTGAGGGTGAACATTATGACTATTGGAGTAGTAAAATGCAAACCTTATTTATTTCTTTGGATCTTTGAGAGGTGGTTGAAAACACATATGACGAACCACTAAAAGAAGGAAACAACAACGAATGGTCCGAAGAGCAACAAATACAATATAAGGAGAATATTCGGAAAGATGCAAGTGCCTTAAGATATCTACAACAAGGGGTGAGCAAGACAATTTTTCCAAGAATATTTGGTGCAAAAAAAGCCAAAGATGCATAGGATATTCTAAAACAAGGTTTTCAAGGAAATGAAAAATTTATTTCCTTAAAACTCCAATCCCTTTGGAGAAATTTAGATAACTTGGCAATGAAAGAAAGTGAAGGTATGCAAAATTTTCTATCTAAAGCTTATGAAATTGTGAATCATATTCGAAGCCTTGGTGATGTGATTTAAGAAAGGAAAATTGTACAAAAAGTTTTAAGAAGTTTGCCAACAAAGCTTGATCATATTGTTGCTGCGATTGAGGAGTTTAAAAACCTTTCCACTTATACTTTTCCTAAACTAATGAGTTCCTTTCAAGTTCATGAGGAAAGATTGAATAGGTCATCAAATCAATCAACATTCCAGTCCAAACATTATGGTTCGGACAAGAAAAATTCCAAAAGGAGGCAAGGAGAAAGAGGGGGCTTCAATAACAAAAAAGGCAAAGGACAATGCCAGAACTACAAAAGAGGAATACAATATAGCAATTTAAATTCAGAATGCCGCATTTGCAAAAAAATAAATCACGAAATGAAGGATTGCTACTTCAGGTGCAAAACTTGCAAGAATGTTGATCACTCTTATAGCCGTTGTCCAAAGAAAAGCAAGAAGACAACTAGAAGCCAATTTCTCAAAAAATGAAGGTGAATATGAAAATGTGCAGTATGTTGATAGTGGTTGCAGCAATCACATGACGGAAAACCGAGAGATGTTCGTAGAGTTGGACATAAGCCACACTTCACACATAAAACTTGGACATGGAAAAATTCAAGATGCGAAAGGAAAATGTGTTGTTGCAGTCCATACAAAGGGAGGTAACCAAAAGTTCATTAGTAATGTCCTTTATCTTCCAAATCTTACTCAAAACTTGTGAAGTATTGGACAACTCTTGCTAAAGGATATTCGGTGTCTTTTGATGATAAAAAATGCAAAATTTTTGATAAAAAAAAATAATAATCAAGTAGCTACAATCCAAGTGACGCCAAACAAAGTGTTTCTATTTGTAATACCTACACAAGGAAAAATAGTGTCCAAAAGTGAAGTTGTTGATCAATTTCATCTATAGCACTTGAGATATGGACACTTGCACAACAAGGGGCTGCAATTACTCCAAAGGAAGAATGTGGTTGTCGGTCTTCCATCCATTGAAAGAAAAGATTGAGTTTGTGAAGGATGCATTTATGGCAAGATCCATAGACTGCCATCCCCTAAAACTTGTTGGAGAGCCAAGAGTCCTCTTGAATTGGTGCATGCCGACATTTGTCGTCCTACAAGGACTCCATCACTTGCAAGATATTTTATTCTTTTTGTTGATGATTTTACAAGAATGGTGTGGTTGTACATTGCATGAAAAGTCGGAGGTATTTACTATTTTTCTCAAATTTAAAGCATTTGTTGAAAAACAAAGTGGGTGTAATATCAAGTGCTTGAGGACTGATCGTGGAGGAGAGTTTTTATACACTCCGTTTATGGAATATTGCAAGCAAAATGACATTCAAAGGCAGCTCACAATCCGAAGAATCCTACAACAAAATGGCGTGGTAGATAGGAAAAATAGAACCATTGTAGAAATGGCACGGAGCATGCTCAAAGGCAAAGCATGGTATGAAAAGAAACCTTTTGTTGATCATTTAAAAGTCTTCGGTTGTATTGCGTATTCGCATATTTGTACTCCAATTAGAGATAAATATGTTGAAAAAGGAGAAAAAACAATTTTTGTTGGGTATAGTGATGAGTCGAAGGGTTACAGGCCTTATAATCCTAAGACTAACAAATTAATAGTCTCAAGAGATGTAATCTTTGATGAGCAAGCAACTTGGAGTTGGGAGGAGAATTCCACACCAAGTTCATCATTCAATGAATTTTTGGAGCCATCGCTCTCTCAAAGTCAGCTACCACAACAAAATTCAGCTCTAAAGCATTAAAAACTCCCGAAAAAACATTCGGTGCAAGTTCATCAAACCAAGAAGGCTCGGACTCGGGTTCACCTATAAGGAAAGTATGGTGTTTACATGAAATATATGAAAATTGTGATGTTGCCTTCTTTGGTTGTGAATCTTAGAATTTTGAGGAAGCTGTAAACGAGAAAGTTTGGAGGAAAGCAATGAATGAAAAGATTGAAACCATCGAAAAGAACAAAACTTGGGAGCCGATTGATTTGCCACAAGGAAAAGATGTAATTGGCCTGAAATGGGTGTTCAAAACCAAGTTCAACGAAAATGGCTCAATCCAAAAACACAAAGCAAGATTGTTTGGAAAGGGCTATTCTCAACAGCCCAGAATTGACTTCAATGAGACATTTGTACCAGTGGCAAGAATGGAGACGATACGAACCGTTCTCGCACTTGGAGCACAATTGGAGTTAAATGTCTATCAATTGGATGTAAAATCTGCATTTCTCAATGGTGAACTCAAGAAAGAGGTCTATGTGCAACAACCTCAAGGATATGAAATCAAAGAAAAAGAAGATAATGTGTACCGATTGAAAAAGGCCCTACACGAGTTAAAATAAGCACCACGAGCTTGGAATAGCAAGATCGATGGATACTTTTGTAAGAATGGTTTTCAAAGGAGCCCAAGTGAACCTTCACTTTATGTTAAGATAGAAGGTATGAAAGATTTATTGATTGTGTGTTTATACGCTGATGATCTTATTTATTTGGGCACTAACATGAAAATGGTGGAGGAATTTAAAAAGAAAATGATGCAAGAGGTACTTTCTTGGAATTCAAGTAAAACAATCCAAGAGGGATATTTTTATTTCTCAAGAAAAATACACTGTTGATATGTTGAAAAAATTTCGTATGGAGATTTGCAAACCAGTTGCAACACCTTTGGCAATAAATGAAAAATTGAAACAAGAAGATAGTGCTGAAAAAGTTGATCCAAGATTGTTTAGCAGTCTTGTTGGTTCTTTGATTTATCTCACAAATACAAGGCCGGATATAGTTCATTCTGTGAGCTATGTTTCTCGGTTCATGTGTGAGTCAAGCAAACTTCATTTTGCAGTGGCTAAGCGAATTCTAAGGTACCTTCAAGGTACTAAAAAGTAGGGGATCAAATATGAAAAAGAAGAAAATAACAACTTGATTGGCTTTACAGATAGTGATTGGCCAGGTTCATTAAATGACAGAAAAAACACTTCTGGCTATGTTTTCTGTCTTGGTTCCAAAGTGATTGCTTGGAGTTCTAAAAAGCAAAAAACAATGGCCTTATCCTCAAGTGAAGCTGAATATGTTGCAGCTACAGACGCAACTTGTGAAGCATTTTGGCTAAGAAGAATTCTCTCAAATTTGCAAGAAGAGCAAGACAAGCCAACTATTATTTTTGTCACAACATGTCGACCATTGCAATGACTAAAAATCCTGTTTTTCATGCAAGGTCGAAGCACATTGAACTCCGACATCATTTCATTCATGATCTTGTGAGCAAAGGAGAAATTCACTTGGAGTTAATTAACACCAATGCTCAAGTAGCAGATTTTCTTACAAAGGTCGTGACAACTGAGCAGTTTGAGAAGTTCAAGAAGTATTTGAAAATTACAAATTGAGAGGGGGTGTTAGAAAGACACTTTATAATTTTCCTAAACAAATAGTTGGAAAGTCTAGAATAAATGTGACCTTTGAAATTATAACTTTACACATTCTCTAAAAAATCTTTCAAATTACCTACTTACTTGGAACTTGAATGAGAATAAATATTAGGTGGAGAAGTGGAACTTAACGAGAGTAAATTTTAGGTGGAGTAATGGATTTTGAAGTGAGTAAACGGCTAGGTGAAAATGTGCCTATAAAAGGAGTGCTCTAGCAATTCTTTTGTATCAAGAAAAAATCAAGTAAAACCAAGTAAAACTCTCACTACCAGAAAACAGCGATTTAGCTACGGATTTTTAGTCACGGATGAAATCGGTTGCCAATAGCTACGGAAATGGCCACGGATTTAGGAAAAAAAATGAGAACATATGGCCACAGATTTTTCCATGGCCGAATATGCAAATTTCCGTGGCTATATAATTTTTTTTTTTTAAAAAGACATAAATGTTTTTGGCTACGAATAAATCCTTGTTTTCTAGTAGTGTCTCTAGTAAAAACTTCCTCTCTTGTTCATGTTATACATTTTGAGTTCTTCATTTTTTAGTAAAAATTCTATATTTTTGTTTTTTGTTATCCTTCTTCTATCCAACACACTTCTGCATTCAAAAATTTCCAACAAAGACTGCCTATACTCTTCGTCCAAATATTCAAAACCTTAATTTGACAGGTTTTGTAGCATATGAAGTAGAATTTTTTGAAAGGTTTTGAGGTAAAGGAAAATGAGGGTTGTGATTCTTCTATTTTGAGCTTTGAGAATGAAAAGAAACAGAGTTTTTGTTTTTCTCTCCTTTTGAACGAACTAAAGGGAAAATATGTCCTTACAACCAAAAAATTAAGAGTTTTTTGAAAAAGTATATTCGAGGATAACTTGGACTCTTTGCATTTTTTTAGATTTGAGTTTTCTGACTATGCAAATTCATAGGGTCGATTGTCAGTATAATTATGAAAGTTATAGGGGTTCTAAGTATAATAGCCCCTACAATATACACGGAAAAAATATCAGCTTGAACCCCATGCATTGGACCCTGCTTAATCTTGATTTGATTCAATTGAATACGAAGGTCCCTTGTTGCATCCCATGTCTTTCAGAAGTCTCAATTTTAGTCCTTGAACAAACTTTTGTTAGATATTTAATAGCGAACGCATGAGATTATCATAGGACAATCTGTTAAAAATCTACCAAGAGTTAGTTGAAGAATTAAAATTTATATCATTTGTTAGATTAAGGAATGTAATGTAAAATATCCATCTTTAAGGGTCCAAAATCGAACTGAACCTAACATACGAGACTAAAATAAAATTTTCCCTATACTTTCAGAAAATGGAGATGGAACAATAAAGGACGTACCAGAAGAAACATTGTGGCGGTGTTGCCTGAGCAGGCGAAATTGAAGGGCAGTAGTGAACAAATCATAGTTTTCTTCATGATGAAATTGGAAGAATATTTGTTGAAGCTGATCCTCAATCTCTTGCTCAAAGTGATATGCCACTCCCAAACGCTCAAGTGTGTCAATTAATACTAACTTGTTGGCTGTTGTATTTTCGTCAGCCGTCAACATGCTCCTTGCTTCATATTTCAATACTGCAATGGCTTCACCATACTTCTCTTGTACCTATGTTTTTGATATATGAACCCATAAAACTTGTTGAAAATTATCTTAAAATAAATTTTGGCAAACAATAACTGAAATTATGGAGGAAAGGGATTGGTAATTTAATTTTTAAGATGACACTATAAGAAATAAATAATATTTGTGATAAATTAAAGGCAATTGAAAGTGTCATGGGAATGTCGCCACTAGTAATATATATCAATTATTGATAATATCTTTTACCTTGTCATGCATTAAATTTATTTAGTGACAATAATTTTTAGTTTATTAAAAAATGGTTTGAAGGTAACAATTTATTATTTTAAGTTATCACTATTTAAAATTAGTGATACTCATATAGTAACAATTTAGGGACAAAAATGTTGTCATTGTAAATTTGTAACGAGATTTTCCTGGCCACTAAGTTGTCAATGATTTGTCACCATTAACATAATTAAAATCGTGTTCATGACAAAACAATATTTCTTGTCACTAGCTGTACATAATTACTGACAATTTTTTATTTTACTACTTATTATGTTATCACCGATTTACTTCTTCCTTGTAGTGTGAAAACAAGATAATTAACCCTAGATTAAAATAGTTTGGGACAACCGAGTTGCACGTTCTGAAGGGTACTTTTGTTTTCTCCTCCTCTTCTTCTTCTTTGTATCCTTGCTTTTCTTTTTTGTTTGTTTCCTCTTATAACCACAACAAACATATATATTCCTTTATTAAAGGACCAATCCATCGTACAATTAGTAAAATCCGTCCGGAAATATTGTTTTGTGGTAGATTTCGTCTGTCACAAATTTATTAATAAATGTCTTATCATTGATTCTTACTTTAGTTTTGTTCAAATATGCTTTGTTACAAATTCATTGTAAATTCCTTCTATCAGTAATGAAATCCATTCATTACAACTTTTTCGTTGGTAAAATGATGATTTCTTAATTATAGTGAATCGCTACAAAAAAAAGTGAGATTAATAACAAAATATAAAAGAAATAATGCAAAAATCATCACCAATAACTGGAATTGAGGTCCCACCGACAATTAGTGGCCCCACTACTAAAAAAGCTTCTAATTGAACACTTTAATGTAATACTTTTTCAATTGTCTCAGCAATATAGGAATTGAGACTCTCCTACAAAGTGTTACTATAAATAATTTTTATCAATTTTTTTTTGTACTAAAACATATTTTAGAGACATTATAAAAAAAATGGTGTCAAAGACCTTTAAGACACCCAAACATATGACACTTTTAAGTAGTGCTACAAATTTAAAAGTGACACAATATCCACTAATAGTGACAAATGTGCGGTATCTTAATTGATCATTTTTTCTAGTAGTGCCCTATTCTGATAATTCAAAGATAAAAAAATTGTCATAATGATTTTGTAATAAGATTCCACTATAACTAATTTTTTACCATGTACTTGTCATTAATTATCAATGTTGTCACCTTAAACACTATATTGTCAATATTAACATTGTGCAAACTATTTTTGTGGCAAACATAAATTCTTTTATTATTAAATATATATAATTAGTGATAATTTTTCATTATCAATTGTTATATTATTACTTATTTAATTATTTTCTTCTAGTGAATTCTAAAGAGTTCAAAGTAAACACTACCTTAAAACCGGAAAGGATAATAGTAAAAGAAAAGAAAGAAAGAAAGAAAGAAAGAGATACACAAAAGCACGAATATGACCAAAGTTTTTGCATACATACCTCATTGTCCAAAGAAAATGCTGTGAAGAAATCAATCCACATGCTTGGGGTAAAATCCTCAATCGGCAGGCGGGCTTCCTTGAGACAACTTGAAGCCATTTTTTTGTGGGTTAATCAATAATCAAACCCTATCTGTCTATATGTGTTGCTTACTGTATAAATGTATGCTTATGAATTTGGTGAAATATCAAAGGAGAACTCACATATTTATAGTGAGATCCTTTTGTTCTGATGGTTTGGTCCAGTTTGTCCAATTAATGTGTTAGGTTCAAGTAGCATATATTTTATTAGAGTTAATTTCATTTTTGTCCCATAGAAAATTTCAAATTCCACATTTAGTCCTTTTAGAGTCGTTTTGCCACATTTAGTCTCGTAGGAGTGGTTTTTATGCCACATTTAGTCCCACCGACTGATTTTTTCAATTTGTGATTTTCAAACTTGCTGATGTGTTGGCAAAGCAGCCCATGTGGCATTAATTGTTCCTGACATAAGAAAAAAACAATTGAGATGGCATTTTCCAGTATTTTTTTTGCATATGTGGTATATGGCATGGCAATAACAAAACACCCAAATCATTTGAAATATAAAATATAATTTAAAAAATATATAAAAAATTAAATAATATAAAATTTACATAATAAAAAAATACATATTGTAAAATTTTAAATAAAAATATAATATATGAAAAATTAAAAATAATTATAAAATATATGTATTAGAAAACAAATATTCAAAAAAATATAATCCTTAAATTTATCACACACACAAGAACACACACACACAAACACACACACTAGAACACACATAAAGACACATACCTGCACAAACACACACACACACACAAGAACACACACGCACACACACAAGAACACACACACACACCGTGTTCCCCTACAAAACCCGCCCCCCCCCCTCCCGTTGGAGCTGCCACCATGTACTGTCGCCACCGCCATCCACCATCTTCTTCTCACCCCCATCCACTATCTTTTTCTTCCTCCTTCCCCCTCCCCCACCTAACCACCCATCTTCTTTAATTTGTGCATCATTTTCAGATTTGAGTCTCTCTCTCTCTCTCTCTCTCTCCTAGATCTGAGTTTCTCTCTGTTTTTTTTTTAGATCTGAGTTTTTCTTTTTTTTTTTTAGATTTGAATTGTGTGTGTGTGTGTGTGTGCAGGTGCATGTGTTTGTGTGTGTGAAGAAGAAGTGTGTCGGTAGTGGTGGCTCCGATGGGAGAAGGGGGGGTGTGGTTTGGAGGGGAACATGGTGAGGAGAGAGGAGTGGTTGGGTGTGGGGGTTTGAATTCAAGTGTGTGTGTGCGTGTACCGGTGCGTGTGTTTGTATGTGTGAAATTGTGTGTGTGCGTGTGTGTTCTTGTGTGTGTGTGTGCAGGTGTGTGTGAAATTGTGTGTGTGTGTGTGTGTGTGTGTGTGTTTGTTTATGTGTTTGTGTGTTTGTGTGTTTGTGTGTGTGATAAATTTAAGGATTGTATTTTTTTAAATATTTGTTTTCTAATACATATATTTTATAATTATTTTTAATTTTTCATATATTATATTTTTATTAAAATTTTTATAATATATATTTTTTTATTATGTAAATTTTATATTTAATTTTTTTTATATATTTTTTAAATTATATTTTATATTTTAAATGAATTGGGTGTTTTGTTATTGCCATGCCATGTACCACATATGCAAAAAAAAAAAAAAAATACTGAAAAATGCCATCTCAATTGTTTTTTTCTTATGTCAGGAACGATTAATGCCACATGGGCTGCTTTGCTAGACACGTTAGCAATTTTGAAAATCATAGATTGAAAAATCAGTCGGTGGGACTAAGTGTGGCATAAAAACCACTCCTACCGGATTAAATGTGGCAAAACAACTCTAATGGGACTAAATGTGGAATTTGAAATTTCCTATGGGACCAAAAATGGAGTTAATTCATTTTATTATGATATATTAAACTATCTCCGACTTATAATATTAGTACATGAATATATAGCTGTCTAAGTGGTGGTTATTCTTTCATTTATACTATTGTATTATGTAACATGCGCCGAACCCTATCTGTCTATATGCATGTTGATTTTGTGGGATATGTAGAGATTATGGGAGAGGCGAGGATTAAGAGGGTGTTTGGCTAAACTTATTTGAAACATCTTACAAACTCCTACATCTTATAATATATTTTAGAAGCTTATAAGATGTTGAATTTTATTTTAAAAATAAGTTATTAATGTGTTTGGATAATTAAGACAGTGTGTAACTTACAAGATATTAGTAATGACAAAATTGTAATTAATTTGGTTGAAAATATGGAGTTTGGAATGATCTTAAAAATAATTTAGGTCCTCCCTACTTTTTAAAAAAGACCTTATAAGCTCCTAAGCATCTTATTTTAAAAACTTATAAGCTCATTCCCCTGAAATTTTACCAAATACTCCACCATATCTTATAAGTTTTCAAACATCTTATAAGATATTTTAAATAGCTTATAAGCTTAGCCAAATACCCTCTAAGAGTGGTAAGTGGCTGACGTAGGGATAGGGGAGGGAGTTTGGTAAAGCTATGTGCGAAAACAATTAACAATAAAGAGAGAGATTAGGGGAGAGTAGGAGAGAGGGGAGGATTAAGAGTGGCAGGTGGCTGAGGGAGGGGTAGGTTTGGTAAAGCTAAGTGGGAAAACAAATAAAAATAACAAGAGATAGAGAGAGATATATATATATATAGAGAGAGAGAGAGAGAGAGTGGGTTCCTTTGGACAGAATTAAAAAAAAAAATTTGCCGAGTCTGACTTTTTATGATAATTTTTTTTTCTAAATTAACTAGTTTTGCATTTAAATATAACAATTTAAAAATTATTTTATTTGAAAACTACTATGGTAGCTTTCAAAAAAGAAAAAAAGCTTTTGGACTTTTCTTCTGATTTTTACTTTTTAAAAAACCAACCAAACAATTTTTTATGCTAAAATGCTTTTTCTAAACAAAATAAAAAATGTTTCACTTCTAAAAAAAACTCTAAAATTACAGACTCAATATTAATTAAGCTTTTTATCAGTGTCAATTTGGTATGTGGCATTTCTTACCACATTATGTATGGCTTTCTTTACCTTTTTATTTGTGAGAAGAGGGGCACTATGTCTACGTGTGCACAATTATTTTGTTGGAAAATTTGAAAACTTCCCAATTTTTAGCATTACTTTGCCAGGACCCAACAAAGTCGGCTAAAATCTATGTTGCATGCGTATGGATACGACGGTATGGACACGATACAACACGTATATGCCAATACAAAATTTTTAAAAATTTTATGACACGATATGTCTCTGATACAACAATATTAATATAATTTTTTATTATTTTAATGATAATATGACATAATATTTATATACTTACATATTTATATATATATATATATATTTAATGTACAATTTTTATGTACATATTAATGCAAGTACAAAAAGGAAGAAGTCAATATCAACAAGTGTGTTACAATTTCTTTTTTGTGTGTGATTTATGAACTATCTATTTTAAGAGTAAAAGAAAGTTTCAATTTTGATAAAAAATATATTATAAGAAAAATAAATTATTGGATGCAACAATAATATTTTAAGTACCTTTACCAAATCTTTATTCTTAATTATCTCTTTATCATTGGAATATTCTTAATTATCTCTTTATCATTGGAATATTCTTAATTATCTCTTTATCATTGGAATACACGTTATTTATAGTGTGTTCGACACGCCATCAGAAGTGTCGGATTTTTATAATTTATGGACACACCACTTGGAGTGTGGAACACATGTCAGGAGAGTGTCAGAGGAGTAGTGTGTCTGATATTGCACAATTCTAATTTTAGAAAGCGTCCGTACATTATAGACAAAAACCAACAACCAGTTGGTCTTACAGGATGAGATGTTAAATCCCTTGAAAAACATTTAGGGTTCAAATTATAGAATTGTGAATTTAGTAATTAGGTTGGGAGGATTACCCACATATTGAGCGTCTACAATATCCAAATCCAAATTAGCCGATCCATGAGTTGTAATTGGGTGGTTTAGAAAAATAAAAATTAAAAAACAAAAAGAACAAAGCTTGCTAACATTGTTAGTTTTTATAAATTAAATGACAAAATTTCAAATTAGATAAATGGAATATTTAGAGAGATATTATAGATCTTGCACCTAGTGTAATACACTAAGTTAATTTGATGGATAACATGTGTATCTTTAAATTTATTTTCCTTTTTTCGATAAATTAAAATTCCTACATTACTTTTGTACACATATCATCCATCTAACTACTCAGTACAATGTATCAAGTGTAGAATGAAATACAACTACTTAGAGGTGTTAGAATTTTATTCTAGCTTGAACATCTATTAATTGAATATTTTATTTTTAGAAAATAAAGACGAGCTAAATTAAAATGAGTAAGGAGACTTTTTTTTTTTGATAATTACGATTAATGAGACTTGACTTATAAGGTCTGATTTGTTTGTACGAAAATAGTTTGACTTGAACAATAAGTCTATCTTGCAATTGGTGGTCATTGATTGATTGGTTAATATGTTAGATTTACTAAACAAACTCATAAAATATGTTGCATGATTTGCGACATTTCATTGGATCCCGTAATTATTGTCTGCTACGTGAGTATAAGCCTCACTGCACTACATATGTTTCCTATTTTCTTTGAAGCTACATGCAAACAATATAAGGAATTTTTTGTTCTCCTAAAGAAAGTTGTCACAGGAATAGGCAGTGAAACATGAGAGAGAATTTTGGCTACTAAAATATGATGTAGTTTGGCAATCTCGATTTAATGCATGTTTTCTCTTCTCCTTATTAGAAGTATTGAAATAATAGTTTACTCATCAGTTCATATTACAATGATTAGTTATTCATTGTTTACATTTTTATTAGTATTATGTTTAAATTATTTACTTACTAGTTAAACAAGTTAGACTTTGGGACAACCTGAATGCAACGAATTGTATTTGTAACTCTCTAAGGTACGTATTGTTTTCATACTTAATTTTGTCGGAGTTTTGCATACATATTGTGTGTGTGCAAGTTGGACAATTTATTTTAAACTCGGTCATGTTCTAATTTTATGAATTGAAATAGATAGGTACACCAAAGTGTTCTATTTATTAAAACTTGTAAAATTTGTGACATGCATATTTCAAGTTGAAAAAATTATTATACATTTTTACCTACCCAAAGGGGATAATATATGTATGATAATTTTGATTGGTTAGTGAGGAACATATTGTTAGGGGAGCACTTATCAAGAAAGTTTGTTTCACAAAGGAGGCAATTTTCGACATTAGGATACTATTACATCATTCTTGAATGGAGGGCCATATCGTGTGTGATATACTCTACCCAAACAGGAGTTTTCATGACATATAGATCTCTTAGCAGAATAAAGTTATATTGTTACAAGCTTATATTTATTAATTGCCCATGGATAATAATTTGTTGCCATTCTTGTTGCTTTGGACTATTACTATGAATTTAATGGTGGTAGTGTAAGAATATATTGATGGGGATGTGCTGGTCTAAGGGTTCGTTCTCTCAAAGAAGTCAACTTTTCAAAATCAAGATATTCTCATGCCCGTTCTTGCACTTAGAGGACCTATTGTATATGACATACTCTGCCCAAAGGAGAGTTTTGTCATAGCATGCCTGGATCCCCTAGTGAATAATCTTTAATGTCTTAAGTTTATTCTTGTTAACTGCCCCCAAAATACATGACTAGTTTTGCATTCATGTTAATCAAGCTTTTGGAAAGAATAACTTTTTGCGTTGTATGTTGTGCCCAAATGTGAGTTTGTCTTCGCATAAAAAGTCTCAGTCTTATTAGCTGATATTGTATTTGGGCCTATTTTATGATATCAACATGTTTGAGTTTGTTTTACTTGTTATTCCATATGTTGAATAAGATTGCTTATTGTTACATATTTGTCTTTATTCTAAGTTGCTAAAAAAGAGTAAGTTTGTTTTCGGGCATGAAAAGACAATATAAGATGGACATGATATATTGTTTATCGTCAGATTGATCCATACAAACGTACCCTTGCATTTAATAAAATCTCTAAGCTTGTTGCTTTGATAGAGTGCTTTATTTTGAATAATAAAAAACACCACTTGAACACATTGAATCAATGGTCAAGTGCGCTCTTAGGAAATTAAAGGGACAAAGAGGTACGCTGACTGGTGAAGTCTTAAACACATCTGGGGTAATGTGAGTTAAGAATATCCTCATCTTATTTTGAATGAGTTGCATTATATCCTTAATCGGTATATGCCATTTATAGCTCTGCTACACGCTCGCTAGTCATACGACATATTTGCAGGTATGAAAATTTTAAAGGTGTATTGTATATTGCAATTAACTCTTACCTAAGATCAACCCCATGTGCAAGTGGGAGATGTTGGAAAAATTAAATGGGCTGCCCATGGGGATAATCCTAACCCTAATCAAGATCCATTTACAGAAAATGGGTATGCACATTATTTTGGGTGGAACGGTTTTTTATTTGAAAATAAACACCACACCCCTATAACTCCCACTAAAATAACCTGTCAAAAGTGGGATTAAAAGTGGGTGGGAAAGGGGTTGTTAAAAACGTACAGAAGAGGAGGAGAGGTTTTGAGTTTTGGTTCTTGCAAAATCACACATCAAATTACACTAAGTTTTGCACTTAAGTTGTGATCAAAAGGGTGTTTCGTTAGTGAGTATTCTTAGTCCAAAAAGGATGTGAAAGCAGGTAGATTCAATCAGTGAAACATCTTAGTAAAAGATCCTACGTTTCGGTATGATTTTATATGTTATTTACTTATATTAAATCACATGATTATTGAAATTTTTAGTTACAACTTGAGTCTCCTAATTGTTGAAAAATCAACTTTATAAGCAAATTAATGAGTGGTGATCTAATTATTGTGTGAATCAACTATATATATTTGATTGAGCACAAAATTGGAGTTGTGCGTTAAAAGAATCTATTATTTCGTAGTTTTGATGTCATAAATATCACTTTTGACTTTGCAATAAGAAATATTTTTATGTTGGAAAATTTTAGACATCTTGAGAGTTTAAACCATATCTTAAGGTTTAATATCTTTATTCTTGATATGAATAATGTGCATTATAAATTTACTCTCCCAGAATTTGATTATGTGAAAATCATTCTCATAGCTGATGAGTTTTTGAATATAAGGATTTGTGTTCATATGCATGAACGGAATCATAGAAGATATTAATTTTGGATAAGTAGAGAATTTCATTTTCTACAATAAAGAGGGGTCATAAAAGTTACATAAATCCATTTATTATTTGTTCAAATATAAGATATATTATGGGGTTAATGTCTGTGAGACTCAATAAGCTAAAAGCCTTTAGAAAAAGGGGCTTGTTTAGTCCACAATCCATTATGGGATTTGTTTGTTTTGATCATGATGAATAACACATGAACTTATTAGTTGGCCTTTCAAAGTATTTGTAATTTGTTTTATGTAATCATTCTCATGAATGCCATAGAATTCCTCCTCCTGATAAATACTTCATTATTTTATGACACATATTAAAGAGAAATTCTTTCATATGGTGACGAAATGCTTAGGACACTTGAGAGTGAAAATAATCATATTGTTAATTGAAATTAGCATTCAATTAGCCTCATAAAGACTATTCAAACTTTTTGAATATTGGTTATGGTGCTATTCATATTCCCATCTTCTTGATATACTCTTTCATATGTGATCATAGTTTGTCTCATAATGTTTAAAAGGAACTAACTATTCATGGTTCGTGTGAGCATTTACACTCAGTTTATTTCAAAGGAATATCTTATTAGAAGTGCAAGTTGTTTTCTGGAAAGTGACTCTGATATATTTCGGAAAGTCCTTTTCAAGGGATGAAGTATCATTATGATTGTGAATATATGGGAACATATTTGAAATTTCACATTTATCTTAAAAAGCTATCTTAAAAAGTGTGCCCAATTAAACTTCACTTTCTAACCTGATAGTTCTAAGTAATTGGTATGAATAATATTAGTTGTCATATCTTGAGGGACTTTTCTAAGTGTGTGTATATTCTTGTTTTTCCCCTTATACTGAAGAAAAGTGAAGTTTATGTATTTAATAGAGAAGTTTATTAGAAATTTTAATGAGAGATTTCAATCGGGAGCTATTGTGCAAGATTTGAAAATATTGATCCTATATTTTACTATTTGTGCTTTATGAGAAACCGATTTACAAATTCAAATTCTTTTCTATATACCTAGACCTATGGGTTTAAGACTAGAATGAGAAAATATTTAGCCAAACTTATTACTTTCCCAATCTAAATCTAATTGATATAGTAACTTTGATATCACTTTAGGATCTAATACTTGAAGACCTTATCTAGCAAATATCTTTATTTTGATTTTTGGAGAAAGATATTTTGTGTTTTTTGATTGTTGCGAAAGTGATCGTTATCGAATTGTTTACTAATCTTGGGAAACTAATATATATAATTTCTTATTTTCAGCTTGATATTTGAGTTGCGAATATATGGACTTTGTTGTAGTCCATGTCTCATGATGTATGGGAGTTTATAGATATGGATCATTATTGTAAATTGTTAATTACGAGAGAATATTTAATCGACGAGAAGTTCCGTAAATGATTCAATCAAATTTATTAGTAAGAAATTTATTCAAAAGGGGTGTATGTCGATAAGGATAAATCATTTACTCTTTTGGTTTTAAATAACTTTTTTTATAATATGATGGGCTTGAAAATTCCCCATTTATAATTTTTGTAGCATTTGAGTTCCCTTTTGGTTGTATATTTTGATTGAAAATTTAAAGATGGAATTGGACTTCTTGTTTTGGATAAATTGGAATCTTAAATGGTTAATGTATTTTTGATATGAGAATATTTCTCATATTCAGCATTGATTGTTTATTTGTTGACGGATTGTTCGAGTTACTTTATGAACCAAGCACCACAATGTCTTACTATTTTCATGGAATGCCAGGAAAAATGAACTCCTACTTGATACTATATTTGCCCCGTAATATTTTGACACTAATTGTAGGTTTCTCAAATTGCCTACATTTGGTTATCGTTAGTAGGTCTGATAATTGAATCATTTGATTTGGATTTGCTTTTGTGATTGATAGAGGGTGTATTGTTGCATATTTTCTTGATTAGATCTTTAGAAGTTTAAATTAATATAGATGAGGCTCGTTTTGGAGTGATTGATTCTTCCAATTCTAAATTGCTTATTTTGGAATTATTGAATATTTAACTTGAGTGAAATAAGTAATTGTTCGGTAGATTATTGTGAAACATTTTAAAGTCTCCTATAAATCAAGGCTGATATTTGTCTATTAGGGCTAATACACTATACGTGTAAATTGTGGTGAACATCGTCTCATGATATATCTTGATGATTTTATCTATTCTTGGTTGAGGATTTGTTGGTAGCTAGTGATAATGTGATTATTCATCCTCAAACATGCCGAAAATATAAAGTTAAACTTCTCACTTGTACAGCCTTGAACAATTATAAGCAACATTATCGTAGAGGACATAGTTTTTGGCTAGTTGTTGATAAGTTGATGATTTGGTCAATATCTATCAAGTGGATATACATAATTTTAACATTTGTATGCAATCAAGTCTTTGTATATGGAAAAAGTGAGGGCTATTTAACTTGTTTCATATTTTATTATTTAACCTGTTTTGTTACAGGGTTAAGTTGGATGGTGCATATCAAGATATAAAGCTCTTGGAATAATCCATATTTGTGTGCACACATTTTTGATATCTTAAGGCTAGATGTGACTTTAAGAGATGCGTATGTCTCATAAATGGCACCATATTGTTGTCCGATTGTTGATTGAGACATACACAACTTTCTAAGAAGCCATTGGGTTTTTTGGGAGTTTCATATTGTTCTACAAACTCATTTCTTACAAGAAAACCACATTTGATATTCTTGGAGTTTTATATTGTTCTCAAGACTCATATCTTACAAGAAATCCATATTAGTTTTTTTGGAGTTTCATGTTGTTCTACAAACTCATTTCTTACAAGAAAACCACATTTCATATTCTTGGAGTTTTATATTGTTCTCGAGACTCATATTTTGCAAGAAAATCAGATTTTCTTGGTGTTAGAGTAGCGCCTAGCAAGATAATGAGATTGGCGATGCTTTTAAATACTCTTCGTAACGAACAATCTTTTCGATTAATAATAGAATTGAAGGTTTATACTTTTTGGCCACCTTCATCATAATGTGTAAGTTATACTCAAGTGTAATCTATACACATATGGTTGAAGCCCCTAGATCACATAAAGCTATAAGACTTGACCTCGCATAGAGATGGAGGTCTTGAAACAAGTCTCTAAAGCGTGATCTAAATCACTCCAAGTCGAAGAGGCTAACAAATACCAGGGGTATTAACATGACTCGGATTAGGACTTACGACATATCTCAAATGGGAGGAAGTCTTGTTTCATAGATATCTAATGTAGAGACATTCATATATATAAATAGGTTCTCATTACAGAATGAGTTCACTGAGGATCCCACCGAGGAATACTTAAATGGGAGCACTAGTTGCACATCGAATTAGGATTGTTTCTCATCTTATAGTGTGCATTAATTAGTCCTTAGACTTGAGCCTTGATAAGTCGGTAATTGTTCCTGATTTTTATGTTTATTTTGCCGGACTTATCAAGTATTTTTCTCTATTTGAACCTTATTGTGCCTAAATTTGAGTTAAATCATTGTTTTGTAGGTGAGATGGGAAAAATATCATCAAGGACACGAAAAGTGGAAGTCAAGAGTTGGATACTTACACAAGATATTTTGGGTATCAACCCAATATTAGCGATTTAGAGAAGAAACAAATCTATATGAATAAGTACATATGCAAAATATTTCAAGTATGTACCCAGTTTCAGTCATTGGGGAGTTAAACGAATCTGTAAGTTTGGGCACGTACCCAAAATATTTTGGGTATGTACCCAAAGTCCGTGATAGCAATTAACAGCTTTCCATATTCGATTAGGACTCTGTTTTGGAAGGTAGCTCTAGGGTTTTTCTACCCCTTTTTAAGTCCAGATACAATCCCACTTCTGTGATTCACATTTTTTAGCTAAGGTTTAGAACAATTCTCTTTCATATTTTTCATCTTTTAGGGATTTTTGGGGGACGGAAGAAAGAAGAAATCAAAAGGCGAAAGAAGAACAACCGAATGAGGAAAGTTTGCATCTGAAATTTTCACCGAATAATTTATTTCTTCTCTTTTTGTAGATTCTTTTCCAGTTTTTGTTCTTGTTTTTAGATTCATTATGAACTAATTCAATTGCTAAGCGTAAGGATGGTGTAGTTCACCTTTTTCACTATTCTATGAAAATCCTATGTTTTTGAATCTGTTTTCATATGTTTTTGTGTGATTCTTGTTTAATGCTTTAATGCTTGATTAGGGTTTGATCATCCTTAATCAATGAAATTGAGAATCGTTGATGAGGTCGAGAGACGATTCACAATTGTAGCTCTAATTAGACAATATCAATTGGTATTAAAGTTGCATGAGAGTGAATTTAATATTGATTGAGCCTTAAGGGGGTGATTAAAATTTATACAAATATTTTCTAGAGCTTGGACTAAATGAATGAGAATTGTTTAGTCTTAGGCTTAGAAGGGATTGTACAATTTAATTCCACGACGCTCGAGAGAGATTGTGAATATATTTGTTCCTGATTTTACACAAACACGAAACCATTCAACTTAGGGATTGGATTAGAATAAGGATTTAGGTGAATGAAACCATCTTGCACTTGCATTTCTCGCTTTGGGTATTTTGTTATTATTGTTATTTGTGAGCTGTTTTTATTTTGAAATTAGCTTTTATTTTAGAAAAACTAACCACTCCTCAATTTGATCAATTTAGCTAAAAAAAAATGGGTCACTTTCATAGGCCATATCACAATCCCTATGAGATTCGACACTCTACTCAGTTTGTATTATTTGTATGACTGCGTACACTTGCACAACTCCCAACAAGGCTCCATATTAATCTTGTACATGCACATTTATACTTTGATATAGGTAGGAACCCTGTGGCGGGTCTTAAAGCGCCTATGTTGTGTATAGATCTTTCATGTACGATGGTTTGTGAGAGTCGATAACGAATCCATTTGCTCACTTTATAGAGTGAGTGAATCTCCTATATGCGCTATTTTAACTAGTCTACAAAAATCCGTGGTCACGGTAGAGACAACGATTAGAAATAAATTTTCTAGATCGATTGTCGAAAAGACTAATTGTAAATAAGAATCATTGAATATTGAAAGGATTTTTGATAAATCCCATATACTAAACCTCAATCGGGAGAATAGATAATGAAAGAAAGGTATTTTCACGGTAATCATAAGTGAAAAGGTTCATGCATTACACTTCACCTATGAATTAGGCGTTGTGAGCTTATTGTTGGACATCGACCACGATAGATGGGTACTCTAAATTAGAAAGGGCTCTAATTCATAAGTGATCAATTAAATGAGTTTAATTAATCAATTGATGAATTTATCATCTAAACTATTGCAATGAGTTGTGAGCCCATTTCTAATCGATTGGCAAACCTAAGGGGTCACACACAAATGAATGGATAAACTCCTAAATGTATATGAAACGTTTAATTGGATTAAATCAAAGTATCAATTTAATTGATTGAGATGGAATACATTCGATAGATTAAGTCAACTAATTAATTGAAGGATTTAATTAAATCAAGGAGTAGATTTAAAAGTTAAATTAAATAGTTAATTTAATTGGGCTCGAGCGCCCAATCCATTAATTAATTGAATATTAATTAATTAATAGAATTAGTTAAATTAATTGATGGACTCAATTAAATTAAATAGTTAATTTAATTGAATGAAGTTGAAGAGTTAATTTGACTAAGGCCCAAGCCTATTAATTGACTTGGTGGATGAAATTAATTTATTAAAATTGATGAAGACATCAATTAATTTAGAATTAATTGATTAAATCTATTGAATAAAGATTTAGTTTATTTATGATTAACATAAAAAGAGAGATTCTTATCATTAACAAATTAGAAATTAAGTGGGAATCTATTTTCAAAAAGTTTGAAATAGATTGGAAGTATCTTGGCATATATATGATATATATATATATATATATAGATATCTATATATATGTATATACGATATACGTACCTCAAAATATATAATGATATAAATATATATGTGTATATATGGTCAATATACATGGATCCCGTGGGTTGGAAAAACCACAAAAAGCACAAAAGTTGATTCTGGTTTTCTTTTTCTAATTTGGCCGTGAGCTACAATTAGAAGCGGCCAAATTAGAAAAAGAACAAGTGTTGATTCTTGTTTTTCCTCTTCCTAATTGGCTGTGAGCTACAATTACAAAAGAACAAGTGTTGTTCTTTAACGTCCACACGCATGGTGTGAATTGTTGGCTCTCCCTCTTGATTTATGAATGTGTTCTCAATTCTTGATCAATTAATCATCATGGAATTAAGAAACACTTAGAAAATAAATTCACCCATTTGAATTTATTCCTAAAGGAGTTTGGAATTTATTCTAAAAGTTAGAATATATATAGTTTCGTATATACTTATATGGTTTTCGATTCAATTCCAACATAGAATTGAGAACTCGAGCAAATTCGTTCTTGTGGACTATTTTTAGATGGACCACCACGTCTGAATCCATGTCCATGGAATTACTAGTGTTTGTGACCATGGAAGGTCTTGAGTCAACTAAGGATGCAATCACCGACAAAATCCGATATTAGTGATTTTCATTAGATCCTATTGCAGAAGTCTTGTCTCTTGCCGTATTGTTATTTTTAAAATGTGATCATCATCAAGACTTGTAATTTAACCCGAGAGTCATTTTTCCAAATAAAGTTTTATGTTGGGGGGGGGGGGGGGGTGGTTAAAGCTTCAATTAATTTTTGTCTAAGGTAGGAGATTTTTAGATTTTTAGTCTAATTTGAACTTCTATTAATTGAATATTTTGTTTTTGTAAAATAAATATAGGCTAAATTAATACGGTTAATGAGACTTGACTTGTAAGACCTAATTTATTTGACCTATTGTTGTTAAGGCCTCGATTCTAACAGATGTGGTCTGATAGTTGTTACATACCCATCTTAGAAAGCCCTGAATGGGAGGGTCCTATGATTACATTATATATTTGGCGAGGTCTCCTGTTAGCTCCACATTTTGACAATTGATTGTCCCATGTTGATCGGCTATCAATGATCTGTGTAAGGTACACTGGTTTAAATTTGTATTTTACATTTCAAAATTCATGATGTATTAACACTACAAGTACTAAGTTTTCTTACAAGAGGATGTTGCATATATGATATACCCCCATAAAATAAAATGATATATGCCAATTTCAAAGTCAGATAAGTGTATGACCATTCATCTTTATCTAAAAACTAACATTATGCTCGTACTATGCACGGATCATAGGATGATGTTCCTTATAGTTTTAAAGAATATCTTCAATTTAATTTCAGTTTATTTTTTCTGATATATTCTCTTATTTTTATAAAAATAACAAATTTTAATTAGATCGCCAACTATATTCTTTTTATAAATATAACTAGTTAATTTTAATAATGTCAAATAACCAATAAAGTTTTATATATCTTATATTTTTTCGTAGTAACATGCAACTATAAGTAACTCAATATTGTGATTAAAAGGTCTATTAAGTTTAGTTAAACATTTCAAAATTGTACGATTATTAACTTCTATGAGGAAGCAATTTTGATACAAACACTATATAGACTCTTTTCTTTTTCTTCTTTTTTGGTCTTACAAAAAGTCAACCCACCACATCCACATCCACACAGTTAAAGATATAATGTTAACATATTTGTCAACAAATGTACAAAGAAAATTATAATAAATATTGTTTAATTATCAATTAAATGAGTAAAAAATATGGTATTATTCATAAAATTGAAAATAAATAGTTTATCATTAAAAACATGGAATAATTACACTGAACTACCGTAAGGTATGATAAAATTATATAAACTAGTAATATTGAAACACTCGATGCGTGTGTATATTAAAAAAGATCATATAATTTAGAGTAAATTACGTTCTGGACCCCAACCTTTGGGGTATTTTGCACTTTAGTACACAACCTTTCTAAATGTGCGATTTGGTATCTAACTTTTATTATTTGTGCAATGATGGTATTTTTTACACTATTCCAATGGAATATTCTTCAATATTCCCCATAATATGCCTAAATATTCCACAAAGATTCTATTAAAATAGTGAAAAAAATACCCTCGGCGCACAAATCGTAAAGGTTGGGTACCAAAGTACATGTTTATAAAGGTTGGGTACCAAAGCGTAAAACATCCCAAAGATTAAGGTGCTTAACGTAATTTACTCTATAATTTAACGATATAATACAACTTTGGTAGTATTTATACTATCAAAATATTTTTGACTATTTTTAATAGGTTTGCAAAGTTAGTTATAAGTAAAATTAATATAATTTATAATAAAAAAAACAAGAATAATTACAAATAAAGTTAAAAAAAATGATATTGAAAAGTATTTGGAGATAAACAGATCAACAGAGGAGAGAGAGGGAGAGAGAAAAAAGAAGGAAAGTAAAAAGAATGGGAGAAAAAGGTAGCTATAAATGGTACTCCCATTTTATATAATAGTATATATATATAGTATCGATAAAGTCCTAAATTTCTGAAAATTATCTAAATATTCATAAGATATGCGAATGTTATACATATGGTACCCCTTTATTTATTGTCATTAGGGTTTTTAACAAAAACATTAAATTATAATATGTTTTTTCCATTTTACCTTTTTGTCAATTTTGATCAATTTTTAGATAAAGTAAAGTTAGGGTTCTAGATTCATAGGTGTATGGCTATAATACCAACTATAAGATAAATTTCAACGTTGGACAGATACACCATGAAATTTAGAACACCGTGTATATATATTTATATATAATTTATCATACATGATTCAACCATTGAATCGTGTTGATGATTATCAGCTAAGTCTGCCTCTCCTTCCCTGCAACCAAACTAACAACCTTTGATGGAAAAGCAATTATCAAAAATGTAGAGTGGAAAGGGGACCTAGACGTATATAAATAGAGCCCTTGAGAGTCCTCCCATCATGGGCTTTCTAGGATGGGCATACATCCGCTATCAAATCATGTCTGCTAATTAAAAGGCCTTAACCATAGTGGATTAATATATCAAGCCTTATGAGTCAAGTCTCATTAACCGTATTTATTTAGCCCATTTTATTTTATAAGACCAAAATATTCAATTAATAGAATTCCAAATTAAAATAAAACTCTAAAAGTCTCCCACTTGGACAAATATTAATTGATGTTTTAACCTCCCAAAAACAATTTATTTGAGAAAACAACTCTCGGGCAAAATTACAAGTTTTGATTGTGGCCACATTTTGAAAATAAAAATATGACAAAGGAACAAGACTTCTGTAATCCAGTCCAATGAAAATCACTAATATTGGATTATGGCGGTGACTACATCCTTAATTGACACAAGACCTTCCATGGTCACAAACACCAACAATTCCACCAACATGGATTTAGAAATGGTGGTGTAGCAAGAAATACTATCACAAAATGACCCAAACATATGATATTTCATTGTCGGTCCTTTGATTTTCTTGTAAGATATGGATTTCTTTACCAATATAAAATCCCAAGAAAATCTAATTTTCTTGCAAAATATGAGTTTCTAAAATAATATGAAGCTCCAAGAAAATTAATATAGATTTTTTGTGAGATATAAGTCTTGAGAACAATATGAAACTCCAAGAAAACTCAATGACTTCTTAGGAAGTCATGTACATCTCAATTGTTAATTACATAACAACATGGTGGTATTTATGAGACATACTCATATCTTAAAGCCCAACACCTAGCGTTAAGATATCAAAATTGTGTGCACACAAATATGAATTAATCCAAGAGCTTTATATCTTGATGTGCATAGTCCAACTTAACCTTGTAACAAACTGAGTTAAATAATAATATATGAACCAAGTTAAATAGCTACTACTGTTCCAATATAACAAGACTTAATTGCATATATATGTTAAAATTATGTATATCCCACTTGATGGATATCAACTAGATCATCAATTTATCAGCAACTGGCCAAAATTATGTACTCTACCACAATATTGCTTATCATTGATCAAGTCTACGCAAGTGAGAAATTGAACATATATTGACATTTTTGAGGATGAATAATCACATGATCACACTATAAACAAATCATCAACCAAGAATTGATAGTATCATCAAAGATATATAGTGAGATAACTTTCAGTATAGTCTACACATATAGGACACGTTTGCTATTTTGGAATGAATCTGATAGATATGTTTACCCATTTAATTTATTATTTGTTTGCAAAATTTTAGGCCTATGATCATATAATGGCCCAAGATCTATTTGATAGATTTGTTTGATTATAGATTACACCCAGAAGGGTGTGATACATTTTTCTTTCTTTTATTTACTCCTTTAATAAATTTGGAAAGACAATCTTCCCCTTTATAAATAATAACATCTTTTGAATCCCTATAACCAGTTGACTTCTACCTAAACATTCAAATTTTGAATGACTATAGATTTTGAAGAAATGATCTAAATAATAATGTTTTTAATATAAGTTCATCAAATAGAAAATATATATTCACTATATTAATTGATATTCAATATTTAAATATTTATTTTAATAAATACAAACTTTAGACAACACAAAGTTGAAAATATTTTTAATTATTAAAAATTGAATGTTCACAATATTATGATATAAAAATAATTTTACTAATTTACATGAAATTAATTAAATAAATCATATCAAAAGGTGGATGATAGTTTTAAAAATGAGACAATGGATAAATATATTCATGATTGAAATGGTGCTATAAATTTTGAGGGTGAATATGGGAAACACTTAAAAAAATGAGAGGACAATCATTTAATCTAACATAGTAAATCCACACAACCAAACAATAAAACTAGTAAAAGTATGGGATATCTTCAATGAATAAATGAGTTAACAAACAATAAATACCTAAGGATTTGATATAGTTTCTTCATTAATAATCCATATTTAATGGATTATATCCAATTATATCAAAAGTAGCAAACGTATCCATAGTGTATTGGCACTAACAGACAAATATTAGCCTTGATTTATATATTGGGGACTTTTAAATTCTTTACAACAATCTCCCCGGCAATTACTTATTCCACTCAAGTTAACAAGCAATTCAAAATTAGAAGAATTAATCACTCCAAAATGAGTCTCCTCTATACTAATTTAAACTTATAAAGATTGAATCAAAAAAATGTGCAACAATACACCCCCCATCAATCACAAAAGCATATCCAAATCAAATAATTTAGTTATCAGGCCTACTAACGATGACCAATGTAAGTAATTTGAGAAATCTACAATCACTCTCAAATCTTATGGGGCCAAGTCATAGTATCAAGAAAGAGTTTATTTCTCCAAGCGTTCCTTGAAAATATTAAGATATTTTTGTGCTTGGTTCATGAAATAACTTAGACAATCAGTCAATGATTTAATGATCAATGTTGAATATGAGAAATATTCTTCTATCAAAAATACCTTAATCATTTAATATTCCAATTTATCCAAGACAAGAAGTTCCATATTCAAATTTTCAATCAAAATTTACAACCAAAAATAAATTCGAATGCTACAAAAATTATAAGTGGGGAATTTTCAAGCTCATCATAGTATGAAGAAATTTATTTAAAAACTAGGAGAGTAAATGATTTATCCTTATTGACATACACCCCCTTTCAAATAAATTTCTTACCAATAAATTTTGATTGAATCATTCACCTAACTTCTGATCGATCAAATACTCTCATAATTGGTAATTTATAATAATGACCCATATCTATGAACTCCCACACATTATTATGAGACATGGACTACAACAAAGTCCATCTATCCCCAACTGAAATATCAAATTGAAAACTAAAAACTATATATTAGTGTTTTAGGATCAGTTAAGCAATTCGATAATAGTCAGTTTTGCAACAATCAAGAAATGCAAAATATCTTTCTCCAAAATCAAATAAAGATATTTGCCAGATAAGATCTTCAAGTATTAGATGCTAACGTGATATCAAAAGTGACATATCTATTAGATTTACATTGGGAAAGTAATAAGTTGGGCTAAAAATTTTCTCATTCAAGTCTTAAGCCCATAGATATGGGTATATAGAAGAAAATCTGAATTGCTAAATCATTTTTTCATGAAGAACTAGTAATAAAATATAGGATCAATATTTTCAAATATTGCACAACAACTCCAAATTGAAATCTCTCATTAATAGTTCTAATAAACTTTTCTATTAAATACGTAAACTTCACTTTTCTTTAGTATAAAGAGGAAAAAGAAGAACATAAACACACTCAGAGAAGTCCCTCAAGGTATGACATCAAGTATATTCATACCAATTATTTAAAACTATTAGGCTTGTAAGTGAAGTTTAATAATGGACACACTTTTTAGACAAAAGCGAAATTTCAAATATGTTCCCATATTTTTCATAAATATAATGATACTTCACTCTTTGAAAAGGACTTTCACAAGTATATCAGAATAATTTTCAGGAAAAAAAAAACTTGCGCTTCTAAGAAGACAATTTCGGTGAAATAAACTAAGTACTCACACAAACCATGAATAGTTCCTTTTAAACATTATGAGAAAACTATGATCAGATATATCAAGAAAATGAGAATATGAATAGCACCATGACCATTAATTTGGTCAACATTTGAATAATCTTTACAAGACTAAATGAAAATGCTTATTTCAATTAACAATGTGATTATTTCCACTCTCAAGTGACCTAAGCATTTCATCGTCACATGAAAGAATTTCTCTTGAATATGTGTCACGAAATAACGAAGTATTTATCAAGAGGGTGGAATTCTATAGTATTCATGGAAATAATTACACAGTACAAATGACAAATATTGTAGAAAACCAACAAATAAGTTCCTTTTTCTCATGGTCAAAAGAAACATATCAAATTTTACCAAATTGAAATAAGTTCAATTTCCATATTGTCAATACGTATCAATAATAGTGTAAAGATTGAATTTATTCAAATCATAATGGATCCAAAGCTACCAATCTTGATAGTTTCATTCAAATATTTTACTTACATATGGACTAAACAAGCCCCTTTTCTAAAGGCTTTTAGTCCATGGACTGTTACAATCATTAACATTTAACCCTATAATATATCTCTTATTTGACCAAACAATGAGTGGGTTTTTGTAACTTTTATGACTCCTCCTATTGTAAAAGCAATCAGATTCTCTACTTATCCAAAACCAATATATTCTATGATTCCATTCATACATATAAGCACAAATTTTGTATGTTCAAAATCTCGTTAGTTATGAAAATGATTTTCAAAAAAATCAAACTTTGGGAGAATAAATTAACAATGCCCATCATTCACGTCAAGTATAGAAATATTAAATCATAAAATTTGGTTTAAACTCTTAACATGTCTAAAATACTCCAACATAAAAATACTTCTGATCAGAAAATCAAAAGCGATATTTATGATGTTAAAATGATGAAATAATAGATTCCTTTGATGCACAACACCAATTTTGTTCTCAAATCAAATAAATGTAACCGACTCCTACAATAGTCAGATCATTGCTCATTTGCTTATAAAGTGGCTTTTTCAACAATTAGGAGACTCAAGTGATGATTCTTAATATTCAAAACAAAGCACTCTATCAAAGCAACAAGTTTAGAGATTTTATTAAATACAAGGTTATGTCTGTATTGATAAATCTCACGATAAACAATATATCACGTCCATCTCATATTGCTTTTTAAAGTCCAAAATAAACTTACTCTTGTTGAATAACTGTTGGAAATGGGCTTAATTGTGATAACATTTATAGGGATTAATCTAGGATGAAGCCATTTGTGGTGTAAATCTATAGATAGAGTCTCATTAAATATTGTTGTAGTGTAAACTAAACAGCTAAGTACCGCATATGGGTAGTCCCACACGCAACTGCAGGCGTTCCCGGTCTTATCTTTTACTGAACCAACCCTGGAATTATGTTTGAATTTTAAATTCAAACTTAATTTCAACCGTTACAGAATATTAAAGCACAACATTAATTTTGAAACGGTTAACGGTTACAGAATATTAATACGTGATATTGATTGTTGAGTAACCGACGGCTGTTACTTGCAATTACGAATTCAGATTTAATTATCTGAAACGTTACAAACGGTTACAGCAGTTACGGTTTCAGAATTAATTCTCGATATTAATATCCTGTATTATTTTTTCCTATAAATAGCTGATTCTGTTCCTTGCAGAAAACACACAAGAAAACACAAACCATTTGAGATTTCTCTGAATCGATCAGTGTGAGAATTCAATTCTCTGAGTGCACCTCTGATCAAGTGAGATTATAATATCAATTGTGTATTTTCGTGTTTGGTGTGCATCTGCTCGCATACGATATTTTGAGTTGATTAGCTTTCGAAGTGAGGTTCGAAGTAGCAGGGCGGCTTGAAACGAATCTCTGGACTGTCTTATCCTAGAAGGAGTATCGTAGGCCCATCGCACTGGTCAATGGGGCGAATATTTCTTTAAGGCAAACCGGCTCAACCCGGTGATTCAGTCATTGACACTATCAAATAAATACTGATAAGTTTACTGAACTTTTTTGTTTATTTGTTGGTTTACGACATCGTTTAATTTGCTTTTGGCTATGGTGTTTTTACTGTAAAAACTGTTATTGCATTGTATTTATATTATCGAATAAATCCACCCACGAGAATATCAAATTTTAGATATTCTATTCAACTATATTGTTTTCCAACAATCTTAAAGAAATATTCGGGGTTTATTCGTTTAATATATTTATAATAGCGTCGAGTTCAACTGCTGGTTCATTTGGTTTCTCAAAAATTGACTTGAGCGGTTTGCCTGAACCATTTGCTGGTCAATTCTTTAAACGTTGGCAACAACGAATGAAAATTTGGTTTACAATGAAGGGGCTCTTGTTGATGATTCAGACTGACAAACCCGTACCTACTGATACTGGCCCAAAGACTAATGAAATTGCAATGTGGACTGAGCGAGACCAAATAGGCAGAGGGATCATTTTGTTAGGTTTGTCAAATGTTCTCTTCGATGTCTATTGCTCAGACTTCTACACTTTGAAGTCGCCTTGGGAAGCATTGGATAAGAAATACAATACTGAGGAACAAGGGCTCGAAAAGTATTCTGTTTCTAAATTCCTGAAGTATCAAATGGTTGAAGGTAAGTCAGTGTCTGAACAAACCCATGATCTGATTAATCTGGAACATTCACTTGCTGATACTGAAATGAAACTTCCAGAAAGTTCATGGTTATGGCAATTATTGAAAAATTCCCCAGATCTTGGGAAAGTTTTGGAATGTCTTTGAAACATCAAAAAGGAAACTTATCCCTCGATGATTTAACGATTGCCATAATTATAGAAGAGGAATATAGGAATCAAACACACTCGGTACCAGTTGAATTCTAGTCAAAAGCAAATGTTTTGACTATTGGAAAGAAAAACCCTAAGCTGCAAAAATTCAATCTGAATTCTAAAACCATTGATAAAAGAAAAGTCAAAGCTAAAAAGCCAAAATCAAACAACCATGCTGGACTTGTGGACAGGTTGGATATTATGCCAGGGATTGTCCCAACAAGGCAGAAAAAGGAAAGACCAAACCAAAACCCTCAGGACCAGTAGTCAACATGGTTGAGGCTGGCATTGCTAGTTCTCATGGATACGTTGACGGGTATATTTTGTTTTGAACCCGAACTTTTGACTATTTATGAACCATTCGATTGGCTTATCGATACTAGAGCAAATGTGCACGTTTGTGCTGATAAGTCTCTATTTGTGTTGTACCAGCCAATTGATGGGCAATCCGTGAGGATGGGAAATGCAAGTGCTGCACAAGTACTTGGGATAGGACGCGTGGACCTAAGGTTTCCTTCAGGGCGCACACTATCTCTGCAACAAGTGCATCACGTTCCTTCTGTTAGACGGAACATTATTAGTGGTTCAATGTTAGTCAAAGAGGGTTGTGAGCTTTCATTTAAGCTGAATAAAGTTATAATTTTACATTACGGAACTTTTATTGGCAAAGGCTATTTATCTTAAGGTTTATTTAAAGTACGGATTGAATATGCTAGTGTTTCTAGTTCCAATAGTTCAAATTTTTATAATTCTGTTGTTATTAATAATATAGAAAATTCCACTGTATGGCATGCACGGTTGGGTCATTTAAATTTCGGTTCTATTAAAAGAATGATGAATTTAAATCTGATTCCAACGCATGACATTGGACAAAATCACAAATGTCAAGTGTGTGTAGAAGCTAAAAAGGTAAGAAAACCCTATCAAATAGTTGAAAGGGATACTGAAATACTTGATTTAGTACACACAGATATTTGTGAGTTCAATGGGGTCTTAACACGATACCAGAATCGATACTTTATCACCTTTATAGATGATTGCAGTAAATATTGTTATGTTTATTTAATGAAACATAAAGATGAAGCAATTGAAAAGTTTATCATTTTTAAGAATGAAGCTGAAAATCAAACTGGCAAGAAACTTAAAAGAGTACGTTCAGATAGAGGTCGTGAGTATGAGTCGAACTCGTTTGTTGAATATTGCTAAAAGTTTGGTATTATTCATGAAAAGACTCCTCCATATTCACCTTCCTCGAATGGTGTAGCAGAACGTAAAAATCGAACATTTAAAGACATGATTAGCAGTTCGCTTTTGAATTCTGGATTACCGAAATGTATATGGGGAGAGGCTTTGAATACGGCTTGCCATATTCTGAATAGACTCTCTCTGAAATATAAAGAACGCACTCCATTCGAATTCTGGAAAGGCAGAAAATCGAGCTTAAAATATTTCCGTGTGTGGGGATGTCTTGCAAAAGTCTTAGTCCCTAAACACAAACGGAAGAAGCTTGGTCCAAAAACTGTTGATGCAGTCTTTCTGGGCTATGTGGAAACAAGTTATGCCATGAGATTCTTAGTCATTAAATCTGAGATTTCTGGCATAGAGGTTAACACAATAGTCGAATTACTTGATGCTATATTCTTTGAAAATGTATTCCCTTTGAAACAAAGAATACCCAAAGATGTTTCGACTTTAGATTCTGCCCTTGCATCTGGTTCCCCCGAACATGTGGAAAGGATGACAAATGGAGGGGGGGGGTTAAATCCAACTAGTTCTGGTTCTACTTTTGATGAGGCTAATGAACCTCGCCGTAGTAAGCGAGCTAGGATCGCTAAGGATTTTGGAAGTGAATTTGTCACTTACAATATCGGGGATGATCCTGTGACTTTCAAAGATGCAATGGCTTCTTCTGAGGCTAAGCATTTGAAAGTAGCTATCAAAAGTGAAATTGACTCCATTATCTCCAACGGGATATGGGAACTAGTCGATTTACCACCGGGATGTACTATGATTGGATATAAATGGATCTTTAAGAAGAAATTGAAAGCTGATAGTACTATTGATAAATATAAAGCTAGATTGGTTGCCAAAGGGTTTAGGTAAAAAGAGGGGATTGACTACTTTGATACGTATTCCTCTGTAGCTTGATTAACTATAATCCACGTGCTGATTGCACTGGCTTCCATATATAACTTCTCTATCCATCAGATAGATGTGAAAACAACCTTCCTGTATGGTGATCTAGAGGAAGAGATATATATGGAACAACCAGAGGGATTTGTAGCTGTCGGGAGTGAAAACAAAATTTGTAAGCTTGTCAAATCTCTTTATGGGTTGAAACAAGCGCCTAAACAGTGGCATGAAAAGTTCGATAAAACTATATTAAGCTTTGGCTTTGTTATAAATGATAATGATAAGTGTGTCTACTGCAAAATAAATGGTAATTCATGTATCATATTGTGCCTGTATGTGGATGATATATTATTAATAGGGTCAAATCTTGAGATTATTAATGAGACGAAAGAATTCTTGAAAGTTAAGTTTGAAATGAAGGACATGGGTGAAGCTAGTGTGATTCTAGGACTCAAGTTGATTCGGTCAACTGAGGGTATAACGATTTCTCAATCCCATTATGTTGAGAAGATAATTGAGAAGTTTGGTTATACTAACGGTAGAATCCTGAAAACGCCTTATGATCCTTCTGTGACTCTTTTCAAGAATAAGTCTGGTACTCCAGTGTCTCAATTAAGATATTCTCAAGTGATTGGAAGCTTGCAATATTTAGCTAATGGTACGAGACCAGATATTTCATTTGCGGTCTCTAAGTTGGCTAGATATACGAGCTGTCCTGATAATACCCATTGGGAGGCTTTGGATAGGGTAATGAGGTACCTTAAAGGTACAAGTTCGCTTGGACTGCATTATGGAAAATTCCCTGAAGTTCTTGAGGGATTTAGTGATGCAAGTTGGATTGTCCAAAACTCCGGGAGTAATGGATGTACAGGGTATATATTTACTCTGGGTGGATGTCACGACCCGGAAAAATACCCTTTTATTTATAAAATAAAATTGGACAGAAACGCGCAACGGTAATATTTTCATAGTTGTATAAATAATTATTTTCACATATAATTTGTACAAAATACAAAAGTCACAATTTTCAAAAGAATAGAAAAGTAACTATATCGTGTAAAAAGCTTCCAAATGCTTCCGCTGCGCCACTCTGATCCGCTATCTCATTTCTGTCTAAAAAGTATTGGAAAGGAGGAGTCAACGCGACGGTTGAGTAGAAATATCATTCAACCCCATAAGATGCGTGTGTGTTTGAATAGGTGCACGTAGACACATAATTTCACATAATACTATAATGAAAATGAAAGCATAAAATATCTAAAACTTACAAGATACTTAAATTCCTACTTTACTCATGAAATTAAACAATACTCCTACCTTGAAATGTTTTTAGGGAAAAAGAGAGGATATAGAAGGCTTTATAGGTATATATGGATGAAAATAGAAGGGCTTGTGTGTACATATATGTGGGTGGAAGATAGGCTATACATAAGAAGTGTTTTGGGTGTTGAGAGTAGAGTAAGTGAGGGGGTGTGTTTTTAGGCGGGATTTGTGTGTTTGTGGAAGAAAATAGAGAGAGTATAGTGTGTGTATGTGTGAGGACGTTTTTGGGGATGGGGAAGTGTGTGGGAGGTCCTATTTATAGTGGAGAATGAGGGTAGAAGGCAAGACTTGGGGACCAAGGTTTAATAAATGCAAATCTTTCCATTTAATGCAAATCTCCCAACTAGGCATAGAATTAAATGCCAAATTAAATGAAATCTTCCACCTCCCTCCTCTATTCTAGCCTTGGTGTAACCCTAATCCATGAGTCATGAATCTAGATGAATGGAAGACCACACAAATGCACAATTTCTAGAAGAAATTCATTTTATATTAGTGTAGGATATTTTAATAAAATATTAACACAAAATCAAATAAAATCAAATAAAATCTAATAAAATCTGATTTTGATTGTCCTCATCTTATAAAATCTGAAATCATATCTTTATTTTATTAAAAATTCGAATTTGTATTTATTTATTTTGTAAAAACTGAAAATTAGGGTTTTAGGGCATAAATTAGGGTTTTTGGGCATAAAATCCGAAAATTCATAATTAATTTAGAAAAATTCCAAAATTATGAAATTTAATGTTTATAAATCTGAAATTATATGTATATTTTCCAGAAATTAAAAATGTTTTAGTTATATTTTCGAAAATTGCAATTTAGGGCATAGAAAGTTCGAAAATTGACACTTTACCGTTCAAATTGTAAGTTAATCGCAAAAGCAGACGAAAATTTGAAAACAACAAGTAATAATAACATTTACAAGAAGCAAAAGATTTTAAATCAATTATTTAAATATTACAGATTACCGGGTCGTCACATCCTCCCCTCCTTAAAAGAATTTCGTCCTCGAAATTCAACTTTATTTTGTAAAAGAGTTGAGGGTATTTTTCCAAAAATATGCTTTCACAAAAGAGTTTAGAACCCAAAATATATTCCAATCAAATACAAAATTCAATAGATACACTAGAAGTTTTGTAGCAAAAGTCACACATACCAATACCATCTGCCAGGCGTCGGGACTCTAGAGGTGGCTCCTGTGGGCTCAAGAGGCGACTCCCGCACACGTAGCACTTTGCCCCGCAGGCTCAAAACATTCAAGAAGTAGTACTTGGCCTCATGGGCTCAAGACTTTCAAGACATATAGTACTTGGCCTCGTGGGCTCAAGACTTTCAATACATAGCACTTGGCCTCGTGGGCTCAAGACGTAACATTTGCTCTGCGGGCTCAAGCGGTGGCTCCCGTATGCGTAGCACTTTGCCCCACAGAGCACTTAGCTCCCAGTATTCCGGCTGGCAAGCGGCTCTGATACCATTTGTCACGACCCGGAAAAATACCCTTTTATTTATAAAATAAAATTGGACAGAAACGCGCAACGGTAATATTTTCATAGTTGTATAAATAATTATTTTCACATATAATTTGTACAAAATACAAAAGTCACAATTTTCAAAAGAATAGAAAAGTAACTATATCGTGTAAAAAGCTTCCAAATGCTTCCGCTGCGCCACTCTGATCCGCTATCTCATTTCTGTCTAAAAAGTATTGGAAAGGAGGAGTCAACGCGACGGTTGAGTAGAAATATCATTCAACCCCATAAGGTGCGTGTGTGTTTGAATAGGTGCACGTAGACACATAATTTCACATAATACTATAATGAAAATGAAAGCATAAAATATCTAAAACTTACAAGATACTTAAATTCCTACTTTACTCATGAAATTAAACAATACTCCTACCTTGAAATGTTTTTAGGGAAAAAGAGAGGATATAGAAGGCTTTATAGGTATATATGGATGAAAATAGAAGGGCTTGTGTGTACATATATGTGGGTGGAAGATAGGCTATACATAAGAAGTGTTTTGGGTGTTGAGAGTAGAGTAAGTGAGGGGGTGTGTTTTTAGGCGGGATTTGTGTGTTTGTGGAAGAAAATAGAGAGAGTATAGTGTGTGTATGTGTGAGGACGTTTTTGGGGATGGGGAAGTGTGTGGGAGGTCCTATTTATAGTGGAGAATGAGGGTAGAAGGCAAGACTTGGGGACCAAGGTTTAATAAATGCAAATCTTTCCATTTAATGCAAATCTCCCAACTAGGCATAGAATTAAATGCCAAATTAAATGAAATCTTCCACCTCCCTCCTCTATTCTAGCCTTGGTGTAACCCTAATCCATGAGTCATGAATCTAGATGAATGGAAGACCACACAAATGCACAATTTCTAGAAGAAATTCATTTTATATTAGTGTAGGATATTTTAATAAAATATTAACACAAAATCAAATAAAATCAAATAAAATCTAATAAAATCTGATTTTGATTGTCCTCATCTTATAAAATCTGAAATCATATCTTTATTTTATTAAAAATTCGAATTTGTATTTATTTATTTTGTAAAAACTGAAAATTAGGGTTTTAGGGCATAAATTAGGGTTTTTGGGCATAAAATCCGAAAATTCATAATTAATTTAGAAAAATTCCAAAATTATGAAATTTAATGTTTATAAATCTGAAATTATATGTATATTTTCCAGAAATTAAAAATGTTTTAGTTATATTTTCGAAAATTGCAATTTAGGGCATAGAAAGTTCGAAAATTGACACTTTACCGTTCAAATTGTAAGTTAATCGCAAAAGCAGACGAAAATTTGAAAACAACAAGTAATAATAACATTTACAAGAAGCAAAAGATTTTAAATCAATTATTTAAATATTACAGATTACCGGGTCGTCACAGTGGAGGCGCTGTCTCCTGGAAGTCTGTAAAACAGACAATCATAACTCGGTCTACATTTGAGGCTCAGTTATGTGCTTTAGATACTACTGGAACTGAGGCTGAGTGGCTGCATGGATTGATGTGTGGGTTACCCATGGTGGGTAAACCTGTCCCTGCCATTGCCTTGCATTGTGATAATCAAACCACAATTGCAAAAGTAAGGAGTTCCAAGTATAATCAAAAGACTAAGAGACATATCCAAGTCTATAAGGGAGATAGTGTCTGAAAGAATAGTAGCCATTGATTTGGTTGGTACCAAAGACAATGTGGCTGATTCTTTAACGAAAGGACATGAATTTAACTCATTCCAAAAAGCCAGGTTGAGGATGGGACTTGTAACCCATTGAGTTTACACCGACTGTGGCACCCCTCCCGCTAGGATCTTCCTATACGGTTGGAGGCCACCGACGATCGCATTGAGCACAAATTTTGGAATTCATACCCAATACGAACGCCTAACTTAACAATACGCAGTGGAGGTAGAGTAAAATATGCAATATGGATAATATATATAACTATATTTAGTACAACCAAGTAGCGCAACATCAAAATAGCCAACTAGTGGCATCAAGTAGCAAATTACAGATTATAAAGCAAGACAAAGCAAAATGAAGTTTTAATATACAACTGGAGGAGCGGCTACCATCCTATGTACTCCCATTATTCTGATTCTGAGGCAATGAACAGAAAGAAACGAGGGGTTAAGTCCAAATGACTTAGTGAGGCCACATTTAGATAGATATATAATTGACTGAAAATGAGACTCAAAACAGTTAAATCATAATAAAGTGCACGTAGTGTGAAATGTAACTTGATAATAATAACTGAACTGAGTAATACGGACAGTGAGCCCAAGACGGAGTCTCCAACCTTATGACTACCCAAAACAGATAAATCATAATAGAAACCCTTATGCCTCCCTTGTCGAGAAGCCACCTCGACATTAAACGAGACGGAGATGTATCACGCGTCCGTGCAATACATCGCTCCAATCCCTACTACAGTCATCCTCCGGCTGTACGTAGAAATTGGTTTCACGGAATGGTATCATATAAAAGGTTCCATCGACGGTCCGTTCCGCCCGATAAAATTCCTCTTATAAGTACCTGGGCCCAAACTTCCCAAGAGCGTCCCCAAGGGTAAACGGAAATATAACGAAACAGATATGGCTCACAACTTGTCAACAAAGCAATAACTTATTTTTTTTACACCCGGGATACATAGAAATATAATTAAAATATGATATCCCAAAGGTGTCAAAAATCATTTCGGGACAGATACAACTGGCAATATCAGAGAATGCAATATTTTCGAAAATAACTTGTCTTATATGTATGAAAAACATTTTCCGAAAGATTTGATGGCATAAATTTAATACGGTAGGCTATACGAATAATATTTATATCATATAGTTCAAAGCCCCAGAAAGGAATTAACAAAGCACTCACCTTAGGAGTTTATCAAGTTTATAGATTTGTTTCGGCTAGATCAACTTGACTTCCTCCTTCAAGAGTATGTGAGGGAAATAAGGGAGTATATGGAAGGTTATTAGGTATATATGGATGAAAATAGAAGGGCTTGTGTGTACATATATGTGGGTGGAAGATAGGCTATAAATAGGAAGTGTTTTGGGTGTTGAGAGTAGAGTAAGTGAGGGGGTGTGTTTTTAGGCGGGATTTGTGTGTTTGTGGAAGAAAATAGAGAGAGTATAGTGTGTGTATGTGTGAGGACGTTTTTGGGGATGGGGAAGTGTGTGGGAGGTCCTATTTATAGTGGAGAATGAGGGTAGAAGGCAAGACTTGGGGACCAAGGTTTAATAAATGCAAATCTTTCCATTTAATGCAAATCTCCCAACTAGGCATAGAATTAAATGCCAAATTAAATGAAATCTTCCACCTCCCTCCTCTATTCTAGCCTTGGTGTAACCCTAATCCATGAGTCATGAATCTAGATGAATGGAAGACCACACAAATGCACAATTTCTAGAAGAAATTCATCTTATATTAGTGTAGGATATTTTAATAAAATATTAACACAAAATCAAATAAAATCAAATAAAATCTAATAAAATCTGATTTTGATTGTCCTCATCTTATAAAATCTGAAATCATATCTTTATTTTATTAAAAATTCGAATTTGTATTTATTTATTTTGTAAAAACTGAAAATTAGGGTTTTAGGGCATAAATTAGGGTTTTTGGGCATAAAATCCGAAAATTCATAATTAATTTAGAAAAATTCCAAAATTATGAAATTTAATGTTTATAAATCTGAAATTATATGTATATTTTCCAGAAATTAAAAATGTTTTAGTTATATTTTCGAAAATTGCAATTTAGGACATAAGATTTCGAAAATTGTGTTAGAATATCAAATTCGTTTAAAATTTGGAAAATCATGTAATTATCACCTCACATAATTCATATATAAAAGAAGGATCATACAAAACATGAAATATTAGTAAGCATGCGTGTATATTATAAGAACCGGTTTATATAGTTTTTAGACCAAAAATCGGGATGTCACAACTCTCCCCCCCTTAAAAGAATCTGGTCCCCAGATTCTTACCTGATTGAATAGCTCCGGATAATATTTACGTATTTTCTCTTCAGGTTCCCAAGTTGCCTCTTCGACTTGATGGTTTTGCCATAGTACCTTGACGAGTGGAATTTTCCGATTTCTTAACTCTTGGAACTTTCGATCTAAAATGCGAATAGGTTTTTTCTGTATAGGTAAGGTTAGGTCAAGGGGTATGTTTTCAGGTGGAAGGATATGGGTTTCATCAGGGTAGTATTTTCGGAGCTGAGATACGTGAAATACGTTATGGATTCCTGTTAGGCTAGGTGGTAAGTCTAGTCGATATGCGACTTCTCCTATTCGCTCTATGATCTCAAATGGTCCAACATACCTGGGATTCAATTTTTCCTCCTTTACCAATCCTTGTAAATCCCTTCCTTGGAGAGACTTTAAGGAATACTCGATCCCCGACTTCAAACTCCAGTTTTCTTCATCGCTTGTCTGCATAACTCTTTTGTGGATCTTGGGCAGCCTTCATCTTTTGTTTGATAATTTGCACTTTGTCAATTGCATCTTGGATGAGTTCAGGTCGTACTGCTCTATGTATTCCATCCTTTGTCCATCTCCATTCATCTAAGTCCCAATATAGCGGTGATCGACACTTTCTTCCATACAAAGCTTCATATGGTGCCATCTGTATTGAAGCTTGATAGCTATTGTTATAAGCAAATTCAATCAAGGGCAAGTGCTTATTCCAGCTATCACCAAATTCCAATACGCACATTCTCAACATGTCCTCCAAATAGGCTATCAATCTTTCTGTCTGCCCATCCGTTTGTGGATGTGAAGCTGTACTGAATTGCAATTTAGTGCCCATATGCCTTTGTATGCTTTGCCATAATCTAGATGTGAACTTAGGATCCCTGTCTGAGATGATACATGTAGGAATGCCGTGGAGTCTCGTGATCTCACGGTGGTAAAGTTCTGCTAAAGTTTCCACTCGATCAGTGTTTTAACAGGCAGAAAATGTGCTGACTTGGTTAACCTATCCACGATTACCCATATGCTATCATATCCACCTCTTACCTTAGGTAATCCTACTAGAAATCATAGTAACTTGATCCCATTTCATGTTGGAATCAGGTAATGGTTGTAACATTCCTCCCGGCTTTTGGTGTTCTCCTTTGATCTTTTGACACGTCAAACATCTTCTTACAAAGTCTGAGATGTCTCTCTTCAACCATTCCACCAATAATACTGTTTAAGATCTCGATACATTTTTGTTCCTCCTGGATGAACGGTATATGTGTCTTATGAGCTTCTTCTAAAATCTGTTCTTCATTTCTCAGGTATACATATTCTGCCATGTAACGTAAAATCCCCATATCATCAATCCCAATTTATCATTTGTACTTCCCCTACCTGGGCATTTGCTTCTGACTCCACTTATCCTTTGCTTGCGTTTTCCCGAATCTTGGTGACAGTCTGAATTCTGACTTGAACAGTTAGATATGCTATTTGAGCATGAGTCTTTATGATAAAGTTACTTTTAGAGACCCCAATTCCATGCTTAATCGTGCTAATCCGGCTTTTCTACTAAGAGCATCGGCAACTAAGTTGGCTTCCGGGGTTGATATTGGGATCTTACAATCATAGTCCTCCAAGAATTCCAGCCATCTTCTTTGTCTCATGTTGAGGTCCTTCTGGTGGGTAAGTACTTTAAGCTTTTGTGATCTGTAAACCTCAAAGGTTGTCCATACACGATAATGTCTCCACTTGGCCAAAGCAAATATAATTGCTGCTAACTCCAAATCATGGGGTGGATAATTACACTCATGAGAACGAAGCTTCTTGATGCGTAAGCAACCACTTTCCATTTTGCATTAACACACATCCCAAACCTTCTCTAGATGCATCAGTGTAGACAGCAAAATTTTCATTCCTTCAGGTAGTGTCAGCACTGGGGCAGAGTGGTTAAACGTCTTTTAATCTCTTGAAAACTAACTTCACACTTTTCATTCCATTGGCAAGGAGAATTCTTGCGAGTAAGTTGAGTTAAGGGCTCTGCAATTTTTGAAAAATTTTGTTAGGATAAAACGCTTCAGCAGTTAAGCCCATAGCTTCACCTACTGTCACACTTGAAAACTTCTTACTTCCAGTGGAGTCTTCGGGCGTTCCAATTATTAACAGCTTCCACCTTGGAGGGATCGACTTCAATTCCGGTCTTGGAAATTATATGCCCTCTAAAAATGTAATTTTTCTAACCAAAAGTCACACTTACTAAATTTCGCATATAATTTGTTTTTCGTAACGTCGTAGAACAATTCGCAAAGTTCGCATGCAGTTCTGGAGTCCTGGAGTCTTACCCCAGGATGTCATCAATGAAAATAACCACAAAATTGATCCAAATATGGTCGGAAGAACGACCGGTGAATCATATCTAAAATGCTGTGGTGCATTGGTCAATCAAAAAGGCATCATAAACAACAATTCAAAGTGCCCATACGAGTATTAAATGATGTTTTAGGATATCTTCCTCTTAA
>CM047878.1:10719232-10800808 GCA_026212405.1 Petrea volubilis
CCCTCCCTCCTCTATTCTAGCCTTGGTGTAACCCCTAATCATGAGTCATGAATCTAGATGAATGGAAAGACCACACAAATGCACAATTTCTAGAAGAAATTCATATTATATTAGTGTAGGATATTTTAATAAAATATTAACACAAATCAAATAAAATCAAATAACATCTAATAAAATCTGATTTTGATTGTCCTCATCTTATAAAATCTGAAATCATATCTTTATTTTATTAAAAAATTCGAATTTGTATTTATTTATTTTGTAAAAACTGAAAAATTAGGGTTTTAGGCATAAATTAGGGTTTTTGGGACATAAATCCGAAAATTCATAATTAATTTAGAAAAATTCCAAATTATGAAATTTAATGTTTATAAATCTGAAATTATAATGTATATTTTCCAAGAAATTAAAAATGTTTTAGTTATATTTTCGAAAATTGCAATTTAGGACATAAGATTTCGAAAATTGTGTTAGAATATCAAATTCGTTTAAAATTTGGAAAATCATGTAATTATCACCTCACATAATTCATATATAAAAGAAGGATCATACAAAACATGAAATATTAGTAAGCATGCGTGTATATTATAAGAACCGGTTTATATAGTTTTTAGACCAAAAAATCGGATGTCACAACTCTCCCCCCCTTAAAAGAATCTGGTCCCCAGATTCTTACCTGATTGAATAGCTCCGGATAAATATTTACGTATTTTCTCTTCAGGTTCCCAAGTTGCCCTCTTCGACTTGATGGTTTTGCCATAGTACCTTGACGAGTGGAATTTTCCGATTTCTTAACTCTTGAACTTTCGATCTAAATGCGAAATAGTTTTTCTGTATAGGTAAGGTTAGGTTCAAGGGGTATGTTTTCAGGTGGAAGGATATGGGTTTCATCAGGGTAGTATTTTCGGAGCTGAGATACGTGAAATACGTATGGATTCCTGTTAGGCTAGGTGGTAAGTCTAGTCGATATGCGACTTCTCCTATTCGCTCTATGATCTCAATGGTCCAACCATACCTGGGATTCAATTTTCCTCCTTTACCAATCCTTGTAAATCCCTTCCTTGGAGAGACTTTAAGGAATACTCGATCCCCGACTTCAAACTCCAGTTTTCTTCATGCGTTGTCTGCATAACTCTTTTGTGGATCTTGGGCAGCCTTCATCTTTTGTTTGATAATTTGCACTTTGTCAATTGCATCTTGGATGAGTTCAGGTCGTACTGCTCTATGTATTCCATCCTTTGTCCATCTCCATTCATCTAAGTCCCAATATAGCGGTGATCGACACTTTCTTCCATACAAAGCTTCATATGGTGCCATCTGTATTGAAGCTTGATAGCTATTGTTATAAGCAAATTCAATCAAGGGCAAGTGCTTATTCCAGCTATCACCAAATTCCAATACGCAACATTCTCAACATGTCCTCCAAATAGGCTATCAATCTTTCTGTCTGCCCATCCGTTTGTGGATGTGAAGCTGTACTGAATTGCAATTTAGTGCCCATATGCCTTTGTATGCTTTGCCATAATCTAGATGTGAACTTAGGATCCCTGTCTGAGATATACATGTAGGAATGCCGTGGAGTCTCGTGATCTCACGGTGGTAAGTTCTGCTAACAGTTTCCACTCGATCAGTTGTTTTAACAGGCAGAAATGTGCTGACTTGGTTAACCTATCCACGATTACCCATATGCTATCATATCCACCCTCTTACCTTAGGTAATCCTACTAGAAAATCCATAGTAACTGGATCCCATTTCCAGTTGGAATCGGTAATGGTTGTAACATTCCCTCCCGGCTCTTTGTGTTCTCCTTTGATCTTTTGACACGTCAAACATCTTCTTACAAAGTCTGAGATGTCTCTCTTCATACCATTCACCAATAATACTGTTTAAGATCTCGCTACATTTTGTTCCTCCTGGATGAACGGTATATGGTGTCTTATGAGCTTCTTCTAAAATCTGTTTCTTCATTTCTTCAGGTATACATATTCTGCCATTGTAACGTAAAATCCCCAATATCATCAATCCCATATTTATCATTTGTACTTTCCCCTACCTGGGCAATTTGCTTCTGACTCCACTTATCCTTTGCTTGCTTTCCCGAATCTTGGTGACTAGTTCTGATTGAACAGTTAGATCTGCTATTTGAGCATGAGTCTTATGATAAAGTTACTTTTAGAGACCCCAATTCCACTGCTTAATCGTGCTAATCCGGCTTTTCTACTAAGAGCATCGGCAACTAAGTTGGCTTTCTCCGGGGTGATATTGGATCTTACAATCATAGTCCTCCAAGAATTCCAGCCATCTTCTTTGTCTCATGTTGAGGTCCTTCTGAGTGGGTAAGTACTTTAAGCTTTTGTGATCTGTATACACCTCAAAGGTTGTCCCATACAGATAATGTCTCCACTTGGCCAAAGCAAATATAATTGCTGCTAACTCCAAATCATGGGTCGGATAATTACACTCATGAGAACGAAGCTTTCTTGATGCGTAAGCAACCACTTCCCATTTTGCATTAACACACTCCCAAACCTTCTCTAGATGCATCAGTGTAGACAGCAAAATTTTCATTTCCTTCAGGTAGTGTCAGCACTGGGGCAGTGGTTAAACGTCTTTTTAATTCTTGAAAACTAACTTCACACTTTTCATTCCATTGGCAAGGAGAATTCTTGCGAGTAAGTTGAGTTAAGGGCTCTGCAATTTTTGAAAAATTTTGTATGAACCGCCGATAGTAACCTGCTAAACCCAGAAAACTTCTTACTTCAGTTGGAGTCTTCGGGCGCTTCCAATTATTAACAGCTTCCACCTTGGAGGGATCGACTTCAATTCCGGTCTTGGAAATTATATGCCCTAAAAATGTAACTTTTTCTAACCAAAAGTCACACTTACTAAATTTCGCATATAATTTGTTTTCTCGTAACGTCTGTAGAACAATTCGCAAATGTTCCGCATGCAGTTCTGGAGTCCTTGAGTATACCAGGATGTCATCAATGAAAATAACCACAAATTGATCCAAATATGGTCGGAAGACCCGGTGCATCATATCCATAAAAGCTGCTGGTGCATTGGTCAATCCAAAAGGCATAACAACAAATTCAAAGTGCCCATATCGAGTATTAAATGATGTTTTAGGAATATCTTCCTCTTTAACTCTAAGCTGATAATATCCTTGTCTCAAATCCAATTTAGAATATACTTGTGATCCTTGTAGAAGGTCAAATAGTTCTTCTATGTGTGGGAGTGGATATTTATTCTTGATAGTCATCCGATTTAACTCCCGATAATCAATACACATCCGAAGTGACCCATCCTTCTTTTTAACAAATAGCACTGGCGCTCCCCATGGTGATGTACTTGGCCGAATATATCCGCTTTCTATTAATTCTTCAAGTTGCTTCTTCAACTCCTTCAATTCAGCTGGGGCCATTCGGTATGGTGTTTTGAATAAGGTTCAGCTGCTGGTATGGTGTCGATCACAAATTCTATTTCTCTCTGAGGGGGTAATGAATTCAATTTTTCTGGAAACGCATCTTGGAATTCATTACAACGGGAACTTCCTCTATCTTTATTTGGTCCTTTGGTTTGTTGAGCAAATAGGCAATGAATCCTAATGCTCCCTCCTTGATACACTCCTTTGCTTCAACGAAGGAGATAAGAGAAATGGTTTTGGATGAACTAAGGGGGATTATTGGCCCAGGTGAGTTATCCTTTCCTAAAATAATCCTCTTAGCAAAACAATCTAGTTGGGCCTGATGTTGATACAACCAATCCATCCCAAGAATTATATCGTAGTTGTGAATAGGAAGCTCTATTAAGTCAGCGGGATATGTTTTTCCTTCAATTCTTATCGGACATCCTTTCAGAACCCGATCAGTAAGATAACTAGATCCTAAGGGGGTGCTGACTTCAAATTTATAAGATAAAGATTCTAGCAATAACCCCAATCGATTCACAGATTCCACAGATATGAAAGAATGAGTAGCTCCAGGATCATATAGTATTTTCATAGAAGTGTTTAAAATGTGAGTTGTACCTTCCACTACTGCAGTTGGATCGGGTCCTTCATCCACCTCTAGAGCGTAAGCTCTAGCTTTTACTTTTGGCCTTCCGGCAGGTGGAACTTGGGTCATTCCTTCTTGAGTTGGACCAAGGATATTAGGATTTCGAGCTTTCGGGCACTCTTTAATCATGTGTTGATCACTACCACATGCTACGCATTTTCCATTCTTTTTCCAACACTTTGCCTCTACGTGGCTAGGATGTCCACAATAGTTGCATCCAATTCTTTCCCTGCCTCCAAGTTGGTTAACATTCTGATTTCCTTCAATGCGAGGGCGCTTATTGTTCCTTGTATTGGTTTGTCTGAGTTGTCCTCCACCCTCTGGACTAGATACCTTATTCTTGCTCACTTTGTTAGTTATTTGTTTGATTTCCCGAATTTCTGCCTCAACAACCATGGACTTACTGACAGCCTGTGTATATTCCTCAATGTCGGTCGCCATTAACGCCCATCGGACTTCAGGCCGCAAACCTTGGATGAATCGTTTGGTTTTTCTCCTTTCATCATTCATTATATGTGGCGCATACTGTACCAAACGAGCGAATTTGGCCTCATATTCTGCAACAGTAAGGATCCCTTGAATCAAATCCATAAATTCTTTTTCTCTTGCATCTCGAACTACTTGGGGTATAAATTTATCTAAAAACTCCTTTAGAAAATTTTCCCAAGTTACAGGTGTTTGATTGGCATTCCATCTTTGTTCCACGAGCTTCCACCAGTTGTGGGCTGCTCCTTCCATCAAGAATACGGTGAACTCCACTTGTTCCTTTTCATTACAGCGCAAAACCTTAAAGATCTTGGTAATTGCCGCTACCCAAGATTCAGCCTTTTGATCGTTAGGCTCCCCATAGAATTTTGGTGGGTTGAAGCGCAGGAAGCGATCTAGCATCCTATCATCCGACTGGTGATTTTGATTTTGTTGGGTAATTTCTCTCCAAACTCCAACCATTTGGCTCAGAATATCATTATTATTTCCTTGGTTTGGAACATGATTTTCTTCTGGGTCCAACCTCGTCGTGGGTCCTTGATGACGGTTTCCTTGGGGTTGTGTTACAGTAGGGTGAGTTGGTTCTGGGGTCGATTGGGAGTGTAAGCGCGTACGTGTAGCTCCTTTTCGTGGCGCCATCAAATTCTAAGTGTTACGGATTCAAATCTAGGGAATAATTATCAAAACATGATTATCACATAAAGTAATGCAGAAGACTTCACGACATCATGTATATAATATGGGATAGCATATTCGATAATCACAAACAGAGCACATATACACATAGTGATTTGGTCAAAACAAAGACTATATGTATGCATGCTTACCTATATATAACACATGGTTATAACCTAAACCAGGCTCTGATGCCACCGCTGTGGCACCCCTCCCGCTAGGATCTTCCTATACGGTTGGAGGCCACCGACGATCGCATTGAGCACAAATTTTGGAATTCATACCCAATACGAACGCCTAACTTAACAATACGCAGTGGAGGTAGAGTAAAATATGCAATATGGATAATATATATAACTATATTTAGTACAACCAAGTAGCGCAACATCAAAATAGCCAACTAGTGGCATCAAGTAGCAAATTACAGATTATAAAGCAAGACAAAGCAAAATGAAGTTTTAATATACAACTGGAGGAGCGGCTACCATCCTATGTACTCCCATTATTCTGATTCTGAGGCAATGAACAGAAAGAAACGAGGGGTTAAGTCCAAATGACTTAGTGAGGCCACATTTAGATAGATATATAATTGACTGAAAATGAGACTCAAACAGTTAAATCATAATAAAGTGCACGTAGTGTGAAATGTAACTTGATAATAATAACTGAACTGAGTAATACGGACAGTGAGCCCAAGACGGAGTCTCCAACCTTATGACTACCCAAAACAGATAAATCATAATAGAAACCCTTATGCCTCCCTTGTCGAGAAGCCACCTCGACATTAAACGAGACGGAGATGTATCACGCGTCCGTGCAATACATCGCTCCAATCCCTACTACAGTCATCCTCCGGCTGTACGTAGAAATTGGTTTCACGGAATGGTATCATATAAAAGGTTCCATCGACGGTCCGTTCCGCCCGATAAAATTCCTCTTATAAGTACCTGGGCCCAAACTTCCCAAGAGCGTCCCCAAGGGTAAACGGAAATATAACGAAACAGATATGGCTCACAACTTGTCAACAAAGCAATAACTTATTTTTTTTACACCCGGGATACATAGAAATATAATTAAAATATGATATCCCAAAGGTGTCAAAAATCATTTCGGGACAGATACAACTGGCAATATCAGAGAATGCAATATTTTCGAAAATAACTTGTCTTATATGTATGAAAAACATTTTCCGAAAGATTTGATGGCATAAATTTAATACGGTAGGCTATACGAATAATATTTATATCATATAGTTCAAAGCCCCAGAAAGGAATTAACAAAGCACTCACCTTAGGAGTTTATCAAGTTTATAGATTTGTTTCGGCTAGATCAACTTGACTTCCTCCTTCAAGAGTATGTGAGGGAAATAAGGGAGTATATGGAAGGTTATTAGGTATATATGGATGAAAATAGAAGGGCTTGTGTGTACATATATGTGGGTGGAAGATAGGCTATAAATAGGAAGTGTTTTGGGTGTTGAGAGTAGAGTAAGTGAGGGGGTGTGTTTTTAGGCGGGATTTGTGTGTTTGTGGAAGAAAATAGAGAGAGTATAGTGTGTGTATGTGTGAGGACGTTTTTGGGGATGGGGAAGTGTGTGGGAGGTCCTATTTATAGTGGAGAATGAGGGTAGAAGGCAAGACTTGGGGACCAAGGTTTAATAAATGCAAATCTTTCCATTTAATGCAAATCTCCCAACTAGGCATAGAATTAAATGCCAAATTAAATGAAATCTTCCACCTCCCTCCTCTATTCTAGCCTTGGTGTAACCCTAATCCATGAGTCATGAATCTAGATGAATGGAAGACCACACAAATGCACAATTTCTAGAAGAAATTCATCTTATATTAGTGTAGGATATTTTAATAAAATATTAACACAAAATCAAATAAAATCAAATAAAATCTAATAAAATCTGATTTTGATTGTCCTCATCTTATAAAATCTGAAATCATATCTTTATTTTATTAAAAATTCGAATTTGTATTTATTTATTTTGTAAAAACTGAAAATTAGGGTTTTAGGGCATAAATTAGGGTTTTTGGGCATAAAATCCGAAAATTCATAATTAATTTAGAAAAATTCCAAAATTATGAAATTTAATGTTTATAAATCTGAAATTATATGTATATTTTCCAGAAATTAAAAATGTTTTAGTTATATTTTCGAAAATTGCAATTTAGGACATAAGATTTCGAAAATTGTGTTAGAATATCAAATTCGTTTAAAATTTGGAAAATCATGTAATTATCACCTCACATAATTCATATATAAAAGAAGGATCATACAAAACATGAAATATTAGTAAGCATGCGTGTATATTATAAGAACCGGTTTATATAGTTTTTAGACCAAAAATCGGGATGTCACACCGACAATAGCAACCCAACCTATCAAGTGGAGATCCCACAAGGAAGGTTCAATGTGGTATAAACAAACTATTGGGTGTAAACGTTAGCACCTAAATTTAGACTAGTACTATGTAGCTGAAGTCTATCCTCTGGTATGCCTGGGAGGTGTTGTGTTACTGCTAGTATAGTAAGAGCCCTGCTCTGAATGGGGTCAAGGTCTTAAGTGACAAGATGTGAGCAGTACATCTTCGGAGATGCCCAACTAGTGAATATTATCATGTGGCCGCGATTAGAGGAGATGGGTTACTCCTTGAAAAATATTCATGAAACAGGATCAGGACACATGACCATTAACGTGTCACCCCTGAAGATTGCTAAGCTCGATGTAATATGTAGTTCCCAATAGACGTCATCACAACCAAGGTTCAAATTCAAGGCATATGTCCATTTGTTCCTGTGATGACATAAGTTAGATAACTAGATAGTGGTTCAAACCGGAAGGTACCATTATTGAAAGCATGTTACGAGTATGCAAAACGGGACTTTATGCTATGTATTTGGGGGGGGGGATTGTTGGAAATGGGCTTAATTGTGATAACATTTATAGGGATTAATCTAGGATGAAGCCATTTGTGGTGTAAATCTATAGATAAAGTCTCATTAAATATTGTCTGTATGTTAAAGGATAACTGTAAAATTCTATATGGGATATTTAAGCTTGACAATTCGAGTATTTATGTGGTTAAGTGTTGTTGTAGTATAAACTAAACAGCTAAGTACCGTATATGGGTAGTCCCGCACGCAACTGCAGGCATTGGGATGAATTGTCACGATCCCGATCTTATCTTTTACTGAACTAACCCTGGAATTATGTTTGAATTTTAAATTCAAACTTAATTTCAACCGTTACAGAATATTAATGCACAACATTAATTTTGAAACGGTTAACGGTTACAGAATATTAATAGTGATATTGATTGTTGAGTAACCGACGGCTGTTACTTGCAATTACGAATTCAGATTTAATTATCTGAAACGTTACAAACGGTTACAGCAGTTACGGTTTCAGAATTAATTCTCGGTATTAATATCCTGTATTATTTTTCCCTATAAATAGCTGATGTTTTTCCTTGCAGAAAACACACAAGAAAACACAAACCATTTGAGATTTCTCTGAATCGATCAGTGTGAGAATTCAATTATCTGAGTACACCTCTGATCAAGTGAGATTATAATATCAATTGTGTATTTTCGTGTTTGGTGTGCATCTGCTCGCATACGATATTTTGAGTTGATTAGCTTTCGAAGTGAGATTCGAAGTAGCAGGGCGGCTTGAAACGAATCTCTGAACTGTCTTATCCTGGAAGGAGTATCGTAGGACCATCGCACCGGTCAGTGGGGTGAATATTTCTTTAAGGCAAACCGGCTCTACCCGGTGATTCAATCATTGACACTATCAAATAAATACTGATAAGTTTACTGAACTTTTTTATTTATTTATTGGTTTACGACATCGTTTAATTTGCTTTTGGCTATAGTGTTCTCACTGTAAAAACTGTTATTGCATTGTATTTATATTATCGAATAAATCCACCCACGAGAATATCAAATTTTAGATATTCTGTTCAATTATATTGTTTTCCAACAGTAACTTAAAACGAAGGCAAATATTTCATAATAGACCACTTATCCCACATATGGAATAATAAATAAAACAAACTAAAATATGTGGATATATAAATATAGCAAGCGCAAATATAATATCAACTAAAGAGATTGAGACCTCTTATGTGATAACAAACTCCCTTTTGGGCAGGGAATGCCACACTGAAGGCTCTTTTTTCCACAAATGCAATTAACATGAATGTCATAATAGTCATCTGATATGGGGGCAATAAACTTAAAACAATAAATCGTATTTATTAGAGGACTAGGCATATCGTATCATGACAAAACTCTCCTTTGGGCAAAGTATATCATCCACAATAGATCATCTCCATGCAAGAACAAGTAGTAGAATATCCTAATTTTCGAAAAGTTGACTCATTTGGGAGAACAAACCCTCTAGATCAGCATATCCCCATCAATATGTTCTTACACTACCATTATTCAAATTCACAATAATAGTCCAAATTAACAAGAATGCAACGAATTATTATCAATATGTAATTGATTGCAATACACTTGAAACAATATAGCTTTATTCCTCTGAGAGTCCAACGCGTCACGACAACTCTCCTTTGAGCAGAATAGTCATACATGATAGGACCCTCCGTGCAAGAACAATATACGACTACCCTGGTCAATTGCCTCCTTTGGGGGATAAACATTCTAGACCATTGTACCCTAACAATATGTTCCACACCAACAAATCAAAAATTACCACACATATCATACCCCCTTTGGGCAGGTAAGAAAGTATAATAATTTTATCAACTAGAACTATGCATGTTATAAATTTTACAAGTCTCAATAAATTGAACACTTTGGTGCAACTATCTATCTCAACCAATAAAATTAGTGCACGACCGAGATAAAAAATAAAATAAAATAATTGCCTAACTTTCATGCGCACAATATGTATGCAAGACTCCCACAAAATAAGCACTAAAACAATATATAATTTTTGGGAGTTATAAACATTATTTGATGCATTCGAGTTATTACAAAATCTAACTCGTTTAACTAAAAGGAAATATATCATGCAAATTTAATATCATAATTTAAATTAATGCATCAAATATAGTCCGATAATCAATTTATCAAATCTTACTAAACAATTGCCAAATTAAACATTCAAATTTGGACCAAAAAAAAAAAAACTCATACCCATATATCAGAAGTCAAATCTAATGCCACATAAATTTGGAGTAAAAAGTATTACTAATGTTGGCCAATTGAACACTCAAATAAATATACCATCCTTTATGAAAAGGAAGATTCAGAAAAAAGAAACAGATTTGATAATAGTTCATTCCAATTTCAGAGAACATCATATGTAAAACATTAATTAATGTTAAGTGCTGATTTCATATGCCAGTTCAATTGTTACCAAATATAATTATGAGAAGACTACCTATATGATCCTACCCATAAATCCATACCAAACGCAATAATATGGTTTAGCATTCTTTTGATCCCTCGTGTATGGTGCTAGACCTTTAAATATAGTAAACTGCATATCTCTCTTACCTTTTGAATTACCTTACCTAACTTCACATTGAATTAAATGGAACTTTTGAAATTGGAATAAATAAAGTACCGTTAATTGATTAATGACCCAACAAGCATTGCCAATAGTCATTAAAATCGATTAATTGCTTGACTGCTAAGCCGAAAAAAAATAGCTAAAAAATAGAAACGTGTACCACATAAAAATTCTCATGAGGATTACTTTTGCACATGGCACACAAATTTCAAGATATGATTAAATTTATGAAATTCACTTTTTGCCAAAACGTCACGCGTTGTGCACTGATGATTGAAACATTGAACTTGATATATTTATATATAGGTATGATATGCATTGACATCAACTCACGGATTTGTTCAATATCCAATTCACATATAAAATCCAATAATCACAGTAGAGTGCATCGTTGATTTGATTCGGCCATTAATCGATACACAATCGAATACAACTAATCAAATAAAAATAAAGTTAGGGTTCTAGATTCATAGGTGTATCGTTCTAATACAAATTGTAAGATAAATTTCAACGTAGGACCGATACACCATGAAATTTAGAACACCGTGTATATATACTTATATATAATTTATCATACCTGATTCAGCCATTGAATCGTGTTGACGATTATCAGCTAAGTCTTCCTCTCCTTTTCTACAACCAAACTAACAGCCTTTAATGGAAAAAGCAATTATCAAAAACATAGAATGGAAAGGGTAGAACCCTAGAGAGTCCTCCCATCATGAGCTTTCTAGAATGGGCATACATCTGTTGTCAAATCATGTCTGCTAATTAAAGATCTTAACAATAGTGGGTCAATATATCAATCCTTACAAGTCAAGTCTCATTAATCGTATTTATTTAGCCCGTTTTATTTTATAAAATCAAAATATTCAATTAATAGAAGTCCAAATGAGATTAAAATTCTAACAAGCTGCTACTATTCGTATGATGATTTGCTGAGAGTGCTATATCTAGAAAGTAGTTAGGGGTGAGATGGAGATTGTGAAAGTGAAGATTGGTTTAGTTTTTATTTGATACAATCAACTCGGGATACTCTTTAGATATCAACCGAAAAGACATCGCGCCCCCCCACACACACACTCACTCAAGGGGAAAGGGGAGAAGACAAGGGGGTTCGAATTCTGGATCTCACCTATACTCAATTCAAACTCCCACCACTTGGTTCCAAGCCCAATGGCGAAGATTGGTTTTGTTGGTCCTCTGAAATTATGTTATTCTCCTTTTCTGCAGTTTCTGTGTCTCCATAAATTAGCTGGGAAACCCCAATTAGGGAGTTCAATCCGCCGGGGTGAAGAAGGAGAATGACGTCAGTAGTGGCAAAGTCGTTGAATCCGTTGGTGCATGCGACTGCCATGAAAATGAGACAAGCGATATATCTGGATGTTGTTGTGTATAGAAATATTAATGATGCAACTATAGGTCTAATTGTGTTGTAATTCTATCTGATATTAAGGTAGAAAAATGGAAAAATATAAGTAGCACTATAGGGTTGTTATAAATTAACTCCTCCATAACCAAAAAATAAATAAATAAATTAACTTCTCAATCTAAGGACCATTTGGGAAATTCACATGCTTATCTCATGTTTATGGATCTAATCTTGCTAACCGCACAAGATGCTTCGTATCTAACAGAGATCGAACCCCACCAATTTAGCTAATCCTACCAACTAATCCTTATCTTTCTTGATAAAAAAATTAAACTACTAAAAAAAATATTATTTTCAATGAAAAATATCATTCTCAGTCATATAATATTTACGAACAATCTAAAAAGAAAAAAAATCATACAAATACAAATATTTGAATATGTCTCATTTCACTAACCTTACAAATCATAAACCTAATGCCCTTGAAATGGCAAACCCTAATGCATATAGATATCACCACCCAATTGCCATCCGACATTCCGTTGATCAATAGTGACCAACATGACAAGAATTTTGCTTGGGTCTTTTATTCTCAGAAAAAAAAAAAAACAAGGTGTTTTTCTTAGTCTTTTGCCCACCATTTTTTTTTCATTTGTATTATTTGAATCATATTTTATTATTATCATTCACATAATATGAAATATTTATTCTTAGTTTTATATAGCTTATAATTTATCAAATTTAGTACATATAATTGTTAAAAATATATATATTTTTTAAAAAAGTCAAGCAATATGAATTTTGCAAAAGTAAGCCAAAATATACACTAATTAATTTTAATAAATAAAATATTACAAAAAACAAGTGAAATTTTACTATAGATATAAATTACCTTTTTGAAGCATTGTTTATTGAATATGATTAATGGATACAACTAAATTTTATATAATTGAGAAAAAAAGAAAGAAAAGAATATACAAATGAATACACATTAGGAGCTGATATTAAATGGACACAATATATGATTACCATATCTATATCCATTTATATTTTGAATATCCATAATTGAGTATAAATAATAGGAAAAATTATAGTTCATGGGGTAGGATATTTCAAAATTATTAACAAGGGAATAACTTTTAACTAATTTGAGATTTGTTATTGCTAAGTTTATAAATTACTAAAAAAGTAATTTTAATATAAATGACATTAATATCACTTCAACTGTTTTTTTTTTCATAAAATTTGTGATTTCTCCATGCAATATTTTTTTCACTTTTGACATTATTTAAAAAAAATAGTATATTATAAAATCAAAATAAATATGACTAATTAAGATTAAAAATTGTTAGAGTTTTCAAATTATAAATTACCAATCATCATAATGTAACATTATATTATTCGTCATCTTTTTCTGAAGAATGTCAATTATTCACTTAATAGTTTTTTGTTCTAGTACTAATTATATTTTTGTGAATTCATCCATCACAATCAATATAAAAGTATGCCACCAATTTAAAAAAAAAATTGCAAACATAATTTAAATTGTTTTATCAAATGATGTTAGGAGAATAAGTGCAAAAGTTTCTTCTTACTGCTTACTTCGCTAAGCAGCAATAATTGTGCTAAAGCTCTTTTTCCAACACCCACCGATCGTACTACTTCATTCTTAGTACGATGACCACCAATAACGAGCTCTAAGCCATGCCAAGGGCTATAGCGTTGCCTTCCGGTTGAGTGAGCTCATATGGTGAATCAATTCATTTGAAAAAGAAAGTCAGGTGTAGTTGATTTTCGAGTTGATCTATATATAATATTTTCATGCTCCATTTTTCAAATTTAAATGTTCAAATTACATGCAGTACTTATTCATTGATTAGCATTTATTTATTTTTGTAATTATCATTCATTAATTGCAATTTAATTAGTCAACATTTTTGAATGAAAATGGTTCAATACATATAATAGACTGAACATTAATTATCAAATTAGTAAATGTAAAGGATACAAAAATAAGATCTATTAAATATGATAACAAACTATGCTATTTTGACTTTATCACCATTATTTTATTTTATTTAAGTATTTCATGACTTATCCCCTATAAGTTTTTCTTCTTTTTTTCGTATTTAAGGGGGAGAGAGAGAGAACTAAAATATGTTCAAAAAAAGATTTTCAAATATCATAATATTTTTTTTCATTACAGTAAGAGATGAATTGCATAATTTTCAAATCTAAAGAGTGGATTTATAAAAGGATAGTCAAAGCTACAGAGAAATATTAATTTATTAAGCGAAGAATCATTATTTTGAAGAAAAATCAATGGAATGAGTAATATAAGTATAATTTATCTTAAGATTGTCATTTTAATAATTCGTAAAATTTGACAATCCCTTCTCTTTAATTAGTTGAAAATTATTCCCTCTTTAATAAGCTCGAAACATCATAATTTTTCCCTAATTAATATCCACTTTTAAAAAAATACAAATCTGTCATATATACATGGAGATGGATACGAGTGGTCATCGAATCTCCCAATATCCATCAATAACCTTATATCAAACTAGAACAACACGTGCATTTAGGAGAATTTGAGTTGAACCGTTTATACTTGTATAAGTGATGAAATATTCACACAGTTAAAAGTAAACATACTATTTGTTTAAATAATATTATACCACTTAGCATAAAAAATAAATATAATATAACAAAACGTACTTGAGTGCAAATTAAGTGAATCGAGGCCTGTATTACTAAATGTTATTAAGACTTTATTTGTCCCACACCGTACTTAAAAGTCACTGATAGAACAGCCTCCAAATATATAACAATTCTGACAACAATCAAACTAAGCAAACCAATTACTTGTTCCGGCGAAATCAAACTAATGGAACTCTTTTTATGATATGATAAGTGTAGTGAGTGTTTTATGTAGCAAATACACATAAAAATGAATGAATGAATTTTGGATTCCATGCAATAGAAAATGAAATGCTTCTTCTAAATGTTGCGATTCTTCACAAAAAAAAGCGATTGAATGAGAAGATATAAATGTTGATTATGAAAAACCACACCAATTCACTTAAATGACATGATTATTAAATTCAAGAGTCACACTAATTTAGTCACATCATTCCGAAATGACATGACCATTGATGCGAAAGGTCACACCAATTCAAAAATTTTCATTTAACTAAAATAATAATATTTTTATTATTTTTGTCATTTATTTAGCTTTTAATTTGAACTCAATTTTCTTATTCAGTACTTTGTTAGATTTTGGTGACTATCACCCGATCAAGAAGTTACACCAATTTAGATTTTTCCATTAAACCTAAATAACAATAATTTTATGATTTATATCCTGTATTTAATCTTTAATTTGAACTCATTTTTCTCATTCAAATATTTTTATTTCAGTGACTGTCACCTAAAAATTCCAAAACTTCGAACCCACAAGGGGGTCTCTACCTTATCATCGAAGCAAGACATTTTCATATTTCACTCACATATTCCACTAGATTGGAAGTATTTACATATCCACTATATATATTTTACTTTGTAAATGTATCATACATCCAATCAAATACAACGTATAATAGAAAAAAAAGAAAATAGAGGATATAATTCGATATTCATCATTCAAGTCTTGGACTTTTACGGAAAATCCTTTTTGTATATTAGGTGTGGGTCTTATTCATGCACCCAAAGGTCATAATTAAAACACATATGCATTTATAGATTCTTTATCAAATGCACATAAAATGTGGTTTTTTTTTTTTTGAAAGAACACATAAAATGTGGTTTAATCATCATTATCAGGTGCATAAATGGGCCCAAACACTAGGTGCATACAAAATTTTTTCTGTGTTAACACTCTTTTCTTTCTCATAATATATCACTACTAGAAAAAACGCAATTAGCCACGGATTGGCCACGGATTTGCCACGGATTTTTTCCTTCCGTGGCTAAAAGTGGTATGGCTAACGTTGGCCATGACCATTTAGCCACGGCAATGGCCACGAAATTTTGGCCACGTCCATTAGCCACGGTCTGGCCGTGGCTAATAGCCACGATTAAACCGTGGCCAAATTGGCCACTTTTTTTTGAAAACGCCTGGCCGTGGTTAAGCCGTGGCCCTTAGCCACGGCCAGGCCGTGGCTAATGCCTATGTACCTAAAAAAATTAGGCACGGCCTAGCCATGGCTAATTTTTCCAGAAATCAGCAAATTTCTACCGCTTTCGTTCCAAACCAGCTTGTACCCTATTTTTTGTATTAGCAATCGAAAAATACCAGCATTCCAACAATGTATCATTTTATGCCAATTTTCCATTCAAAATGACGATCACAGATCGTCCAATACCAAATGTATCATCAAATATTAAATCAAAATGACGATCACGGATTGTCCAACACCAAATATATCGTCAAATAAAAATTAGAAAGAGTCAAATAGTGCTAATACATTACAAACTTAAAGCAGTTAGAGAATACACAAACTGTTTATCGTAATAAAAGTTATTAAAATGTCAGAAAGTGTCAATGTCTAATAAGGTCCAATACCATTATTCTCATCATCATCGTCATGCTCGTCATCACATACGTAATTTGGAGGAGTGTGCCTGGAGGTGGATTGTTGCACTCCCGATGAAGTCCTACGGGAACCCCTTTGTTGGATGGGGGTGGGCTATATATGAGGTGAACCAGCTGACGGGTGTGGCTGATTAGGCAAAGAGGCGCAAGTGCCTTGGGTCAAACTTTGAACGCTCTGAAGCAAGGCATGGAGTGTGTGCTTCATCTCAATCAATTCCGAGGATTGTTTCTCCTCAAACTTGTCAAAGCTTTGCTTCAACTTAAGCGTGGATGGATCCTCCCATTTCGGGGGGTAAGTATGGGAGCCTGAAGTTCCCGTACTACGTGATCCACTTGGTATACCGTACCACCGACTCTTATTCGGTTTAGCCACGGTCTCCTTCCACACCTATAAATCCATGAATATAATTTGATTTAGCTGTAATATATCATTCATATGTATCTATATATTATATTAGAATATGAAAAAGTTGAGAGTTATTTGACTTACATCGAGCTTGGATGGTCAAGGTAGGGGGTGCCATCAGCAGATTGAGGAGGCGGCTGGGAATTAATCTCTTCCCACTTCTCCTTAAATGCGTTCTACAAGTTTTTAGGTTGAAACATTAGCAACAAAGCCAAAATATCAATATTAAATTTGAAACATAATGAATACTCACAAATGAACGCTCCACCCTCTCATCAGACCATTTCATGTCCCCATTCTCATCTTTATAAGAGTAAAGATGGATGAACGACTGATCCACGGTCGGGGGTTTCCCCAATTGAGTTTCCTGTAATAAGAGATGTAATATTTTAATCTGATATATAAAAATGCTATCATTATCAAACATAATTTTGAAGTACTTATGAAATACACATACTAACCAACTCGTCGTTGTAAGTGTGGTGAGATTTTGAACCCCCTTTGTGGCCAGTCATTCCCCTTCCACTATAATTGGAAGCCCGATTAGCTTTGCTCACTGCGCTCTTTTTAAGAAAACTAGGCAACCCCCATTTTGTTTGCAGCTCCTGCCAAGCGTCATCTTCGATCCACTCAGGCTTCTTGTTTTTATGACGAGCCTTGTTAAGCCTATTCTTCAGGAGGTCCGATCCCTTGTGCTCAAAAGTTTTCCAAATGGCGTCATACTGGTCAGGTCTCCAATAACACACCCTCTATACAATGAGGAAACATATAAAAGAAAATTTGTATATATATCAAGACTTACTTGGAATTCGGAGAACCACATGTGTCTATTTTGTATCGGGATTTCCTTGCACCTCTCCCATAGCTCTATATACCCGTTCGTGAAAATGTGGGTGATCGTTCTCACGGTCTCCAAAGCAAGATTGAACCTAATGAATATAACTTTTATATAAACAACAATCGAGATATGAATAATTATATCTTAAATAACGAACAAAAATAAACTTACTCATGTCCCCGTGAATAAATAACCCGTTTTCCCTCAACTCTGTTATTATCGGAAGTCTCCTTCGGCATATCATCACTATTTGGCTCGTCTTCGCTAGGGGCTGGTGTATAGTCGTCCTACGGATCGTCTCGGATGTGAAGGTCCGTCGTAGGGGGCATGTGGAGGCCACGTCGGTTGGATCCTCCTCCACTACCAGTGACCTTCTCCTTGCCTTTTCTAGAACCTATCGTCTGCATTCGTAGCAAAAACATCATACAACACGAACCTTTTTACATTCATATTAAAATATTTATAGCAAAAACATCGCACAACAAGAATCTTTTCACATTAGATTAAGTAATCATTCAATCAATTGCAATACAACAATCATAGCAAATACATATATATATGTTCATAGCAACAAAAAATCAAACCAAACAAAATATTTATTCATAGTAAATTTTAGTCTTCATCATCTTCGTCTTCTTCATCTTCATCTTCATCTTCATCTTCTTCATCATCATCATCATTATATTGAGGCATATTTTCATCATCATCCTCCTCATCATCTTCAAACTCAGAGTTCAATTCTTCTTCCTCAGTACTTTGACCCATTTCATCAACTAATACATGATCATTAGCCATGTGCGCGATGTATAATTGGTTGACCTCTTCTACGGCACCCGTACAATCAATGAGATTACCCATCGGTTCATTATCGATGACACCATTCATGGTGCCAGATGACTCTTGCAATGGGTCATGAATATTATCTTCATTTGCAACTCGACTTTGTGGTCTTGTTTTGATAACAAATCGCCATTGCGATTTATCTCTTCTAGTACCGGGGTAAGGGACGTAATACACTTGAGATGCATGTTGCGCAAGTATGAAAGGGTCATCTTTTGGGTATCTCTCATTAATTTTTATTTCAACAATATCATATTGTGGGTGTACCTTCATACCCCTATTTGATACCGAATCAAACCAGATACATTTGAACATCACAACCTTTTTTTGAGGCTCACCGGGATACTCTAATTTGATAACTTTCTTTAGTATACCATAAAAGTTTGTACCCCGTCACTCATTACACAAACGCCAGAATTTGAGGTCTTTGTATGTGGGCTCATATCTTCTGTATGGAACAGATATCCATTACAGTAGAACATGTTGAAGGTCTTGACCTTCTTCATTGGACCCCAAGCCAAATCGAGCAAATACTGATTTTTAACATTATTTTTCGGATTATGCGCCTACGTATAAAAATATTTTCAATCAGCATATTATATTAAAGATGCAAATTTAATTAAGTCTTTATGTTGTATAATAAATTACTCACATAGAGTTTAAACCATTCAACAAAATTATTCTCGACGGATTACTCAATCTCTTGTTCAGTTAGATGTGGCCAGTTGTATCGAACGGCTGATCTATACATCCTACAAAGTGTTAAGAATTTGTCAGGAATATCTACATTCCTCTTAACACATTATATACAAAATGTTAAAGATAATACTCACTCAATCATGGGGACAACTTCATCACAATTGATGAGTACATGTAATGCAGCTTTGCTCCACTCATCATCAGTCAAAAAACATTCCTTGTATTTTCTTCCTGACTTACCAGCCCGTTTCAATATAGACAAAGTATAAGGTAGCTCATCATCTGAACATATGTCGTCCTCATTATGATGAGATCTTGTACTTTTAGTATGGATGTAACTTTCAAAATAATAAGATGAAAAATACGACAACTCTTGATTTAAATATGCCTCACATATTGATCCTTAAACTTTTGCTCTGTTCTTCACAATTCCCTTTAAGTTATGTAAGTACCTACAAATGTAGTTGTTTTAACTTTTTAAAATTGATAGTTCTTAATTATTTATTTTACTATATGAAATTTAAAATTCATAATAATTTAAACTACCTCTCGAAAGGATACATCCACCGGTATTGCATGGGACTACACATGGCAGCCTCAAACGGCAGATGTACAGTCAAGTGCTCCATTGAGTCAAAAAAGCCAGGAGGAAAAATGCATTCCAATTTGCATGAAATGATAGAAATGTTACTATCCAATGGTAATAGATTTCCCTCACTTAACTCTGTTGAGCACATTTCTTTAAAAAATTGACTTATTTCAATTAAAGGCTTCCAAACATTCTGTGTGAGTGCATTTAGCGCCATTGGGAGCAAATGTTGTATAAAGATGTGACAGTCATGGCTCTTCATACCATGCAAGTTAGTTCCAGATTGATCAACACAATTTTCCAAGTTCGATGCATAACCATCGAGCATCTTCAAACATTTAATCCAATCACATAATTTACGTCGTTGTTCAATAGTTAAAGTGAAAGTGGCCTTTGGCTTCAACACTTTACCGTTTGGAAGATACTGTAGATATAACTCGGACGCTTGCAATACTCCAACAAGTCAAGTCTAGCATTCTCGTTATCTTTTGTTTTGTTTTTTACATCTATGACAATATTTATTATGTTGTTAAAAAAAAAAATTTCAATGTGCATTACATCCAAATTGTGGCGGATGAGATTATCCTTCCAATACGGCAACTCCCAAAAAATGCACTGTTTGGTCCAATTGTGGTCCACACTGTAACCTAGGATTTTTGAGTGTCTGTTGGGCATATCGGTTACTTTGGGTAAGTGCCGCACGAAATCCCATGTTTGACCACCCGTCATTCGAGAGGGAGCCGCAGATCACTAACGTCTCCCTCTCAAAAAAGCATCTTTATTTCGCCTAAAAGGATGAGTCTCTGGCAAAAACTGTTTATAGTAATTAAACCACGTCATTTTTCCACCATGCTTCAACCTAAATAATTTTGTATGGTGTATGCATATTGGACATGCCAGTCTCCCACACGTCATCCACCCCGACAACATTTCATATGCAGGAAAATCATTAATTGTCCACATAAGGGCAGCTCTTAAATGAAAGGTGTGTCTACTTGACACATCGAGCGTTTCAAGCCTGTCTGACCACAATTCTTTTAACTCGTCAATTAAAGGTTACAAATACACATCAATTCTGTCCCTTGGATTGCACGGCCCAGGAATCAAACATGTCAGAAACATATATGGGGCAGTCATGCACATTTCGGGAGGTAAATTATAAGGGGTAATAATAACCGGCCAACAAGAATATGATTTAGATGTTTGGTTGAAAGGATTAAATCCATCAGCATACAATCCAAGTCTAATGTTTCACGGTTCGGCGGCAAACTTTGGATGTTTCTCATTGAAATGCTTCCACGCTATGCCATCCGAAGGATGACAAAGAATACCAGACTTTGCTACATGCTCATGGTGCCACCTCATTTGCTCGGCTGATTTTTCAGAGGCGTACAATCTTTCCAATCGTAGAATTAGTGGCATGTAGTACATTCTTTTGTAAGGAATACGTCTAATGCTCCCCGTACGAGATGATTTAAATCTAGGATGATGACATAATGCACATTCATCCAAGTGAGCATGTTCTTTATAAAACAACACACACTCTTCAACGCAGCAATCAATATTCAGAGATGTCAGTCCCAATTTTCTCGTTAATTTTTTGGCTTCATAATAATTGTTGGGAACATGATTGTCTATTGGATTTGATGTTTTCATAAGATCATCAATCCTATCAAAGCATCCCTGTGGCATATTGTAATCTAATTTCAATGTTATCATTTGAAGAGTCAATGATAATTCTGTCTGTGACTCACATCCTGACCACAACGGACGATTTGCTGCCTCCAGTAAGTCATAAAATTGTTGAGCTTCGTTATTACGAGGTTGTTCAATAATATGACTCATTCCAGCAGCATTTCGCTCAAAATTCTGCCACGTCCTATTTTCATGAATATCAGTCTGTTTCGTAGCATCATAGATCAAATTTTCATAATTTCTTAACCCCTTTATGGTATTGACATGACTGTAAGTACTTGGATCGACAACGTCAAAATTCTAATTTTCTGGACCAATCTCCCTATGTGCAGTCCAATACCAATAATTTGGTTGAAATCCATTCTTTAAAAGATCATATTTTACATTGCTAACATTCTTGTATTTTCCATTTTCACATTTAAAACACAGACACCTAAAACAACCGTTGTCAAGTTTGCATTGTGGTTGTGAGGCTGCAAATTCAATAAACTGACCCAAACCCAATAAAAATTCATTTGTACGGTTTGTTCGATCGGGCAATAACCGATTGTACATCCAACTTCGACTCACAAGTATATTATCCATTTTCTATAACAAACATAATTATGTCATTTAGTCACCGCTGAAGTTCGTATTTAAACTTTGCCAACAAATATACATGTAAAAGCAATATCAATACCACACCGTAGAAAGACGCATCTCATATTTGAAATCATATTTGACGAACAAAACAAGCGTACTCATCAAAACATATCTCAAAAGAAACATATATACAACCGTAAAAACGCGCATTTCATATTTAAAACCATATTTCACGAACAAAATAAACATACATATACTCATCAAAACATATCTATAAATCAATATATATACCACCGTACAAACGCGCATTTCATATTTGAAATCATATTTTACGAACAAAACAAACATACATATACTCATCAATACCAAATGTCTCAAAAGCAATACATATACTACCGTAGATAAATTTGGGATAATTTAAAACATATCTCAATTAAAACATACATACATATACATTTCTCAAAACATATATATCTCAAAACATATTTTAGGTAATTTAAAATATACCTTCAATTATGGAACCACCAAACTTGTGAATATATAAAAACCTAACAATAATTACCAAAAAAATCAAAACAAACAAATAAATGTCAGACATATTTTCCAAATTAAAAGACAAAAAAAAAAAATTGGGGGTGTTGGGGGGGGGCACGGGTTTGGGGCTGGGGGAGGGAGGGGGTCGGGTTTGGGGCCGGTGGGGAAGGGGGGACGGGTTTGGGGGGGTAGGGGGGTCGGGTTTGGGGCTGGTGGGGGGTAGGGGGCTAGGTTTCGGGGGGATGGCTGGTGAGGGGGGCAACAGAGGGGTGGGAGAGAGGGGGGATGAGCGCGGCGATCGCCGGCGAGGAGGCACCGCCGCAGGAGGGTGGGGGGTTGGGGGGACGGGGATGGGGTGGGAAGGGGTGGGTGGAGTACCTAGATAGGAAGAAGAAGAAGGGGAGGGAAATTTTTTTTTTCTAAGTATTGTATATATAGTGTAAATTTTAGCCACGGGTCGTGGCTAATTTGGCCACCGATTTAAATTAGCCACGGCCTAACCTTGGCTAATCCATGGCTAAAGTCAGCCACCAATCTATTTTAGCCACGACCAGGCCACGGCTTAGCCATAGCCAGGCTGTGGCTAATATATATATATATATATGGTTAAAAAATTACCTATGGCTACTACGTTTTCAATTTGCATTTATCCACATTTCAAATTAATTAGATTAATAGAAAATTATAATATAATTATATAATTGGAATGATCATTCGTAAATCGAAATCATATATATATATATGACAGAATAAACAACATTAATCAGTTATATATATATATATATATCGATCGCATTCGTACTTATATATGCTCTTATATATTTAGCACACACACACACATATATATAATACCCTTCTATATGTAGCGATATTATAGAATATAATTGTGAAACTTAAATTCAAATTAATATATATATTCGTCATTCGAAATGATAGTTTTACATATATATATATATTGTTTATAACACAATAATGAACATTAATCAAATATAGATTAATTTAATTATGAGATTTATTTAACTAATAATAGAAAATGGAAGAACACATTTATCGTAAAAAAAAACGATTTAAATCGTGCACTTTCAAATAGAATAATTTAAAAAAAATAAAAAAATTGTTAGCCACAGCCATGTCGTGGCTAATTTAGCAGGCCACCGTCTAACCACGGCGTGACCGTGGCTAATATATATATTTTAGATTAAAAAATTACCCATGGCTAATGCGTTTATCCACATTTCAAAGTAATTAGATTAACAATAAATTTTAATATAATTATATATTTGAAATGATCATTCGTAAATCGAAATCATATATATATATGTATATATGACAGAATAAACAACATTAATCAGTTATATAATGTGACAGAATATACAGCATTAATCAGTTATATAATATGACAAAATATACAACATTAATCAGTTATATAATGTATACATGTATATATGACAGAATAAACACATTTGGTGGCTTGATCTTCTTTAGACTTTGTATAATGTGATTCGTAGGCTTTGCAACTTGATTACAAATCCGGTGCCAAAAATTTTGATGAACATCACAAAGAACGACATGAACACAATGGACTTGATTTGATGTAAATTTGGGAAGATCGTCGATTTGTTGGCTTAGCACATTGTTTGTAGATCGAACGCCTTGATTTGGGTTATTTTTGTGAAGAATGTCGGGAACTTCATCTTGATCATCACAAATTTGACTTCAGAGAATTGCAGAACTTCCTTGAATGAAGACTCTTTCTTGTGTCTCTTTTCTTGTTGTGTGTCATTGGCTTGTAGAGAAGACCCCTATTTTTAGGTGTAGGATATTCAATTGACGAGGTGGCACGATCTGATTGGCCTTTCAATATTTGATAATAAATTACTGTCTTGATCACAAGATGTGATTTGAATTGCCACAATATCAATATCTAGCTTCCTTATTTGTGACATATAACTTTCATTGCCAAATTTTGGACATGAAAATATTTGATTTAATCACTACTAAAATATTTTATTTAATTTTGAAATTTAATTGAAATATTTAAAAATATAAATAAAATATAATTTATTATTTTTTTAAAAGAAATATTACACATGTCAATTTGTATTTAGCATAAAATTTCAATGCCTACAAATTGGCCCCTCGAGACTTGTTCACGTTCATCTACTTTGGTAGATGAGGACAAGTAAATGAATCTCAAAATCAATTTTTGGAAAAGTTAATCCAAAGCATCCACTTGAGCTTAGATGGTTTTAAACTCATATCAAGGAGTTTGATTTGAGTTTGTAGATAGTTTATACTCATAGCATGGAGTTTCATTTGAGTCTGTAGATAGTTTATCCTCATATCAAGGAGTACTTAAACATCAATTTGTAGATAGTTTAAAGTCGTATCAAGAAGCCTTCATTTGAATTTGTGGATAATTTAGACTTGTATCAAGGAGCTATCACTTGAATCTAAATTTTGTTAGATAGTTTATACTCATATCAAGGAGCCTTCATTTGAACTTGAATCTATATATAGTTTATTCGTATCAAGGAGCCTTTATTTGAACTTGAATCTATTGATAGTTTATACTCATACTAAGGAGTTTTCACTTGAATTTGTAGATAGTTTAAACTCATATCAAGGAATTCACTTGAATTTTTTTTTTGTAATTTCAGACTGTTTATGCTTGTATCAAGAAGCACTTGTGTTGCTTCTTTTTGGAAGTTCTTTGTGGCTTGGAGTCTAGCAATAGATTTGCATTAGTAAAGGACATTGTTAGTATATCATCAGCTATATGGCATTAGGACAATCAGTCTTTGCTAGAAATTCCTCTTCACTTGTTATATTGCATGCTTAATGACCTTGTTTAGGCATCCTTATTGAAGATATAGTTGTGCTCATGTCTGTTGCAACATTGTCTTCGTCAAGCGCGATCTTTCATTGTCGAGCTAATTGCATCATTTTGTCTTTGAATACGAAGCAATCATGAATTGGGTGCCCAACTAAGCGGTGGTATTTGCAATACTTTGGATCATCAATCCTCCTAGCTTCATCGGGCCGCTTCATTTCAGGCATTTCAATGGGGTTCGCATCAAGTAGATCATTAAATATGCTAGAGACGTCTGAATTAATGAAATGATACTCTTTTGCTCGCATCTCTTTCAAAGTTAATTTTCTTTATCTTCTTTCTTGATTGACATCTTTCTTTTCACCAACCTTGAATTTGATAGGCGTTGCGTATGCCGCTATGGCTTTCTTTAGTTTGAGCTTCGAGAAAGACTAGCCCCCTTTTTTGACTTATTATCTGTTTTTGAACTTTTGATGCTCTTCGATGGGTGGCCTTTCAACTCCACTTGTCAGGATGCTAAACTCTATGTCATGAGCTCTGGTAGCTAGATCTTCAAACGTCTTAGGTTATATCCGTTGAAGGATGTACTGGAGGCCCCAATGCATTCCTTGGATGTACATCTCAATAGTTGAAGTCACGGATAGTCAATCTTTGAAGTTGAGACTCAAATTTCTCCAAAGATTGATGTAGTCTAGATAAGGCTCTTCTTTCCACTGATAGGAATTGGTGAGTTCAATCGTGCTTACTATCCGTCAAGTATTGTAAAAATGGCTGAAGTATTCGTGCTTGAGTTGCCCAACTGTTGATTGAACTTGGCTCTAAGTCAGTATACCAGTCAAACCTATTTCCCTTCAGTAATCGAACAAATTGTTTGACCAAGTGATCTCTGTAGGTTCTAGTATTGTTATATGCCTCAATGAAGTAGGCCACATATTGCTTTGCGTTACCTTTGCCGTCAAATTGCTAAAATTTTGGAGGTTGATAGCCAGATGGCATCTTCAGGTTGTCAATCCTTTAGGTGTATGGCTTAGCATATAACATAGTTGATTTAAAGCTTCCCTGGAACTTTTCTTTTAGGGTTCCCATGATGAACTCCTTGAATTGGTCAATGCGAATCAATCAATCCGATAAGATTTGCACTTCTTGAGCTGGGGAGTTTCTCTTTTCACTTGCTTGTTGCTTCGTAGAAGCTTCGCCTTCATCATGAGCTTCAGGTTGCTTCTCTATGGTGCGACTGGCCTCGGCATGGTCAAATTTATTCATCAACTCTAAGATCTTGGAGTCTTGTTCTTAAACGTGCTTGGCAAATCCTTCAATGGCCTTTGTCAAGCTTGCAATTTGTTCCTCCAACATTGTTGCATTTGTTACCATGGCGTATGCTACGCCTGAAGAGCTTGTTGTTAAATGAGAAGTGGATAGTGTGGACTCATCTCCATTATCTTCCTCTGATTTAGCATGATATGGTGAATTATTCTTAGCACCTTCAAGCGACCAAGCCACAGAAGAAATCTCTATGGCTTCTTGGACATATTGCATGCGGTGAAGCCAAAACTTTCAACTGCAGCGTTTAGAAACTGTAAAGTTGCGACCCTTCGAACTTTGCGCTATTGTAGGTAGCCACTTGATATTTGAAAAACTTCTTGATGAAAGAAAGGGATAAGAGGTAGAGATGGTCCACCAGGCGTGCCAAAAATCTATAACCCAAATTCTCATGTCTATTGAATTAGAAGACAAGAAAATAATACAAATTGAATTTCAAAAATTAAATAAAATAATGTGGGTACAATCACTAATTTTGATCCTCTGATTCTTTTTTCACGAATTTGAGAATTCAAACACCTTTGGAACGGATTTGGTAGTTCGATCTTTTTGGGACTTGATTTGATCTTTAATAACATGATTCATAGGCTTTGCAGCTTGATTATGAGTCAAATGGCTAGAAATTTGATGAATGTTTTGAAGAACGATGTGAATACCATAGATTTGATTTGATTTGATGTAAATTTGGAAAGAATGCCGATTTGCTGGCTTAGCACATTTTCTGAAGATCAAACGTCTTGATTTGGGTGATTTTCGCGAAGAACGTTGGAAACTTCGTTTTGATCACTACGGATTTGACTTTAGAGAATTGCGAGACTTCCTTGAATGAAGACTCCTTGTTGTATCTCTCTTATTGTTATGTGTCTTTGGCTTGTAGAGAGGACCCCTACCTTGAATGAAGACTCTTTCTTGTATCTTGCCATTGGCTTGTTGAGATGATCCATACCTTAAATGAAGACTCATTCTTGTGTCTCTCTTCTTGTTGTGTGTCATTGGCTTGTAGGGAGGATCCTTGTTTATAAGTGTGAGAAATGAATTCTTACCATATTCAATTGATAAGGTAGCACTATCAAACTAGCTTTTCAATATTTGGTAACAATTTATTACTTTGATCGCAAGATTTGATTTGACTTACCACAAAATCAATATCTAGCTTCCTTATTTGCGACATATCACATTTATTGCTAAATTTTGGACATGAAAATATTTGATTTTGTGACGACCCGGTAAATCCTTTATTTAACTATTTCATATTATACAAGTTTCATAGATTTATTTTTGTGAGTTATTGTTTTCTAGAGATTATTCTTCCAAATATGATTTTTATTTGCGAACAAGTGAGCATTTTGCTACATAAAATTTTATAAAATATTATAAATTCCAAATATTCTTAAATTTTATACATTTAATCTTTATCAATTCCCAAAATTTATTTAATATATTATTTTCAACTTCTACCTAGTTTTTCAAGAATGTTTAGTAATTTTCGAAAAACATTGTCTTTAAGTTATTAATTTGAAATCTAATTTCTTTAAAATGTTTAATTATTATAAAAATGAAAATAATAAAATAAATAAATATTTTAGATTATATTTGATTTATAAAAATTAATTTTCGGATTTTTAGAATTTTATTTCTATTTTTGGGCAATTTTCGAAAAAAGGGCAAAACAAGGGGTATTTCGGTCTTTTCACTTCTCCAACCCCAAATTTCGGTTTTTGTTGAGAAATAAACAATAAAAATACTTAATAAATAAGAGTTTTTAGATTTTATAAGTTTTTGTTTGACTTTAGTTGATTTTATTCTATATTTTATCAAAATATCTCTACTAATACACTCTTGAAACCTAGCCTCATATATGTATATATAATTATATATTAGTGGTGATATACATAGCTACATATACACACACACATACCCACATAAATATACATGGTGGTTAGTGAAGTGAGGTGTATGTATATACAACCATGTAATTTGTATGGAAGAGGTATTTAGATGAATATAGTATGTAGATATTTGTCTCTAATACTTGGAAGATCAATACACAAGACCTTATACACTCACAATCCTCATTTTTCAGCCATTTTCCAGCCCCAAACCGTCCACTCTCTCTTCTCTTACACTCTCTTTCATTTTTTTCCTCCAAACACTACACTTTCTCCAAAACTACTACACTTTTTGAAGAAACTAAGGTAGGAACACTTCTTTATGCCTTAAGTAGAGGTTTTCTTCTTCTTTCTTGTGAAGAATAGGCAAGCTTCCATACTCTTGTGCCCAAGCAATGTAAAAGATCAAGCTTGAATGGCCTAGAGTGAGAGCTTTTGCCAAACATGCCTCCAAGTTGAGGGTTTGAGTTATTTTGCCATCTTCATCTTACTTTAAAGCTTTATAGTTAATTTTTCATGTTTTAACTCTTGTTGGGAGGAAGTTGAAGGATGGATAGACTTGTGAGCATGATCTTGAAGATATTATGTGATTAATATGCTTATTTGGAGTACTATGTGCTTACTATGCTTTCTTGAAAATATTATGTGATTATTGTGCCCTTTTGCAATAATATGAAATTCTTATGCTTTATTTGAACCACTATGTGAGTTTTATGCTTTATATGAAGTAGTATGAGATCATGATGCTTTATTTGAACTATTAGGTGAATAGCCTATGTTGTTCTTGAAAGTCTTAGTAAAGAAAGCTCCACATATCTATTATTTGATAAATAGAACTTTTATTTTACTTTATACTATATATTTATGCCTACTTTAGTACTTTACATATCTATATATAAACATATACATCTATGTACGTGTATATATATATATATAAATATTTAACGTGTTATCATATATTCATTTAACTAAGTTCATTATATGTTAATTATATATATATACTTATATTCATTTTATTAGTTTTATATGTATATGTAGATAATTCTTATCATATCTATATATATAGTTATATATATTTTATATAGATATATATATATGTGTAGTATTCATATATTTATATATCTTATATTTTAATCTATATATTTATATATTTATACTAGTTATATTTTGATCTTTATATTCATATATTCATACTAGTTATATTTATATATTTATATTTATATTTTGTCTATTTGCATATTTTTGCTACTAGCTATTTACATATTTAACATTTCTAAGTAAATATGCTTAATAAGCAAATATAAAGCTTTCATTTATATGTGTGGAGCTTACTTTACTAAACTATAATATAAACTTATAAAGATTATGTGCATGTGTGAACAAATTGCAATTTTGTGAATGGGCCCATATGTGCTGGAATGGTCTGGGGGGTGTTCCGTCGGGACATACTATTGAGTAGCTGGAAGACTTCACAACCCTTCCATCTCCTAATCCCCCCTTGGGTATACGGAGGGATCTACTCAAGAGAGAGGGTCGTAGGACAATACTAGGCGTATGCCCGGGATATGACCATTGGAGGATAAGGCTGGCGGGAGAAATGTGCTGGTTGTTATTTCGGCCCGGGTAGTTATAAGGGTCACTGTCAGGTGACAAAAGGTAGAAATTGTAAAACTATGTGTGTGCTATGTGTAACTAACATGCACTTGACACCCGAGTACCTTATGTGTATAAAGAAATGTTTCTACTCAACGTATATTGATTTCGTGTTATATAATGTTTTAGATGCTTCCGAAGCTAGCCTTTATGATGATGAGGAGGAGGAAACTTTTGAAGCGTTTTACTAGGAAGAAAGATGTAGGATTTCCGCTGCGTACCTGTATTTTGTGGTTTTTGTTGCTTTTTGCTTTGTAGAGATAGTAGAACTAGCAGGTCGATACTCTCTTTTATTGGATATACTCTTATGTTTGTAAAGAACCTTATACGTTTTGTAATTAATAATGTATGCATGTATGCGACCACTAATGCTAATAATAATAATAATAATAATAATAAGACTAATAATAATAAAGGGATTTCGGGGTCGTCATAGATTTAATCACCAATTAAGTATTTTATTTAATTTTGGAATTTAATTTAAAAGAATAAAAAATATAAATAAAAATATAATTGATTATTTTTTAAAAGAAATATTATAGATGTCAATTTATACTTGGCATAAAATTTCAATGCCTGCAGCGAGCTTGGGGGACCATTGAAATGGTTGCGTGCAAATTACGTAGCCAGGGGTGGAAATCGAGGATCCTCTCTTTTATGGCTATATGCAAACTATTCATGCATTCCCGGCACAACTCGATTTCCTTTTACACAGGTGGCAAGACCTCAATCAGTGGTCGATATGTTTTCGGCATTAGTTCGAAAACGAGACAACAAGATGATGAATTATTTAATGCTAACGTGTTGGCGGATATGGTGGCTGCAGAATAGATTCTATCGCCAAGCATTTCTTGGGGGGTACAAGGGTGGGTGGGTGCTTATTATTATGAATATTAGGAACCTTGGGGCAATGACTGGAGGCTCAAAATAACTAATCGACTGCGTGAATAGTGGACTCTGCCGCCTAGTGGATGCTTGAAATTGGACGTGGATGCTAGGGTGAATGTGGAGAAAGGATCAATTGGGTATGGAATAGTGGAACTTTTCCAGGCTGTCAAGAAGGCTTCTATTTAAGGACTTTATTGAAGGCCTCAAGTCCCTATAATTATATCATATCAATCTATATAGTAGTTGGTTGCATTCATATCTCACTTATAGGCTTTGCTTGAGCAAGTGAAGGAATTGGAAAGAAATTTTCAGTACCTTGTTGTTTTACACGTGTTAGAAGATCATCTAATCGTGTGGTACATATTTTAGGTCAATTTTTCTCTTATATCTTAGCCTCTTTCCGTAAATGTGTGTGTGTGTGGGGGGGGGGGGCGCTTCTAAAGTGTATTCGTGGTCTTTTGTATTATGACTAGTTATAAGTAGAGTAATATATCCTCCGAGCCACTTAGTTCCAAGGTTTTTCCCATCAAGAAAAATATTACACTATGGACGTACTAAAATTTTAATATTTTATATTATGCTAAACTCTTAAAAAGATTTGTAGTTACTCAATATTAACTTTTTAAGTTTAATTTATGTAAAGTTGCATCCCATCTATTAGTTCTATGGTCTCCATAAATATAGTCTTTATACACTTTTTTTCAAAAAATTTGTTGCAATACGTTCATTTTTTTAATATAATTCAAATGTTAGAAAATTATAATTTTCTTTTGTTTAATTATTTTTTTATTATTTAAAATTGCTAAATTGCACCGAAGCGCCCTGAACCACTTTAAATTGCAAATTCGATTTTGGTTTGAAAAGTTGCAATTTGAAACAATCAAACTCGAACAACCATCACTCCCAATTTGTACTTCACAAGATATAGATATAAGTGAATCAGTGAATGGTATCTACTTGAAAAAAGTGCGACTAATTTATTTATTTATTTTTTAAAATAGATTTTCTTTTCCTTTTTAATTTTCGAGGCATCAACTAATATTGTTCACGGTCATGCTCTCTCTCTCTCTCTCTCTCTCTCCCTCTCTCTCCCAGTTTACATTTTAATCTTCCCGGTGACTCCTACCTCCCACTACCTACATACCAACCCAAAGAAAAAGGCCCCAAAGACGGAAAAGAAGAAAATAAAAAAAAGTAGAAAAACCCGCCATGGTCCAATCCCCCTTTCCCCCACAATGCATTCTAGCCTAAGAGTCTTTCTTGCACGCGCTACCGCCGGAAAAGTGGGCCTTTCTTGCTTCCCCTTCACTTTCGCCGAACCCAAGAGTAGTTTTTATCGGCGGCTATACTAGTTTTGTGTAACGTTCGGAAAATTCGGGAGAAGAAAATAACAATTAAATTGGGGGCCAAGGGGGTAGAGTTAGCCCAGAAAAGTCAATTGCCATATTGAAATCTTTAAAAAGAGAAATGGGGAAGAACTAGAGAGATAAACGATAAAGATTAGACAAAAATCTCCATTGTCTCTTCTAAACTCTAAGAGAGTATATAAGCTTGCAAATAATAATCTCAAACGTATTATGCACTAGAAAAGTTGCTATAACATAGACTAGCACTTTTACTAATAAAAACGTATTTTATTTTCCACGTTAAATTGCTATTCTGCCTGCCTGCTCTATAAATGGTCCTTCACACTTTTATTTCTGAAAAATATCATATGCTTGATAAACCTCTGGTCGCTTGCTAAAACGGGGTGTTTTTGTTAAATAGCCTTTTTAAGTTTTCTTTTTAATTAAATAGCCCTCAAGTTTTAATCTTTAAGTAGATAGCCTTTTTGTTTATTAACTCTAATTAATTATTCAATTAATCTCAAATGAGATTTGGATAAATATTGGTCTAGCTTTTAGATTTTATATTTTAACCCCTTAAACTAAATATATTGCGACTTGAACCAAATTATTCTTATGATTAAAACCCTCTCTTCTCATTTCTCTAACAACCTGCGATTTCTTTGGGTAGTTTTTTCCTCCACTTTGTAGTCGAATGAAAATCGAGTTGCATTGATAGAATATGTTGTATAACCTTGAAGGTATTCATTGCAAGAGGAAGACAAATTGTACAAGAGTTTTTTCACAAAAAAGACATAACTACTCAAGGTAAGAACCCATTTTGTGATTTTTATACTCGATTTGAGTAGTACATTCTGTACAGAGCACCATTAATGCATCATTTCATAATGAATTTTGGAAATAACCATTAATTCGACAGTTGGGTTGGTAGGTTTTTGAGAACCCACCATTAATGGCGATCCCATGCACAGTAAAGTGAAACAGTTAAACCCTGTCTTTTAATCGCTTAATCGACCAAATGATATCGATAAAGCAATTTTTCTGTGATCGATTGATCGACCGTCTTATATCGATTAAGAGATCTGTTGTTGTATGTGATTGATTGATCGACCATATGATATCGGTGATCGATTGATTGACCATATCATATTGATTAAGAGATCTTTTGTTGCATGTGATCGCTTGATCGACCATATAATATCGATTAAGCAATCTTGCACAAATGGTCGATCGCTTAATTGACCATTTTATTTTGATTAATCGATCTATTTGTGATCGATTAATCAATAATTTTTTGTCGATTAAGCGATCTTTTGTTGTACGTCGATCGATTAATCGACCATATTATATCGATTAAGCGATCGTTTGTAATTGACACATTTTCCCATTCTTTATTTTTTTTTTTTTTTGGTGCTCATGATAATTCTGCATTTCTATTATCTTATAATATAGGTACTGTGTCGGCCGCAATTATGCTGAAAGAATTTGTTGTAGGTGTTGAATATGACGAGTGGCAGAAGAAGAGGGTTGTTGGAAGTGGATTGGAAAATGCAAAGTAACGACACCACTTGTTGTTACTATAGAAATTTCATTCAATAGCTTGATTGATAAAACTATTGAGAAGGGAACTAAGTTGTTCACAGGTTGATGTTAATGTGAAGTATATGATAACAAAAGCACCTCATCCACCATACATAATACATCCAGTTGAAATAAAGTCAGACGATGATTTGAAGGTATACTTTACTGATGTTCCTAGTGAGGGTTGGAGACCAATTCTAAAAGTGTTTGTATTTAAGTCGCAGATTGATGGTTTCAACTTTTATAATGATGACAATTATTTGAACAATAAAAATCCAATATTTGGTGGTACATCAGTCGGTGATAATTACAATGTGGAGGAGCAATACACAGAGGAACTTCCTCACAATGACATTATGTTCCATGAAGATGTCACTATGAATCAAGAACTACATCAAGTGGATTTTGATGTCGCAGAAGAAACCATTTTTAGAGAACATGTTTCGGAGGGGATGGGAAAGAGCGTGATAGGAAGTCAATCACGGCATGCATTTGACGATAGGTCTGAGTTTCATATGGGGTTTTTGTTTAATAACAAAGCTGAAGTGGTGAGAAAAATTCAACTCATTGCTGTGAAAGCAAAGTTTGAGTATTCTGTCAAAAGATCTAACAAATAATTATATGTTTTAGCATGTGTGAGCCCAATATGCAAGTGGTGGATTCGTTGTTGTAAGTATATGAATTCAGAGAAATTTATTGTCAAGAAATATATTAGTGAGCACACATGTGCGCTGGAGTATATATCAGGCCAATATCGCCAAGCATTGGCCAATCTCATAAGAGAATGCATTAAGGAACAGTCTGTCAAAGTGGAAGGACTCTCACCTAGTGGAGTGAAGAATTATGTAGAAAAAAAATTAGGATGTTCCGTGAGTTATTAGAAATGTTGGAGGGGGCGACAACTTGCAAAGGATTTTGTGAGGGGAACAGCAGAGCATAGGTATGCAGTTCTTGAGGCTTATCGCTACATGTTGGAGTCAGAAAATACCGGAAGCGAGACAGATTTGGTGGTGGACTCTAAAAATTAGTTTCAATATTTTTTTGTAGCCTTTGGCTAATGCATACATGGTTTTTCATTTATGAGAAAGGTAATAGCTATTGATGGATGCTTTTTGAAAGGAAAGTATAGCGGTACATTGCTAGTGGCCGCTATACAAGATAGTGAGAAGCATATATATCCCATTGCATGGGCTGTGGTCAACTCTGAGAATGACCGTTCATGGGAGTAGTTTCTCAAAAATGTAATAGATATAATTCTTGATAGTCATGAGATGTGCATAATATCCGATAGACACGGCTCTATCAAGAAGGCTATGAAACGTGTTTATCCTTTAGCACATCATGGATATTGCATGAAACACATTACAGAGAACTTGAACCAAAAGTTTAGGTTCGGTGATGTCCTTAATCTATATTACTTGGCAGCTAAATCTTACTCAATTGATGAGTTCCAACAATATTTCACACAAATACGCCAACTTAAAAGTAAAGTGGCTGACTACCTTGAGAACGATATTGGCTTCGAGCATTGGAGTCGAGCTTATTTTCCTGGTAACAGGTATAATATTATGACGACTAACACCGCGAAGTCTATCAACTCAAGACTTCTGACCGAAAGAGAATTTCCAATTGATGCTCTTTTTGACGCAATCCAACAAATCTTGTCAGAATGGTTTTGTGAGCGTTGTACGGAGATGGTTAAATGCAATACATGATTGGTTCCATCAAAAGAAAGTGAACTTCGTGATAGTTTGGAAAACTCAGCATCTCTTGATGTTGTACAACTCAATGTGCATGAATACCATGTGCGCAGCTACGGTCCGAATGTTGTTGTTGATCTTAACAATAATCGATGTAGCTGTAAAGTATTTGATATTGATAGGGTCCCATGTTCTCATGCCATTGCTGCTTTTAGATATCAGAATTTGCCTGATCTTGGTATGAGATTGTACTCGGCCTGCTCTTCTACATATAGGTCTGATGAGTTTTGCATGCTTATGCGGAAATAGTCTATCCTATTCCTCTGAAAGATCTGTGGGTGGTTCTTGAATCGATAAAAGATATTATCATCGAACCTCCTCATGTGAATCTATCAAAAGGCAGGAAAAGAGTCAAAAGGATCCCAACTGCTTGTGAGTTTTTTCAGAAGAAGAACAAGTGCGGACAATGCAATAAGCTAGGTCACAAGAAAGGAACCTGCAAAGAAACAATTGGGGATAACTAAAAAGTGTGGATGTTAGCATTTGTAGTTTATGATTAAGTTTATGCCTATTAATATCACTACATTTAATATAGGGAATTTCAAGTTTATCATCAATCTTTTTGATCTTTTTGATTCAAATTCTTGTATATATATATATATATATATATCATTACAATTCAAACAGGGACAATCGCACAAGAAAGCAAAAAAAAAGATCCATCCATCAACGTGGACAATCGATCAATTGACAAAAACTATCGATTGATTGATATTACCACAACTTATATTCTGGCCGATCTCATAAGCCCAAGCCTAAAAAACAAAGAAAAAAATTGCTCACGCGACATGGAATATTGATCAATCGACATGTACAATCGATCAATCGACATAATCGACATCGACAAAATCGCTCAATCAACATGTAAATCGATCAATCGTGTAACGGCCCGGTAAACCCTATTATTTATGACTTATGTGGCAAGTACTATTTGACTTATTATTTGATAAAAAGGATTTCAAAAGATAGATATGATTTTAATTTGTGAATAATTGTGCATTACACTACATGCATTTTAAAAACATGATCATTTCTCTATTAGTAGTAAAATTTTAAACTTATATATTTATTATTAATTTCAAACATCATTATTTCTTGTTATTTTATTTTCCCACCAATAAAATATATTGTTGTTATTTTTATTTTCAGAATTTAATTTTAATTTTATATTTAATTTTTGAGAAATATAGGAATACTTGTTTTCACCTTAGAAAATATACATCTATTAGATTTACTTATTCATTTAACATTTCTAAACTCATTACATTAGTTTATGTGTATATATATAACCAATATATATATATATAAGGATATATTTAATTAGTTAAATACTTATCTTTGGACACCCACACGTACATATATATATCTATATATATTACTTGTAGACTAATTATATATATATAGCTACCTCTATACACACACACACGTTTACATATATATATATATATATATTTATCTATCTATCTATTTGATTAGTTAACCCCTTATACATACACACACGTACCTATATATATATATATATCTTGATACAAACACACACACACACACATATATATATATAGATAGATATTTAAACACATGGTAATATATATATCTACATATACACACACCCATCCATATATACACTAGTGGTAAATTATCTATCTACATATATACACACACATCCATATATATATTAAGGGTAATTTATATATCTACATGCACACACCTATGTCCATATATCAACTAGTGGTAATTTATATATTTACTTATACACACACACATCCATATATCACCTAGTGGTGATTTCTACATATACATATCCACACACATATCCACATATATAAACTAGTGGTGATATATATATCTACATATACACCTACATGTCCACATACATAAATATATATATATATATACTAGGTAGTTCATAGTGTGATGTGTAAATATAAATGTTCATGTAGAATATATGGTTATCTATTTATTTTGTTATACTATTAGCTATTTCTCCTTTCCTCCTCTATAAATAGACCCCAACTCCAACCCCATTTTCATCTCAAAAATCCCACCCTTCTCTCCACCAAAAATCCCGCCTAAAAACACACCCCCCACTTTACTTCTACTTTTAACACCCAAAACACTTCCTATTTATAGTCTATCTTCCACCCACCTATATATATATATATATATACAAACCCTTCTATTTTCTTTCATATATACCTATTAGCCTTCCATAGTGCCCTTTATATACCCTCTTTTATCCCTAAAAATAGTTGAAAGGTAGAATTATTACCTTTCTCATAAGTAGTTTAGGCAACATGATCTTAGATTATTTTCATAAACAAGCTTTAACCTGGGTTTACCAAAATAATGGTCAAATACCAAGTGATCTCCTATGTTCACATTTTATGATTTTATGCCTCAAATTATTTGCTATACATGTTAATATCATGATAATTATTTTTATGTTATTATGCTTTCATAAAAGTATATGCATGAATATGATATGTTTATTTATGCTTTGATAAGAGATATGTGTTATGAGAAATTATTTCTCAATTATGTGTTGGGCCCGGAATATTATGGAATGGATGTGGCCGAGTTCCGCCGGGACATTCTATCGGAGATGCCGGTATTAAGTGTTCCAGTCCTCCATCTCCTAATCCCTCCTCATATGGACGGAGTGTTCCATCTGAAAGTGGGTCGTAGGCTTCGGCATATACCCAGGTTATGACCACTGGTGTGACTCGGTTGGGATTGGTGAAATCGTGGAGTGACTCGATTGGATTATGGATTGTTTGATCGTGGTGGGAGTTATAAGGCATTGCGTCACTGTATGTGACGAACAGGGAGTATTATGTGATTTTACATGTTTATGTGCAATTTTCACACACTTGCACCTTATGTGATTGTGTAATAGTTCTACTCAACATGTTTGTTGACTGTGTTTCACATGCTTATTTTAGAGCAACTTGAACCGCATCGTCGAGAGAGCGGAACTGAGGAGTACTATGAAGCTTTTACTTAGACTTGATAGGGATTAATTATGATGTACCATGAAATCCATTATATTTTGTACTAAGCATGTTATTTATGAACTTTAATGTAGTGTTGTATATTTTTCCGGGTCGTGACAAATCGACTATAAAGGTCGATTAATCGAAACATGATAATCGATCAATCGACCAATCTCATAAGACCAATTTCTTGAGGCGCACACACACACACACACACATATATATATAATACATATCTAATCATATAATATATATCTACTATGCCATATATACACTATTGCTATATGTATAGTGTACTTGATGTATATATAATACATATCTAATCATATAATATATATATCTAATATGACATATATATACTATTGATATATATGCACTATATTAAACATAATATATATTGCTTGACATATAGACTATTGTTGTATATACATGATCGCTTATATATACAGAATATATAGTTTGTTCCATACTTGACATATACATAATACATATATATCTAATCATATATATAATATGACATATATCTACTATAAATATCTAATCATACTATAAATATACATATATATATATAATATGACATATATATACAATTGATATATATACAGTGTACTTGACATATATATAATACATATCTAATCATATAATATTTCAAGTCTTATAGTTTTTGCTTGATCGATTATCTTGATCGCTTGCTTGATTACTAGTTTGTTCCTGCCTCTTGTTGTGATCGCTTGATCGATTATATTGATAGCTTGCTCGATTATTGGTGTGTTCCACATAATATTCAAAGTCTTGTTGTGATCGCTTGATCGAATATCATGTTCGACTGATCGATTACCATGTTCGCTTGATCGATAAAATTGGCTAATTTAATACATATAATGTAATTGCAAGATATATCAACACATCGATTGCTCAATTATATGATCGATCAAAAAATAATAAAAATTTACACATTTTAAGTTACAATCCTCATTAAAACTGCAATGTTTCAAGTTGGGACAAGTAGATCCATTTTTCCTGTGAAAATCTCAGAAGCTAAACGCCGTCGGAACTCAATGATGTTTTCATTGTTCAACTTCCATCGGGGTGCCGGTCATGTGAAATTCAATAAACTTCAATGCATACACCCCACAATCCCCACTGCAAAAAATATGAAGCACATACATGAAAAAAAAGAAGAGGAAAGTGAATATATAACATAAGAAAGAAATAAATACCTTCGCGCATTAAATGGACATTTGTCGACATGGTAACTCCATTTTTGCTCAAGCAGCTTACCCATTGGCTCAAAGTGACCAGTCGCTTTCAAGACCTTGGGGAATAATAAACAAGCTGGTGCCAACAACTTCTTAAACTCCATCCCCCGACAAATTTTGGTGTTGCAATCTAGAACATGCACTTCCCCCTTCTCTAAAAACCATGCAACGGCAACCCAATATTGGTTGTGTATGTTCAAAAATCCATACACTTTCTTCAATCCCTACCATTGGTCGGCATTTTGGTTCAATGCCATTTGCATAATCTAATAACTTTGGGGTAATATGCATTAGTTCAATTGCATTATTCAAAGTTTCATTGTCGGTATACCCACATCTATCAATTTTCTTAGTGTCCATCCCACCTCTAACTCGCTCATAAGAAAAATGTAGCTGCTGCATAAACTGATAATTGACAAAAGTTACCTCTTGATCATAGAATTTAGGATAATTTCTCTGCCTAATCCTCATTAGACATAGAGCTTCGTCGATATGTTACGCCAAAATAAAAAATATGTAAGCAAATTATATTCTGTATTACTCATTCAAAAATCGATCAATGGACATTAAACATAGATCAATCGATAAATTTAACAATCAATCGACAGTAAACATCGATCAATCGATAAAAGTATCGATCAATTGACAGTTAATATCGCTCAATCGACACAAACAATTGACACAAACAATTGACACAAATCATAATTTTTGAAAATTATATTTTGTATCTCATAAAAAATCGATCAATCGAGAAACAACATCGATCAATCGATATATGTATCGATCAATCAACATTAAAAATCGATCAATCGATAACCGTATCGATCAATCGACAAGTAAACATCGATCAATCAATATTTAAAATTGGGCAATCGATATATGTATCGACCAGTTAAGCTACATAAGCAAACTAATGTCTGATTTGAGCCATTGCCCTTCACCCAATAGCGTGTGGAAAAAGGCCTTGTCCAGCATTCCCATTTTACCACAAACCTTCTTGTCATCTGGGTCTGATTCATACCACTCTAAAAAGGCAGATAACGTTTTTGAATCAAGTGGCATAAATAAATCAGGCTTGGATGGTGGTGCAGCCACATCTCCTACTTTGGCTTTCTTCCCTTTCCCACCCTCTTGAGTGAACGGAGACTTCGCGTATTTGCTTCTCTGTTTCGTTATCTTCGGTCTTTTGTCCACCAATGCATAAAGCATGTCAATCCTTTTGCCTGTCTTGTCCATTCGTTCCGACAGGAAGTTTTTCAACCCGAAAAGTCCATCATTAATGCCTTTTAATTGTTTAATAAATTCATTGTGATGAGTACACAATGATGATGGAGACTCATTCATTTCCTTCGGATGGGCAAAAGTGACTTGTTCATTGATGCATTTTAGTTGTTCCATGATTTTATTGTGATGTGCACATGATGATGGTGGACAAACGTCTACTTCTTCATGAGGCAGGCTTAGTTTTGGGCCAGGAGTTAGATGCAGGTTTGGTTTCAGGGCGCGGGAGGTGGGGTTCTTACATCTGTTGCTTCCTCATGATGCTGGAAATCTAATGCCGTTTCTATATCAGTACCCTCGTGTTTGAACTCAATTATGTCAACATCATGGTCAGAAGTAGACCTCAACTCTGGAATCCTTTCCAAGTCTCGAGTGAGTTGATCAATTATATCATCAGAAATCTCTTTCAGATCATTAAATGATCTCATGTAAGGCTCTCTCAACTCCCTCTTCATTGGGTATAAGAATGGATGCACGACCACCTGAAATTCAAATTTACACATATTAAGTTATGCATATCGACTCAATGAATAAAAAAATATTGAAATTAAATTTCATATTTTTTAGAGGTACCTCATTGGTCTTTTCAATTGCCTCTTTAATCATCTCAAAAACCAATTTCTCCGATTTACGCGAATGCCAACTCACAATTCTGAGAAGTGGCAACAAGGATCATCCTCTGCTGGAACCATAGATAACCCAAATTTCACAAAAGTAGAGACAACCTCATAAGCCCAAGCCAAAATGCAAAGAAACAAATCGATCAATTGATATGTATAGATCAATTAAGAAAAATCCTACAGATTTTCTAAAACATTGATCAATCGACAAGAATAATGGATCAATCTATAACAAGTATCGACCAATCGACGATTTCACAGTCAATCAATCGACACCATTTATCGCTTGATCATCAAATACAATTGATCAATCGATATATGTATCGATCAATCGATAACCGTATCGACCAATCGACGATGTCAATCGCTCAATCGACACAAACCATAATTTTTGAAAATTACTCAAAAAATCAATCAATCGACAACATACATCAATCAACCGATATACATATCGATCAATCTATAATAAAAATCGATCAATCGATAATTGTATCGATCAATCGACAATAATAATTGATCAATTGATATATGTACAAAAATAAGTTCTTTTCAAGGTGAGCTTACCTGTGAGGCCCAAGGAAATCCAACAATGTTGTAGGATTCAGTTTTTTTGAAGTCTTATCCTTTTTCAACCCATTGGAAATATCTTTTCTTCAATTCTCTTGTCCGGAGTAACTCCATTGTCATCACAAAAGACTCCCTTCCCCATAGATAAGAATTGAAAAAGTCGAGATTGTTGACAAATAGCAGAAGGTCTTCGTTCATATTTTTATGGTCATCCTTCGCCAAAACGAAAGTATGTACCAACTATACGAAACATATTTTGAACTTCTCTTTTGCCAAAAAACTTCTCTTTTTCATACAATCATCCAAGTCTTAAATTTTCACTGATTGTTTTGTACCCATAACCTTCTGCAAGAATTTTTAGCTTTTTTCGTCATTTCTCATCTTGTCCAGTTCATCAATAGGTGGGAGCAGACCACAATTTAGTCCAGTAACTAAAGCAAACTCCTTTAGGCCAAATCGGATGGGTTTGTTGTCAATGACATACCATAGCTCCCATTTCTTCTTGCATTGAATCTGACGGAGCATAAGATAATGACAAAGTTGCCCGGAAAATGTCCAGAAATTTGTCATGCCTAATAAGTGACCAATGCAAGTTGTAGAGAATCTCAATAACATATTCTCTCCTAAACCCATCAAAACTTCCTCCATTTTACGAAGTTTGACAACTGAAGATCTCACAGTGACCCTCACAGGGAAGTATTTGATATGATCCAAAATTGTTTGGAGCTTGTAACTACTAAAACAGATACACTGCAGACAAGAGGGGATGGATAAATCATCAACTGGACCATACTCTTCATTTTTCTGTGTTCAAACAAAACACCAAAATTAGTTGAAAGAGTTAATAGCGCAGAATTCATAGCAAGTCATACCATCGCTAAACCCTAAACCCTAAATCGATAAGGACAATAGCTTAATCGATCATAGAATCGCTCCATCGACATGTAAAATCGCTCAATCGACATGACAAATCAATCAATTGACATGTAAAATACCTCAATCGACAGTGACAATCGACCAACGGTTACGGTTGAAGTTGAACATTAATTTTTCATGTACAAATAATGGATTAACGTGCCTATGCTTCTTGTGGAGCAGCATCGATTTTCTCATTCACCAATGGCTCTTGTACTTCTTGTGGAGCAGCATCGATTTTCTCATTCACCAATGGCTCTTGTACTTCTTGTGGAGCAACATCGATTTGTGCATCTTCTTGTACTTCCATTTTTGTGGAGCAGCGCTTGTAGGTCACAAATGTTATGTTTTTTTAGGGTTTTTATCGTGATTTCGAAGAGAAAAAGTGGGGAAAATGCAAAAATCAAGGGTTTCACGATTATTTTTTTGGGTTATAGGATGAATTTTGAAGAAGAGAAAGATGAGTTACTGTAAAGATTCCAACTTCCATGAAGAAAAGAGAAGAGAAGCGAAGAATAGAATGGAAGGTGAAGCTTTGCTGAGAAGGAAGAAAGTGTTCTGCGTGGGAGTCTTTTCAGTTGACAAGTGAGACCCACATATATGATGATCAATGAAGCGACATATGATGATCGATGAAGCGACATATGATGATCGATGAAGCGACATATGATGATCGATTAAGTGATATATTATGATCGATTAAGCGATATGTATGATCAATTAAACGAGATATGATGATTGATGAAGCAACATATGATGATTTATTAATCGACATTTTGTGATCTATTAAGCGATATATGATGATCGATTAAGCGACATATGATGATCGATTAAGCGATATATGATGATCGATTAAGCGACATATGATGATCGATTAAGCGATATATGACGATCGATTAAGCAGCATATGTTGATCGATTAAGCGATATATAATGATCGATTAAGCGACATATTTTGATCGATTAAGCGATATATGATGATCGATTAAGCCCTTAGATTGATCGATTAAGAAACATGTTATGGTCGATTAAGCAATTATTTTGATATATTAAGCGACATGTTGTGATCGATCAAGCAACATACAAACGATCTCTTGATCGATATCGTATAAATTATATAATTATTTATTTACAATTCGACCCCCGTCCGACCCTAAACTTGTTAGTTTCACTTCACTGACCTTTAAATTATGCCACATCGGATATTTAACTTAAAAAAAAAAAGAAAAAATAAATTGAGGGCTATTAAATTAAAAAGAAACTTGAAAGGTCGGATGAACAAATTTTCTGTGCTAAAACGAGATTCTTTTCACTTAGTTGCTAATATTGGCAACCCTTCCAATTTCGCTCATTACATTTTGCCAACGACGTTCAAAATTCTCGTTGGTTCCAGCAGCTAAATTTAACTTATTGCTCTGATTTACCTCGACGTGGATTCTGTGGCTACGCTGTTGAGCAGTACGTGTGGGGGGTTTAGTGCAATTGGGATTTTTAACAATGCGGAAATGGTTGGGGTGGGTTGTAAGTGCAACATGGTATCAGTTATTATTGACAAATACTTTACGGGAAAAAAACGATACCATCTTTTTAGCAAATTTGGTGAGTAGTTTAGTGAAGAAGTTGAGAGTATCCAATTTTGAATTTTGCTGCAAACAATTCTTGGAACACCATTTTCCTTTTGATTTTAAGTGATGTTTTTGATTATTTGTCGGAATTTATAGCCAGTGAACACATTTGCATGCAGGCCTCATCATCAGTAGCGAATATTGATAAGTGGAAATGGAAACTTAGCATGTATTTACGAAATGACAATGAACAAGAAATTGTATCTAGAGATAAAAGGGACAGGAGAGACTTCGAACAAATCTCCAGCCTTGCCAAACGGATGGGGCTTTACTGGTAAGGCAGTTTACTTCACATTTATATCTGGTAAGGGAGTTTACTTTTTGCTCATGCATTTGCTGCTACTTAACATAATGTGAATTCCTGTGTTCAGTTAAATATATGGGAAAGTGGTAGTTGCCAGCAAGGTCCCTCTTCCCAACTACAGGTCGGATCTGGATGATAAGCGGCCTCAAAGGGAGGTAAGAAATAATTCAAGTCAACTCATGGATACTCTTGATTTGATATCTTCGGTTCTCGCTCCTGCACTTTTGTCATCTTAAATACCAACGTCCACTATGGCATGATACTCCATGATAACTTGATTTATATTGGCTTTTTAGGATTTCAAATGTGTCTTTGTACCTTGCACATGCCCCATGTTGGGAAAATCGGGTAATTTTCCACTCAAACTACAACTAGTGAATTGTATTGATTCGATAATTTTCAGGAAAGACTACTGAGCAGTCTCCTTAGACAAAATTATCATTCCAAATAAATTCCCAGGAAAGGCTGGAGGGGTCACAAATGGTCCCACTTAAAACCCAGTCTCCTAGACAGAACTTACTTGCACAGTATATTATCACAACCTAAACCCGTGTATACATGAACAGTACCATACACGTGAATAGAAAAATACACCCAAATGAATAGTACAATACACTATAAATAAACCCGACAAATAAATATTGAATACTATACTAATACCGAAAAGAAACAAATCAAATGCGGAATAACTAAAAGAGATAAGGAAAGAACACACCCGAAAAATTGATAACGGAGTTCGGCCAATTATGCCTACGTCTCCGAGCACTACTCAAGCAGCCTGCTCTTTTAATTTGGGAGAAGAGAGTACAAATTTTGGGATGATAAACTAAGAAGGGAAAGAGTCCTTTTATAACATTAAGGAACTTCCCATCTTAGTTCACTAAGCAATGTGGGATAAAAACTTATGCCAAAACATAACAAATCTCCACCTTGGCATAATTTCTGGTCCCACCAAATCCAAATCTTCTCAATCAAACAAAAAACGGTCTTCGTAGTGCTTCCAATTTGCGCCTTCAGGCGCCAACTCAAATATGCAGGATATTGACCAAGTCTAAACAATGTTTAAACTTGACTTTTGTCACCACCTTGGTCATCATATCTGCAGGATTCTCCGTAGTCCGAATCCTTTGGAGAAGTATCTCCTCTTCTTCGAGAATTTCCCGCACAAAATGATAGCGAACATCAAAATGCTTCGTTCTTGCATGAAAAACTTGGTTCTTTGCTAAGTGAATAGCACTCTGACTGTCACAATACACCTCAAGGTGTTTCTGACCAACTCCCAAGTCTTTTAGCAATCCTTGAAGCCAAATTGCCTCCTTCACAACTTCTGTAACTGCCATATACTCTGCCTCTGTTGTAGACAAAGCCACTGTTGACTGCAAAGTAGACTTCCAACAAATTGGCGCCTTGGCTAAAGTGAACAAGTAGCCAGTTGTAGATCGCCGCTTATCCAAGTCACCTGCATAGTCAGAATCACAATATCCAACTACGCATTGACCAAGTGATTCATCCCGCTCAAACACTAAGCCAACATCTACAGTACCTTGAATATACTGTAGAATCCATTTCACAGCTTGCCAATGAACCTTGCCAGGATCATGCATATATCTACTCACAACACCAACTGCCTGTGAAATATCGGGTCTCGTACACACCATTGCATACATCAAGCTTCCAACTGCATTAGCATACGGGACTTTCGCCATGTATTCTCGTTCTTCATCTGTCTTTGGAGATAACTGGCTGCTAAGCTTCAAATGAGGAGCAAGCGGAGTACTTACAGGTTTGGTATCTTCATTCATACCAAAACGTTGTAATATCTTCTTCAAATACTGCTTCTGTGTCAGCCAAAGCTTGCCTCTCTGTCTATCCCGACTTATCTCCATGCCGAGAATCTTTTTGGCTTCTCCCAAATCCTTCATCTCAAACTCTTTACTCAACTGAGCCTTCAATTTGTCAATTTCAACTTGACTCTTTGATGCTATCAGCATATCATCAACGTACAAGAGTAGGTAGATGTAGGACCCATCTTGAAGTCTGCGCAAATACACACATTGATCGTATTTGCTTCTTGTGTACTTCTGACCCATCATAAACTTATCAAATCGTTTGTACCATTGTCTCGGTGATTGCTTCAATCCGTACAACGATTTGTTAAGTTTACAAACCCAATTTTCTTTACCAGCAACTTTGAATCCGTCTGGCTGAGACATATAGATTTCCTCCTTCAAGTCACCGTGTAGAAACGCGGTCTTCACATCAAGTTGAGCTAGCTCCAAATTCAACTGTGCTACCAAGGCCAACAAAATTCTAATGGAGGAATGTTTAACAACTGGAGAAAATACCTCATTATAATCAACTCCCTCCTTCTGAGCATAGCCTTTAGCTACCAATCTTGCCTTATAGCGAACATCATTCTTGACAGGAAATCCTTCTTTCTTTGCAAATACCCATTTGCATCCAATTGCTTTCTTGCCTTTTGGTAACTGTGTCAACTTCCATGTCTTGTTCTTCTCAAGAGATTGCATCTCTTCTTCCATTGCATCTTTCCATCTACCATTTTCTGAACTTCGGATGGCTTCTGGAAAGGTGGATGGGACTTCATCAACAACTGGAAGTGCATAAGCTACCATGTCAACAAAACGAGCAGGTTTCTGAATTTCTCGTCTTGTCCTTCTAACAGCAATTGAATCTGGCTGCTGTTGAGGTTCTTGGGTCGGAACCTCTTCCTCATCTGACTCTTCTTCTGCCATGGGAGAGTCACTAATGGTGCTTTTTTCTGGGCTCACCATTATCTGTTCAAACTCCACCTGCTTCGGCGTACACTCCACCTGCTGTGGAATATCATCAATTCCTCCTTGAGTTACCTTATGCAACATGGCAGATTCATCAAAGGTAACATCCCTGCTGATGATGGTCTTCTCTGCTTCTAGACACCAAAGGCGATATCCTTTAACTCCAGCATTGAAGCCCATAAACAAAGCTTTCTTTGCTCGTGGATCCAACTTTGATTCATTTACATGATAATATGCAGTAGAACCAAAAACATGCAAAGAATCATAATCTGTTGTAGGTTTCCCGGACCATACCTCTAAAGGAGTCTTGCAATCTATTGCGGATGATGGCAAACGATTTACGAGATGTTGAGCATACGTCACAGCCTCAGCCCAAAACTTTCTGCCTAACCCAGCATTAGACAGCATACAACGAACTTTCTCCACTATTGTTCTGTTCATACGCTCCGACACCCCATTCTGTTGTGGTGTTTTTCTGACTGTGAAGTGCCGAACTATGCCAAACTCTTGGCATGCCTCCAAGAAAGGATCACTCTTGTATTCTCCACCGTTGTCTGTTCGGAGAACTTTGATCTTTCTTCCAGTCTGATTCTCAACTTGAGCTTTCCACTTAAGGAAAACTCCAAGCACTTCATCCTTCTTCTTCATAGTAAACACCCATACTCTTCTGGAAAAATCATCAACAAAAGTGACAAAATAATGTCTACCTCCAAGAGATGGAGTCTTGGCAGGTCCCCATACATCTGAGTGCACATAATCCAAATACCCTTGGTATCATGGATGACAGTGCCAAATTTCACTCTTCTTTGTTTTCCCAGAACACAATGCTCACAAAATTCTAATTTGCAAGTCTTCGTACCTTTCAACAATCCTTGCTTAGCAAGAATTTGCAAGGATTTTTCACCAGCATGTCCCAAACGCATATGCCACAGCTTTGTCGCCTCTGCATCCTTCTTGCTACTAGATGTTGCAGTTGCTACTGTCCCAACCACTGTACTACCTTGATAGTAATACAGATTATTCTTTCTCACGCCTTTCAACATCACAAGTGCTCCTGAAGTTGCTTTGAGAATTCCATCTCGCATCATCACAACTAGGCCTTTTGACTCTAAGGCCCCCAAAGAGATGAGATTCTTCTTCAAATTCGGAACGTACCGTACATCCTTCAAAACTCTTGTAGATCCATCATGATTCCGCAACTTGATTGAACCTATCCCAGCTGTTTTACATGGATTGTCATTGCCCATGTAAACAACTCCACCATCACGTTCTTCAAATCGAAGAACCACTCCCTGATGGGAGACATATGGTAGGTACAACCGGAATCCAAAATCCACTCGTCTGGATGGGATGTTGAAGGTGATACCACCAAAGAGACATCTGACTCTGCATCACTTTTGCATTCTGCAACATTTGCATCTTGCTGAGCCTTCCCTTTATTCTTCAACTTTGGACAGTCTTTCTTCCAGTGCCCTTTCTCATGACAGAAAGCACACTCATCTTTGGCAACTCTGCTTTTCGACTTTGATCTTCCTCTTCTTCCCTTTGACTGGCTCTGCTGACGACCTCTCGCCACTAATGCTTCATCTGCTGTAGCTACTTTGTTTTTCCTTTTATCTTGTTTTCTCAATTCATGACTATACAATGCAGAACATACAGCATCTAAAGATACATTCTCCTTCCCATGAAGTAAAGTAGTTTCTAAGTGTTCAAATTCATCGGGAAGAGATGACAACAGCATCAAAGCCAAATCTTCATCTTCAAATTTTACATCTAAGTTTAACAGGTCTGCTACTAATTGTTGAAACAAAGTGATATGTTCATTCATAGTAGTACCTGGTTGATAATCAAACCGGAACAACCTCTTCTTCATAAGGAGCTTATTCTGACCACTCTTTTTCAGAAATTTCTGCTCCAACGCCTTCCACAATTTATGTGCAGAAGTCTCATTCTTGAATGCATACTTCTGCTCTCTGGACAGGCACGATCGAATTGTTCCGCATGCTAACCGATTTATGATACTCCAATCCTTATCTTCTATGTATTCTGGTTTCTTTTCTTCAATGGCGATGTCAAGACCCTGTTGGAAAAGGGAGTCCATGACCTCGCCTTGCCACATGCCGAAATGGCCAGTAACGTCAAATATCTCTACCGCCAACTTCAAACTTGACATTGGAAACCTTGTCCATGAGGACGAGGAAGTCGATGTCCCTTGTGTCATATTTGATGTAACACTATTTGTTGGTGGAACTTCTGACGCCATTACAGACTCGAATGATAGTATTCAATATAAACAATATTACAAACAGACCTAGGACGAACCTTCGGCTCTGATACCACTTGTTGGGAAAATCGGGTAATTTTCCACTCAAACTACAACTAGTGAATTGTATTGATTCGATAATTTTCAGGAAAGACTACTGAGCAGTCTCCTTAGACAAAATTATCATTCCAAATAAATTCCCAGGAAAGGCTGGAGGGGTCACAAATGGTCCCACTTAAAACCCAGTCTCCTAGACAGAACTTACTTGCACAGTATATTATCACAACCTAAACCCGTGTATACATGAACAGTACCATACACGTGAATAGAAAAATACACCCAAATGAATAGTACAATACACTATAAATAAACCCGACAAATAAATATTGAATACTATACTAATACCGAAAAGAAACAAATCAAATGCGGAATAACTAAAAGAGATAAGGAAAGAACACACCCGAAAAATTGATAACGGAGTTCGGCCAATTATGCCTACGTCTCCGAGCACTACTCAAGCAGCCTGCTCTTTTAATTTGGGAGAAGAGAGTACAAATTTTGGGATGATAAACTAAGAAGGGAAAGAGTCCTTTTATAACATTAAGGAACTTCCCATCTTAGTTCACTAAGCAATGTGGGATAAAAACTTATGCCAAAACATAACACCCCAAATACCATGTTAGTACCATAATTTACTAACCAAACACCAGGAGGAAACTTTGAGTCTGTTATCTTGCAGTTATACTTAAATGTTTCCTTAGAACTCACCAACATTATTATGCTTATATTGCCAGTTTGTCTTAATCATCTTCGTGCATCCTAATAGTTCCTTTTCTCTGAAACAGTAATTTTCCTGTTTTCTCTTTAGCATGTCCATAGGTTATCGTCTATTTCTTACAAAAAATTCTCTTTCCTGACTTAGAGCAATGATGTAAGCTTGCTAAGTATTGCAGCTACTTTAGATGGCAAAAATGTAAAGATATTGAAGACTTGCATTTTTCGGCTCTTATCTGAAACTCTCGTGCTAATGCTAATTCATTATGATGAACTCAAATTAGGATTGAAGGAGTATAGCTTTCTACTACTAGGAACACTATGTCTATGCCCCACGTTCCAAGTCAAGATGCTACTTTTATTGAACAGCCGTACTATTTTGATTTACACTCAATATCAGATATTTGGGCAGAATATGAGGTGTAGATTTTCAGCAGGAATTCTTTAATCTTGGAATGATAGAATCATTGTGCTCACTTGTTCAGGTTGTCATCCCATTGAGCTTGCAAAGAAGGGTGGAGGGTTTGCTCCAGGAATATCTTGACAGAATGATTTTAAACTCTGAAAAAGCAGGTGGCACTTTGGATAAAATGGAGACCAACAATCAGCTAGAAAATGTGGATACTGCTGAACATGCAGATTCATTCCTTGATGGTTCAGTTATGGAGAAAGTTCTGCAAAGGCGGAGCTAGCTCATTCGTAATATGTAGAGAGCTTGGCAGGTATGCATTCGATTGGAATGTCAGTATTTGTGCGTCTTATTTGTTCCAGCATGGGAGGAGGCACCTGCTTTGTGTTCTTGTGGCCCAAAATGTTTCATTAGATTCAGATATTTCATGGAGCACCACATAAATCGACTCTTGATCCTAGATTATTTTTTCATGGGCATTGCTTGATCAATGTTGACGCCATATCAGATTCCAATGCTTGTCAGTTTGTCTGATTTTACTTCTGTTGCCCTCCCTTCTGTTCTTTCCAAGAATATGCTGTTAAAACTGGTCATTGATTGCTTTGAGAGATTTCTTTTTGAGGAAAGTTTTGCTCCCATGTTGTTTTTCTTAATTGGTTTTGGCATATTTATTTGGGCCCGTAGGGTCCAGAACTCAGGGTTAGATATGTTAGAGAAGAGGTCTTTAATATTCTCCATGTATGCACAAACATGTTTTTATACTTGGATCTTGAAATTATTGGCTGGATCATTAAGGTTCAAACAGTCAACGGGGAATTGGTCTTTTGTATAAGTTGTGGACTTACTGATGTCATGTTCTACAAATATTAATGAGCACTCTTGTATCTGAATATTTTTTATTATTATTATTTTTAAAAGTTAGTTTTTACTTCCGCATTAATGCCTAAGGGTTCTGTATTGTGGGCTTGATTAGCCAGTAATTTTGAATGGGTTGCTTTTGATACAGGAATCACCTGAAGGCAGGAGGATGCTGGATTTCCGAAAGTCCCTCCCTGCATTCAGGGAGAAGGAAAGGCTCCTTCAAGCAATTGCAAGGAATCAGGTTGAGTTTTACATCTACTAATTGTGAATTTCATTTCATGCTAAGTTTATTGTGTACAATAAGTGCTAAATCATGGGACTCTGTTTCAAATATGATTGAATTATGCTACATCTATTTAGGCATGTCTTTCGTGTATTTTTCTTAAATTAGGATTGCGCAGATGTTTTCCTTATTTTCCATGTACAATAGGTTGTGGTGATTTCTGGAGAGACTGGATGTGGTAAGACTACCCAGCTTGCTCAATACATTTTGGAGTCGGAAATAGAGTCTGGTCGAGGAGCCTTTTGTAGCGTAATCTGTACACAACCTCGAAGAATATCAGCCATGGCTGTTGGAGAAAGAGTTTTTACAGAGAGGGGAGAGCCTCTTGGTGAATCAGTATGCCCGCTTTCTGTCTTCTCCTTTCAATTATATATGTATACATTGGTCCGGATATGTGAGTGCTGAGAAAATTAATTTCTTTGGAGACATCTATATTCTTGTTGCTGTCCTTCAAACTGAGATTTTTTTTTCGTAGGTTGGATTTAAAGTGTGATTAGAGGGAATGAAAAGCAAGAATACCCATTTGCTTTTCTGTACCAGTGGAATTTTGCTCTGTAGGCTTTTGAGTGATAGGAACCTGGATGGTATAACTCATGTTTTTGTTGATGAAATTCACTAGCGAGGCATGAATGAAGGTGAATACATTTGTATATGGATATAATTTTCTTCTTTAGATATTTCATATTTTTATTTGATTCTGAACATGCCATTCCCTTTTACCAGACTTCTTGTTGATTGTCTTGAAGGATCTCCTTCCAAGACGGCGTGATTTAAGGTTAATCTTGATGAGTGCCACCCTGAATGCTGATCTATTTTCTAAATATTTTGGTGGAGCACCCATGATTCACATTCCTGTAAGTTAAAGTTTGACTAGCTTAAATTTAAAGAGTTTTTGGTGTCAAACAATTTTGGAATAGACTACGAGTATTTGCTGTTGTTGGGTAGAGTCTTGATGTACAGAACTTTTATGGGCAAATCTAGAGTAATTCTAGAATTGGGACGCTGCTGATGCCACTGATGAGTCTTGAGTTTCCTAAAGCATGAGGCATTTTGACTTAGTTTCTGATCTAATTGTTTGGCAATTGTTGATGTTTGGTTTAAAAATTTATCCTCTTTTCTTCACTTAGGAGGCTTTGTTTTCGTTGCATTAAATACCAGAGTGTTTATCTGGATGCAGGGCTTCACGTATCCAGTGAGAGCCCATTTCTGGAAGATATGCTGGAGATGACTGGATATAAGTTAACTTCATCCAACCAAATAGATGATTATGGCCAAGAGAAGATGTGGAAAACACAAAGACAACTAGCACCACGGAAAAGAAAAAATCAAATTACTACTCTTGTTGAGGTAGGGAACTGCATTTGTACTGTATTCTATTTTGAGAGTGCTGATAATTTCCTTTGATATTCTTACTCTATTTTGTACTATGTCTAACAGAGTCCATATTGTGTAGGACTCATTGTGATGACAAAAATGTACTTTTATGTTTCCTGTTCTGCTGAACAATTTTTTTTATCCCTTGATGAAGCATACACAATGCAAATAATTACACTTCATTCTGTGTAACTTAAGTTCCAAGTCTGTATATTATGGCATTTGACTTAATAATGCTAAATTTTTTGAGGAAACTTTGGCCATATTAACGTAAGGAATCCAGCTTTAACATTTAAATGGATTGCTATTTATCCATCATGTTGTTTTCACCTGTTGCATTTTCTTCCTAACTTTATGAATTTTGTTTTCCCTCTATCAGAGAGAAAGGTAAATCGCTTGCATTTGCAACTGTTACCTTTACTTGTTCAGCATTTCGTTTGGATAGTGATACAGTTTCTTTGAATCTGTGCATGCCCCAAGATTTCCATAAGAATAGCTTTCACGGGCATTGCTTTCTTCGGAGCTACCTTATATCTGTGTAGTTTTGGGAATATTCGTATATTATTTTTGTTTGTTCACCGTAGCCCAACTGACCAATTTTACTCTAAGAACAAACTCTTGTCTTTGTCCATGCCTCAACATTATGGCTCATCTGCTTCGTCAAATTATTTAATTTCTGAAATAATGTTGAAAAAAGACAATCTTAAATGCAATGAGAAGTAAAATAAGAACTTTGGCGGAGTTGCTTTGTGTAACCTCATTCAGGTTTATTCATGCAATTAATGCATGAGGTCATCAAGCCAGCACTTCTATCTAGACCTACCTTTTGGACAGATGTTTCTTGATTGACAGGAGGCCATGGCATAGACTTTGGACTGGGCCCAGAAATCTGTCTGTTTGATGTATATGTTTTACGGGCAAGCAACCCAACTCGAATTTTGTTTCGTATGTCTGACTCATCTCAAGCTACTGTGCTTGAAAGAGTGAATTTCTGGTGGAAATTGGTTTCTATTTTTGACATAACAGCAGATTTATGTGTTCTTAAAGTGTAAAGGTTAGAGAAGTGGTCCTCTTTTACATGTCACGCGGTTGGTTTCAATCAATTGAAGACAAGTTGTAGTTCTGCACTTTAAAGAACTAATTAGGAGTCTGGAACTTTGGGAGCAGGAAGCCAAGAATGTATGATATAATATTTTTTTTTTTTTTGCTTTAGCTGTCCTCATGCTATGTAATAATGCTTAATACTTCTAGTTTCTATAATATAGGTTTAGCCTTATTTAACTACTAGTCAGAACGCAGTTTTTAATTGGTGAATAGTGAAGGACTAATTAATGTAAAGAGATACGAGAAAGGAGAAAGTTGACTTAATGGGCGTAAACGAACTTATTCTTACTCTTTGTGGCCCATGGAACAATCCAATTCTGAGCTAGTTAAAACCTTTTGTAACCAAAATAGGAGATCTGAAGATTTTAGGAACAGACCAGATTGAATATTTAACTACTGGACCTTGGTGGCCAAAACCAAAGGCTTGTGAAACCTTGCACTCACCCTGTATTGGTCGCGTTGCAAGTAAAACAGCTTTGGCAAGGAAGAAATGATGCCCCTTAGTTTCTGTTTTTTGTCAACTGTGGCAATAGAAGTGCCTTGCACGTTTGAGTTGGTAGTTTCTAACTTTTCTGTAATTTATTAGACTCCGCTGCAGGAGGGTTGTCCCAAGAGTAAGCGGCATCAACGTTATAATTTAAATATCCTTGGACTTGGATCTTTGAGATGGAAATAACTTTCATTTGCAACAAAAAGCCACACTTTCAATTCAAGAGAAACTAAGGTCTGGAATATTGACACTTGGCCTTTAGGGACTCCATCATACCATCGTGTAAAAAAGCAACTTTCAGTTCTAGTTATTTTGGTTTGGTCCACAGTGAGATCGTAAACTAGTGTCTTTTGATTGTTTTCCTGAATTTCACATTTTTCTTACTGTACACCGGGACACAGCTGAGCCATTGTTATATTACACGTCAATATTGCGCTGCCCCTTTTCTGTGTTTATACTGGTCTGTTTAAGTGGTTCTTGCGCTATTAGTTGGTTTACAGTTACCTGTACTGAAGGAATTCGCCTATTTCAGTTGCGTGGCTTTCTCAGTATATTTAATCTAATCAGATTTATTTATGCTATGTATTTGATGGACAGGAAGCTCTGAATAAATCAAATTTTGAGAATTATAGCTCTAGGGTACATGAGTCATTGTCATTCTGGGCACCTGATTGTATTGGATTCAACCTTATTGAGGCTGTATTGTGCCACATATGTCGCAAGGAACGCCCTGGTGCTGTGTTAGTATCTATGACTGGTTGGGAGGATATCAGTTATTTGAGGGATCAAGTAAAAGGTCACCCTCTTTTAGGGGATCCCAATAGGGTCCTGCTTCTTACATACCACGGCTCAATGGCCACCTCTGAACAGGTAAAATATTTCTAATTTTCGTGAACTTTTTATTTTGTTATTGCCTTTTAGAAGCATTACCATCTTATACCGAACATCATTTTTTGCATCCTCGTTGCTTTTGATTATATGCCTTGCTTGTATCATTGTGTGGCTAGGAATAAGAAGAGAGATTTGAAAACTTTCCAGGATGGTCGAGTTCATATCTTTCTAAGTATTCATTCATTTAGATATTTACATGAATTTGTTTTAATTCTTTATCTTTCCGTTTACCAACCTATAAATGGTTTGTTTTCATGGTGTTTTGCTCATTTCAACCTCAAAAAATTTGAGACTATAAACTTCCTAATATTGTATGGCATGACTTTGAACTATATATTGGATAACTTCCTACTCTGAAAGTGGACAGAGACTAAATATTTGCTATCTCTGACAAGTTATTTTCGTGGCTATCATTGGTGCTAGATAAGGATTTGCACAAAGATGGCCCTGCTCTTTCTTGCTAGAATGGCCTAATTATTTTAACCTAGTTGTGAAGAATTTACAATAAGGAAACCTCAAATAATCAGGGCTTGAAATGTGATTTGCGCCATTCAAATCATTGTTTTCATGCTGCTTCTTTGTGGGTTTTCATATTGCGCATTTGGATTTTCATACTCCCTTATTTTGACATTACGTGTGTGGTGGAGGGACGCAAAACTAGGTTTTGAATAAGTATTAGCTTTCCCGTTGTTTGGAAGGTGTTCTGTAGAAGCCTTATTTAGTAGACTGTCTTCACTCATTCTTTGGTCTTTTCTTTCACTTAGTTTTTCTACAAACCAGAAGTGACGTGATTGGCGCATTAGATGAAAATGAGAACCTTACACATCTTTGTATGTGCGTTAGACAACATATTCTACTTTGCTTGTCATTCGTCCTATTGATATATGTTACCTTTTCACTTCATGGTTATATTAATTTCTACTCCTCAATTGATCAGGAAAGTTCTTGTCAGTCCTTCCACTGGATCCTAAGCTTGGGAAAATGCTGATCATGGGTGCTATTTTTCGCTGCTTTGACCCTATATTGACAATTGTAGCTGGTCTCAGTGTCAGAGACCCTTTTCTTTTGCCTCAAGACAAAAAGGATGTAAGTCAGCTGCGTATTACTTTTTTGTAATGACAAGATACCCTTTTTTTATCTAGCCAACAACTAATAACCTGATTTTAACGGCTAACATCCTGGAAAATCAGCCCTTCAAATTAGTCATTGATCATTAGAAGATATCTTGGTTTATTATCAAGATATGAAGATCAATCCAGGGAATCCAACAGAAACACAAACTTTGCTTGGAGCAACAGACCATATTCTATGAATTTTCCCATTAACTCTTTTTTTTTTTTTCTTAACAAAAGTTCTAATAATAAATATCTGTCCGGAAGGAAGAAAGAATGGATAGAATAAACAAAAAGGGTTCATATCATCATCCTCCCTTATTCCAAAGTTTTCAATACTCGCCCTGTCTTCAGACTTTTTCAGCAATAGCAGCAACCAAATGAGCGAGGGTATTACTGGATCCTTTATCAAATGTGTCAAGGTAAAATAGTATATGGATCTTTATTCATGCCTTTGTTGCAAAACCACATTCATTACAGACTGCGAGACTTCTAGAATACATATTTGTGCGCTGTCCATAACCTGGATTTCCTTTTTAGCAACTTGGTTTTGTGGTAATCTGAGATGGATAAATCATGCACTTCTTTATCTGTATGATTTTGCTCTTTTTGTGTGATTGTCTTGCTTCATTGCTTCTGAGAACAGATTTACCAGTAAATAATCTGGAGGAAATCTGGAAGCCTTTGATGGAGATAGATAATTAGTTCTATTTGAGCTTCTTGGATCCTTTAGTAGACAAGATTTCCAAGAAAAACAATACCATTTTGAGGTTAGATCATTCATCCAGTCTACTAATAAGTCGTGCACTATCAGCTGAAAAATCAAAGGGGTCTAGCGTAGAGAGCATAGCATAGAGTATCTCACTCAGCAATTTGTGATGCTTAACGAGTGAAATTAAAGAGCTACATGGCAAATTGTAATCTCTCTGTCACGCGATATAATCATACGACAGTGTAAATAACTTCTGACATTAGCTGCTATGTGCTGAGAGTTATGAGCTCATTTACATCTCATTTTGATGAAGTTAGCTGGGACTGCCAAGTCAAGATTCTCAGCGAAGGACTACAGTGATCATATGGCTCTTGTGCGTACATATGAAGGATGGAAGGATGCAGAAAGAGAAGGATCAGCATATGAATTCTGTTGGAGAAACATCCTGTCTGTCCAAACTCTTCAAGCTATCCATTCTCTTCGTAAACTGTTCACCTACATCTTGAAGGACGCTGGACTGCCACACACAGATGGAGCAACTAATAACAAATTAAGTCACAATCAATCTTTGGTTCGTGCTGTTATATGTTCTGGTCTATTTCCCGGTATTGCATCTGTGGTGGTGAGTTCCCCTATTTGTGGTTCTTTTTTTTGAAGTCAAGCAGCTAAATGCAACAGAGTTGATATTGAAAAGAAAATGACAAAAAAAAAAAAGGATGGAATAAAAAGATAAACGTATTATTTTTCCTGTTCATCTTTGGAAAGAGAATCTTGATTCTTTTATTTAGATGTTGCTTTTTGCATTACTGAAAATTGTTCAAATACTAATTTGAACCAGAATTCTGTGAATGCAAGTTATCAAACGATACAATACCCATGGTTGGTATTTGGTGAGAAAGTGAAAGTCAATACTGTATTCATACGTGATTCAACTGGAGTCTCCGATTCCATTTTGATCCTCGTGGTAAACTCGACTACGGTCCCATGGTAACTTTCTTTATCACCAGATGCTTTTTTGGTACTAAATCTTCTTCTGAAAATGTTGGAAGGATATATTGACTTTTTCATGGATCCAAGTTTGGCTGAGTGCTATGTGAAGCTTAAAGATGAGCTCAATAAGCTTTTACAAAAGAAGGTATTTTTGGCTAGTTCTATACTTTTATGTGTGTATTACCTTGTTCTGTTTTGTGGTAATTTGCGTTTCCTTTGTTTAGTTTTCACATTCCGAATAATTCTTATACTATGAAGTATTACACCTACGAGTATAAGCTCAACCCAAACAACAATACGAGGGATGTGCGTGTAACTTTCAAAGATCAGGACTAAACTAGTTCATAAAATCTTCACTGTACTTAGCTGTGAATAAATGAAATAGAAACTGCGGTTTAGACTTCTGCAATAACTGGTTTTGGTTAATGCATACATTGGTTTAGAATTAATCCATGAAGATTAAATTTGAGTGATATTATAAAGATTCTTTGATAACATTTAATGTTTTGTCATGAATGCTTGGAACTCATACTGCGCTCCTTCGCTATTCACCATCTCTAAGAAGGCACATTTGTATTGTTTTGTGTTTTATCATATCGCTTCTCTGAATCTCAATGAATGGATTAATTACAAAATAATCCCTGAGATTTGTCTATTTTCATAAAGGCCCCTGTGGTATGAAAAAATATTTGGTTCTGTTTTGCACATGGGTACGTATAATGGAACTAGTTATTGGGGGATATTTGTAATTTTACTTACGGAATGGGGTTTTGTGAAAATGGGTCAAACTTCTGGGAGTTTTTTGGTAACTGATCCCACTAAAAAATTGTAGCTTGAAAATCCGATCATTGACATCCACAGGGAAGGCAAGTACCTCATGCTAGCTGTCCACGAGCTGGTGTCGGGTGATCAGTGTGAAGGAAGGTTTGTTTTCGGTCGTGAAAGCAAGAGACCGACAGAGTCCTGTGATAAAGACAAGTTCACAAAAGATGGAACAAACCCAAAGAGCTTGCTTCAGACCCTGTTGATGAGGGCCGGTCACTCACCCCCCAAATGCAAAACGAAGCATTTAAAGACGAACGAATTTAGGGAGTTGTTGGAGTTCAAGGCAATGCAGTTCGTGGGGAAACTGGAGTTCAAGGGCGTGCAGTTCGTGGGGAAACCAAAGAAGAATAAGACCCTACCAGAGAAAGATGCTGCTATAGAAGCGTTAGCCTGGTTGACTCAGACATCCGAGAGTAATCATGATGAAGATGATAACTCTCCGCCTGATGTCACCGACAACATGCTGAAACTTCTTGGCAAGTGGAGGAGGTCTAAACGATGTTGAAGTAGTTCACTTGGACAGATTTTGATGATATTGAGGAGAGCTTATCCGGCCATTGTTTGCGGCACCATATGAGCTGTGTGATACATGTAGTTAAATCTTCAGGTCAAAGCCTGATGGATTTGGTAAGGCACAGGCGATGAATTCATTTTCTCATCAGATGTGAGGGAAGTGCCTGCTCATTGACACATGGTGTGACATCTCTCCCTTTATCTCTCCCTCCAGAGATCAAGGTAAATATTCTCCCTCGACAAAAGTATTGCTCTAAACTATGTATACAGCAAAATTCGTGCTCCTGTGATGCATCGCACGCCATCATGACCATCAGAGAGAGAGAGGGGGAGAGAGAGAGAGAGAGAGACCTGTTTGTGTGTAAATATTCTTTTCTTAAAGACAAAAATGAAGCTCCAAAGTCCAAACTGTGTATACAGCAACTGTATTGTTCCATCGATTCATGGCACCCCACATTGAGCTGCAGGGTTTGTGTCACGCCCCGAATCCGGGACGCGGCACGGCGATGCCCATTAGCCCGAAAGGACTCAGAGACACCAAGCCACGGAAATCAGAACATACTAAAACCCTTAAATATTTCTTGAGTAAACCATAGTCAACACATCGTAGCAAAAACGATAATACTTCTAGCTATTACAATTCAGCTCAAAACATAAATAAAAAATTAATCTATAATAGTCTCCAAAAATCAAAGTCTTAAAAGAAAATGACGTAACTAAATAACATTGACTATAATCACTAGGCAAAGATGACTTCCATTAAATCACCAACCCCAAAATTGACCCTCTTCATCTCTCTCAACACTATCATCTGCAAAATAGTTATTAGTGGTGTGAGCGCCACTCGCTCAGTAAGTGATCTCTCGATCCTCTATCACATTTGAGCTAGTTACATACATATCCAACATGAAAATCATATTTGTAAAATAAATAAGTTTCAAAATCAAGGCTTTACACTTTCAAAATAGTAAAATAGATAACAGAGCAGAATCAAACATATTCAATTGTATATCAATGCTCGTGAATATTCAAAACCTCTATTGGCCAACTTGATCAAGCCCTAACCATAACCTCGTTGGGTGGGTTCGGACACTACTATTATTATCCGTAGGAAGGCCTTAACTACAAACCCCGTTAAGTGGGTTTAGACACTACTATTATTACCCGTAGAAGGGCCTTAACTATAACCCCGTTAAGTGGGTTTGGAAATTGCTATACTATATAAATATCTAATGATCTTATCCAATTGTCATGCTTATCCCTATCTACTAGTCATCAATCTTATCCATATTTCAAGTTTATCCAATCAAGAATCTTATCCAATGTATGTTATCGATCTTATCCGATTTAATGATCTTATCCAATTATCATGCTTATCCAATTTTTTCATCCAAATCTTCTACAATCTTATCCAACTTAATAATAATAACAATATTAAAAAAAAATACTACTACTAATAATAAATGATCATAATAATAAAGTATCTCTTAAAATGGTCAGGGTATCACAGTTTGTCTCTTCTTGGAACATAAGTGATTTAATTAGTTATTCATTCGCTAAATGCAAGTTCAAAAATAGTTAAGCAGACACTTCTGACTACTTTTTCTGTGTAGCTGTTCTATTCTTTTTAGCTTCGGTTCACACATAAAATTATCATTAGTATACCAATTATTAGTTGTTTGCCGGGATGAGATATTAAATTTCTTAAATAATATTGAGGTTTTGAATCCTGGATATTTAAGTTCTAAATTGGTGTAACGACACGGTTTTATTTTATGAACTTTGACATCTAACTTTTTTTTGAAATATCTTAAAAGTCAGGCGATATGGCACTTTCTCACTTCATTTGCAAATCTGAAGTCGGACAAGCTTTTTTGAAATTAAATATCACCCCTAAAACCGATACTAGTAGGCTCAGAACCATATTCACCCTCCGAATACTTACTCAAATATTGATGTACATACAATCATTATCTCAATTCAAATGAAGAAAAATATTTAATATTTATTAATTTATATCTTAATATATATTTGAATTATTATTCTATATATATTAATATATAATGTTATTAAAGTTCGACGTGAGATTACCACTAATTAGATGTGTGACAAGATATCTACGTTAAGATGTATCTATATTGAAAATAACATCAACTATTTCTGCAATTCATTTAAATACACTTTTTTTCTACAAAAAATGTACCGACCCGGTAAAATCCTTTATTTAAATATTTTATATTATACATTGGGTGTCCATTATTTTGATGAATAATTTCTAAATGAGCTATTCTATGAAGTATTGTTTTATAGAAATTATTCTTCAAAAGTTTTATTTTTTTTATTTGCGAACAAATGAGCATTTACTGCACAAATTTTTAGAAAATATTATAAATTCCAAATATTCTTAAAATTTAATGCATTTAATTCTTATAAACTCCCAGAAATTATTTAATAGATTATTTTCAACTTTTACTTAGTTTTCCAAGAAATTTTAGTAGTTTTCGAAAAATATTGTCTTTAAGTTCTTAATTTGAAATCTAATTTTTAAAATGCTTAATTATTATCAAAAAAATGAAAATAATAATATAAATAAATATTTTAGATTTTATTTGACTTATAAAAATTAATTTTCGAATTTTTATAATTTTATTTCTATTTTTGGGCGATTTTCGAAAAAAGGGCAAAACAAGGGGTATTTTGGTCTTTTCACTTCTCCAACCCCAAATTTCGGTTTTTCTGAGACATAAACAATAACAATACTTAATAAATAAGATTTTTCAGATTTTATAGGTTTTGTTTGATTTTAGTTGATTTTATTCTATATTTTATCAAAATATCTCTACTAATACACTCTTGAAACCTAGCCTCATACACATATATAAATATATATTAGTGGTGATATACATAGCTACATATACACACACCCATACCCACATATATATGCATGGTGCTTAGTAAAGTGAGGTGTATGTATAACCAACCATGTATAATTGTTGGTAGATGTATTTAAATGAATATAATATGTAGATATTTGCCTCTAATACTTGGAAGATCAATACACAAGACCTTATGCACCCACAATCCCCATTTTTCAGCCCCATTTAGCCCCAAAACCGTGCTCTCCCTTGCTCACATCCTCACTCTCTTATTTTCTCTCAAAACACTATCATTTTCTCTCAAAAACACTACACTACTTGGAAGAACACAAGGTAGGAACATTTTTTATGCCTTAAGTAGAGGATTTTAGTTGTTTTTGCCATTATCATGCTATTTTAAAGCTTTCTGGTTAATATGTCATAATATAACTCTTGTTGGGAGGAAGTTGAAAAGTGGTTAGATTTGTAAGCATGATCTTGAAGATATTATGTGATTAATATGCTTTATTTGAAGAAATATGTGATTATTATGCTTTATTGTAAGTATTATATGATTAATATGCTTTATGTGAAGTAATATGTGATTATTATGCTCTATGCTTTATTGAAAGTATTATGTGAGTTTATGCTTTGTTTGAAGTGTTGTGAAACCTTTATGCCTTAGTTGAGGTATTAGGAGAACATCTTATGTTGTTCTTGAAAGTCTTAGTAAAGAAAGCTCCATATATCTATTATTTGATAAATAGAACTTTTATTTTACTTTATACTATATATTTATGCCTACTTTAGTACTTTACATGTATATAAACATATACATCTATGTACGTATATATATATATAAATATTTAAAGTGTTATCATAAATTCATTTAACTAAGTTCATTATATGTAGATATATATATATGTTACGTATATGTATATATATATATACTTATTATAGACTACTTTTATATATAGATATATATATGTTATGTATATGTATATATATACTTATATTCATTTTATTAGTTTTATATGTATATGTAGATAATTCTTATCATATCTATATATATAGTTATCTATACTTTATATAGGTATATATATGTAGTATTCATATATTTATATATCTTATATTTTAATCTATATATTTATATATATTTATACTATTTATATTTTAATCTTTATATTTATATATTCATACTAGTTATATTTATATATTTATATTTATATTTTGTCTATTTACATATTTTTGCTACTAGCTATTTACATATTTAACATTTTTAAGTAAATATGCTTAATAAGCAAATATAAAGCTTTCATTTATAAGTGTGGAGCTTACTTTACTAAACTATAATATAAACTTCCAAAGATTACGTGCATGTGTGAACAAATTGCAATTCTGTGAATGGGCCCATATCTGCTGGAATGGTCTGGGGGTGTTCCACCGGGACATACTATTGAGTAGCCGGGAGAGTTCACACCCCTTCCATCTCCTAATCCCCCCTTGGGTAGATGGAGGGATCTACTCAAGAGAGAGGGTCGTAGGACAATACTAGGCGTATACCCGGGATACGACCATTGGAGGATAAGGCTGGCGGGAGAAATGTGCTGGTTGTTATTTCGGCCCGGGTAGTTATAAGGGTCATTGTCAGGTGACAAAAGGTAGAAAGTGTGAAACTATATGTGTGCTATGTGTAACTAATATGTACTTTGTAATGACCCCGATATTCCTTTATATTTTATAAAGCATAAATAGTAATTTTTACATACAAAATAAGAGAGTTACAATTTTCAAAAAGAATACAAAAGCGACTTTATTGTGTAAAAGGCCTCCAAATGCTTCCGCTGCGCCACTCTGATCTGCTATCTCATTTTTGTCTAAACATATTCACGTAAAGAAGAATCAACACGACGGTTGAGTAGAAATTTCACTTAATCACATAAGGTGCTCGTGTGTATAACATGTGCACAGTCATAATACCTCACATAATATTTCACATAATATTACCTTTTGAGTCACTTATTAGTGACTCCCTTATGTCTCCCACAGTACAATATTCCAACCGTTCACATCATTAATCCCCATATTCCATCCGTCCACATCGATTCCATCCGTTCACATCGGTGGCCATATCTCGAGATTATGCCAATTCCCTACAACCAATACCAATACATGGAACACTCCGTCCATGTAAGATGGGATGGATGCTGAGAACTATTTTAAGACCGGCAAGCCCGTTACCGCCCGGCCGAACTCAGCCCCATCCACACCGAAAACACATTTGGGCCCGGCATGCACAATTAAAGAGTTCCACATATTGTCACATAAAGAACATACTTCCATACTTATAACTTTAAATATAAAAGCATACAAATAGCATATTTTGGAATAATAAACATACATGAACATAAGATATAAATATAACTAGGAACATAATTTCTAATAACTTTTAGTAGCATAATGAAGCATAATATCATGATAATAAAATGATAAACTAGCATTAGAAATTAACTTATGTAATTAAGGAAATTCCTACCTTGAAATGTTTTTAGGGAAAAAGAGAGGATATAGAAGGCTTTTTAGGTATATATGTAGGCAAAAAGAAAGGTTTATATATATACATATATGGGTGGAAGGTATTTTATAAATATGGAGTGTTTTGGGTGTTGAGAGTAAGGTGAGTGTGGGTGGGGGTGTGTTAGGCGGGATTTGTATTGTGTGTATGATGGAAATGAAGATCACCCCCCCCCCTCCTATTTATAGTTGTTGCCCAAGAAACAAGATTATTTTATTAGGGTTTATCTTGTTAATTAATGTGATCTTCCAACTAGGCCTAACATTAATTATGTTCACACCTAATTGTGGTTGCAATTTACACAAATATTACCCTAAATAATATGAGTTGTACCCTAAATAATATTATGTGTTGGCCTAATATGATGATTCAAGCCCTAAACTCATTAGACTGCTCCAAGTATAAGATTTGCTAGATTCACCAAATAAATGTAGGAAGATATTTTAATAAAATATTAACACAAAATCAAATAAAATCAAATAAAATTTGATTTTTATTGTCCTAATATTATAAAATCTAAAATCATATCTTTATTTCATTAAAAATTCGAATTTTTATTTATTTATTTTTGTAAAAATCGAAAATTAGGGTTTTAGGGCATAAAATTACAGTTTTGGGGCATAAAATCCGAAAATTCATAATTAATTTAGAAAAATTCCAAATTATGAAATTTAATCTTTATAAATATGAAATTATGTCTATATTTACCAGAAATTAAAAATGTTTTAGTTATACTTTTGAAAATTGCAATTTAGGACATAGAATTTCGAAAATTGTGTTAGAATGTCAAATTCGTCTAAAATTTGAAAAATCATGTAATTTATTCAAAATTGCATATTCTCCATGCATAAAAGTCCATAATACTGATTTATATTATTTTTGAAAAGTCATAATATTTAACAGATGCATTTTCCATGAGTGGTAATCGAAATACGAAAATTCACACTTTACCGTTCAAATTGTAAGTTAATTTCAAAAACAGATTAAAATTTGAAAACAAAAAGTAATAATAACATTTCCAAGAAGCAAAAGATTTTAAATTAATTATTTAAATATTAAGGATTACCGGGGTCGTCACACACTTGACACCCGAGCACCTTATGTGCATAAAGAAATGTTTCTACTCAACGTATGTTGATTCCATGTTACATAATGATTTAGATGCTTCTGAAGCTAGCCTTTACGACGATGAGGAGGAGGAACCTTTTGAAGCGTTTTAATAGGAAGGAAGATGTAGGATTTCCGCTGCGTACTTGTATTTTGTGGTTTTCGCATTTACTATGTAGATACATTAAAACTAGCAAGTCGATAGTCTCCTTTATTTGATGTACCTTTATGTTATGTAATATAGCCTAGTACGTCATGTAATTAACAATTTATGCATGTATGTAAACACTAATGATAATAATAATCATAATAATAACAAGAATACTAATAATAATATAATAATAATAATAAAGGGTTTTCGGGGTCGTCATGAAAAACAAATTCTAAATATACATTTTCCCAAAATCCTTTTCTTTTTTATTCTTTCGGGCAAATTACATCTTATTTTAAAAATTATGGATATCTACGTTAAGATGTATCTATATTGAAAATAGCATCAACTATTTCTGAAACTAATTTAAACATACATTTACTCTACACAAAACAAATTCTAAATATACATTTTCCCAAAATCCTTTACTTTGTTATTCTTTTGGGCAAATTACATCCTATTTTAAAAATTATAGATATCTACATTAAGATGTATCTATATTGGAAATAGCATCAAGTATTTCTGCAACTCATTTAAACATTCTTTTATTCTAAACAAAACAAATTCTAAATATACATTTTCTCAAAATCCTTTTCTTTGTTATTCTTTCGGGCAAACTACATCTTATTTCACTACAGGAAAAATGCCGGTTTCCGGCGGAACTAATCCGGGGGAATATTCCGCTGGAATAAAACTGGGGGAAAACCGACGGAATTCCGGGGGGCACGGTGGAAAGTAATAAACCGGGGGAAATCCGGGGGAAATTTCCCCCGTTTTTTTAAAAAAAAATTTTTTAATAACAAACCGGGGGAAATCCGGGGGAAAATTTCTCCTGATTTTTTTTTAATTTTTTTAAATAAACACCGGGGGAATTCCGGGGGAATAATTCCCCCAGTTTTTTTTAATTTTGTTTTGTAAAAAACCGGCAGAAATTCCGGGGGAAATATTCCCCTGGTTTTTTTTTTAAATTTTTAATACAATTCCAGGGGCTTATAGTTGGGACGCAACCGGCGTGGATAGTGCCCCAAATATGGGACCAATTGAACCTCTACTAGGCTTTAGATAAATTCAAAAAACAAAGCGAACAGAATAAAAAAAAGTAGGAAGGCGGATGATGGTATGTTATTTATTATTAATTTTAAAATTAATATTAGTGTTACTATTAATTTTATTTTTTCAATTATCCAGGAAGCCGAGTGTCAACATACAGTTGAGTATCATGAGGTGATTCAAAAGTGTTATACGAGAGCACTTAGACCTGACGAGATTACCGAGGGTGACGAGGACGAAGGGAGCATGGCCAATAATGTGGTTTGGCTAAATCAAAATGCCAAACAAGTCCATGTACGTATACAATCTATTAATTTACATGTTTACTTAACTAATTATACAAACTTGCATGAATTAAATTTCAAATGTTTAATATAATTTATTTTATTTCATGTAGGAAAACTACCAACAATTGTTGCAAGCCTAGGAACAATCAATAGCAGCAGGGTTGAGCGATGAAACTACACAGCGGTCTAGACACGAGCTGTTTATGCAGGCGGTCGGACCCCCGAACAGAAAGGGCCGTCAAATCGAGCTGAACTACATTCCTTGAGAAAAGAGAGGGCAACACTCATACGGATGTTCCCCGTCACGTACTGGTCCTTCTAATTCCGAAGGAGATGTAGAGATGCAGTTGTCGCAACTCAGAAATCATATTGACACTTATATCTCAACTCATAAGGAAGAGATCACCCAATTAAAGACACAGAATGACACAATGATGTCAATGATGCAACAACTGCACATCGGACTTATGAGCAATCGCCCGTCTGCCTCCGGAACAGCTCCCCAGTCATCTCGTCGTCGTCATCCCATGGGCAATACGTCCCACAATACCGCTCATGATCCCCATCAGGGATTTTTCACTCCACACATGTTCGCAACCCAACCAAATATGAATCCCACCAATGCCGGAGATGTCAATGAAAATGACATCAACTATTTTGAGGATGAGGATGAGGAGGATGAGTAGACATATTTGATATTTTAATTTGTTGTATAAACAATGCTTTTATTTGTTTGGTATATTTGTATTTTATATTTGAATCATGTTTCAAACAATATGGGATAATATTGTGTATTTGTCAATTTATTTTAGCTTTTTGTATTTTTGTTTATTTTACATATTTGTTAATATTAGCATTTTGCAATATTCGAATATTATAAATGAAATTTATGAATAAAAAAAATTCTATTGGACTGATTTAGGGCCTATAATTATTTTTTTTTTAAAAAATAAGAAATCGGGAGAGAAAACCGGGGGAAATTTCCCCCAGTTTATTTTTAAAAAATTTTCCCACGTCAACCGAGGGAAAACCGAGGAAAATTTCCCCCGGTCGACATAAATTAAATTTTTTTTTATTCTGGGGGACAAACCGAGGAAATCCCGCCGGATTTCCGCCGGATTTTTCCCCCGGTTTCCAGCATTTTTCCTGCAGTGTTTTAAAAATTAAAAATACCCTTGAAGTTTAGAACAATAGCATAAGCACAAATAAAGATATCCAAAAAATAATTTCTCTGCAAATATAATAGTCATCCCAATCACTAAGAAATGTGGTTCGCCGAACTTGAAAAAATTCTTCAATCAATTTTGTTATTCTACCAACTTTTGTGAAATACTTTTATTTTATATCACCCTAACCACCATCGGGCATCACCATCTATAATCCGACAACACAACTACTTCGGTTTTTTTTGTGGTTAAAATTAAGTTCATATATAACTTAATATATCTTGTAGTTGTCAAAATCATCTAAATCTTATCTCAAAATTTAGTTGAAAATAATAAGAATACTACGTACAATTATGTTATGCATTGATAAAAGATGAATTTTATTAGAGAAATATTTGTAATTTTTAAAATTATAAAAATTAATTTATAATTACATCAGGTAATTTGCCTTTTCTTTTTCTTTTTTTTTATTTTTTGTTTGGTTTTACGTAGCATGAAATTACTTCCAAAAGTGGCGCATTATCTGTGCGGTTAATATGAGCCTCTGCCCCTATGCTCTCACTTTACGTACAACCCATTCGAAATTCAACTACCACACTTGTTTCTCGCTTTATTACTCCAAAAACAGAGATTGTTTCAACAGCAAATCCAATGTTCCACAATCCCTTTTCCCAGCACAAGCCTCTTCTTCTTCCTCCTCTTCTGTTGCTAATTATACCGAGCCAATGGTTCCACCGTACAATGTATTGATCACCGGTTCAACTACAGGTCAGTGCGCACGCGTGTGTGTGTTTTTTTTATCGTGCCTTTTCATCCATTCACGAGAAGCTATGAGCTTATTTTAGTGGCCAACACTGATTTATTATTCATGAGCCACTTGCAAATCCCAGCTAGTTGGTGTTTTGATGAGCATTTGGTAGTTTTCAAGATAATTCTTTAGCCTATTGGATCGAGGTGCAAACGTTGAAGCACAAATACTACAGTGAACTGCTTTTTTGTTTTTCGTTGTTTTTTTTTGGCAAAATTGCATAAAATCCCTTTGTGTTATGTTTTAATCGCAAAAAACCCCCTATATTTCAAAAATAGGCATATTACCCCCTGTATTTTATTTCTGTTTGGACACTTGCCCTACTTGACGGAAAAAATTAACGGCGTTAAATTTTTACCATTTTGACCGTTTTGCCCCTTTGACTTTACCATTTTTCTCTCTCATTTTTTAGGGAGAGAAATAGAGCTACAAAAAAAATTAGGATTTTTGAATTATATAATATATAAACATATGCACACAAATACCAATACACATAATATCATAGAGATACATACACATCCAAAAGTGTATATATATGTACACAAACAAATCTGCACACACACACACACACACACACATATATATATGTATACAAACACACACACACACATATATATATATACATACATACATACACACACACACAGATCTGCAAACACACATACATATATATATATATACATACATACATACACACACACACACAGAGATCTGCACACACACACACACACACACATATATATACATACACACACACAAATCTGCACACACACACGCACACAGATCTGCACACACACACACACACAATGTCTTTGGGCTAGCAGCGGGTAGGCGGTGGCGGCCTTGGGCGAGCGGCGGGTGGTGGCAGCTGCTTTGACCAACAGCAGCGGCCTTGGGCGAGCGGCGGGTGGTGGCAGCGGCTTCGACCAGCAATGGGCCAACAACGGCGGCCTTGGGTGAGCGGCGGCGGCCTTGGGCAACGAGATTTGGGGTTGTGGTGATGGCACGAAGAAGAAGATTTCAAGATTTGTGAGACATTAGGGCATAGACATTGAGTTGAAGAAGAAGAAGAAGATGGAAAAAAAAGAGAAAAAAAAAGGAAAAGGAAAAAATTATAAAAATTATTAATTGTTTAATTTTTTAAACAAGAAGATGAAAATTTTAATTTTGATATTTTTATTTGGTACTTCTGAATAATTAAAATTTTTTAATATATATTTTTAATTATTTTGTTTGTATTTAAATATTTATTTGAAAATTTAAATTTTGATATTTATAGTACTCAATAGTAAAGAATATTAAAATAGTATTTTAAAATTTTTGTTATCATATTATAATAAAGAACATGTTTTGTATAAATTCTGGAGTTTATATTACTTTATCAATTTTAATAAATTAAAGGTGGTTGTATGCAATTTTGTATAAAAACATAATATTATTAAATTCACTAGTGAAAGGGGTAAATAAGTCAATATACTTGAATTTTAAATTAAAAAGATGTCCAAAACCATTCATTTTTGCACAGTAGGCACGTGTGCCAACAACACCGTTAGTTTTGGACGGAATGGGGGGTTTTTTGCTATAAAGATAATAACACAAGGTTGTTTTCGCCTATATTCTAATCACAGGGGGTTTTTAGCTAATTTCTCAAAACACAGGGGGTAGTGGCGGAATTTAGCCTTTTTTTTTTGGTAGTTATTATCAAGATAATAAAAGCTATGTAGTAGATTGATTGTTGTTTGCTTTTTGAACTTTGTTTGTGCATTTACCAAAGCTCAAAGTGATTTGCTTGCTTTAAAGCTTGTAAATGATTGAATCAGTAAATCAAATTGTTGATAATTTCAAAATGAGCACTAAAGAAGCCACTCCTAAGCTATTCGTCGTAGCTTGAGAGAAGCTAACTCTAGAACTGTTAGTTGCAAGGAGTTTTGTGACAATAACTGTCTTTTACGCCATGTTTGGTACTTGTGAAACTCTTCTCTTCATTTCAGATTATATCTATTGATGCTTTCTATTTTCACTCAATTTTTTCCTCGTCAAAATCCATAGTCCAAACATCATTAGTGTTCTGTAGTTATTGAAGAACCAACAACGAAAAGAGAAAGGATGATCCGGGAGCGGTATTATGCATATGTTTACGAAACTCAGGGTGATGACCTTTGTTGATTCCGTAACTATTTCATATGGACTTGAAATAGTGACTGATCTATTTACAGCTGCACGAGCTTACTATAAAGCTATCCACTTGTGCTTGAATTTGTGTGGGATTGTTTAGCCATTTCTTATTAAAGTTAGTGTTGATTGTACCCAACCCCAACTTTTCCTGAAATGAAATATTATTGAACATGAGTTAAGGCTTTTCCCTATGAATTCTGATCAAGTGCATACAACTCTCTCTGGAATAATTGCCTGTTGTTCTTCAAGCACATGTGCGGCTTTAATGCTTTCCTTTTACCCTTCTATAGCAGTGCAATGGTCCTGAATCTGCATCCGCGGAAGCTTTTATGAAACATAATTTTCCAAATAATTTATTCTGATTTATCAATGAAACATTGAGTGTTTTTTAGTGTTTTCAGTATTGAAGTGTTAAATGTCTGCAGTTATTTTATATTAAGCCTGAATAACAAAATGCTTCTTGTATTTGCCAAGTAAAGACTTTGTCGCTGGTTTGAAGAAGAATTATTACTCTCTCTCTCTTTCTCTCTCTCCTTTGCTAACTTGACAGACTTATTTTAAGAGAAAATTTCATTTTTCATCCCGTGTGTTTGCCCTTTTTCGATTTTAGGACTGTAATTTTAATGACTTCAATTTCAGGACCTTATGTCTAAAAAAAATTTCAATTTTAAGACACCTTTGCCGGAGTAGGGCAAATCTATCGGAAAATGACTTTAATTGGACGAGAAATTGAACGAAAAAATGACGCGTAGTAAAATTTGGAAATTTTGACCCAGTTAAATTTTTTTGGACGTGAGCTGGCATAAAAATGCCATGTGTGTCTCCTATGTGGAAGAAAATGGAGGGAAACTGGTACATGTGCACTTCACGTGACTTGTACTGGACAAAAAAAAACGTTTAGTGTTATATTTCCCCCAAATTGAGAACACAGAAATCTCTAGGGTTTCTTGTTCTCCCTCTATTCTTGTCGATTCTTGGGAAGAAAACGAACAAGAAAAGGGGAGTAGGCCAAGGTAGAAACAATGGCTCCTCAAATACGTAAGACTGAGAGGAACTTTTTGCCTCTCCCACGCTATGGTAAGTGGTTTTCATTTTTTATATGTTTGATTTTTTGTTGAGGTTTGGCTTTTAAGTAAATGTGTACCTGTCTGTTGTTGCCTTTATTTATGATCGAGTGTGTTGTTGTTTTGTCTTTTGCTCATAATATGTGCATTGAAGATGGTGGGGGTCTTGGTGTGGTCCCTATTTGGTGTTATATTCTCTTTTGTTCTTTTTCTGAAAAGGTGTTATATTTTCTTTTGTGTTTTCTACTTCATGGTGGCATGTGCGTATGTTGACTGTGTTATGTTTTGTGTTGTTGTGTTTGTATTTTTTTTTTTTACTGACTCTCAAAGTAGGTTGTTGACTTTGAGTGTCCACTGTAGGGTTGAGTTTACTTCTGGTATCAAACCTCAATATGTGGGCGGTGACTTGTTTAAATTTGATTATGTGGATGTTGATATGTTGTCTATTGCTGCCATTGCTCATTTGTGTGAAGTTAATGGCGTGACTGGTTTAAAAAAATATCACACTTTGACACAACATGGATATGTGTTCCTTGGTAGTAATGAGCAATTACTTAACCATCTAGTTGGAAAATTGAACACTATTAGGGAGTTTCATGTCTTTGTTGAGACTGTGGAGGATGACTCAAGTGATTGTAATATGGAAACGAGTGTGAACATCACAACAAGAGTGTGGATAATGGGTTAGATGCTAGTGATAGGGGTAATAGCGGTGTGAATGGTCTAGAAGATGTTGAGAAGATTTCACACACAGGTGTTACCAAATAGATACATACAAGAAGGTTTATGAGCCTGTAATATACCCTATCAATGGCAGAGATGAACGGCAGAAGAGCAATTTTGAGCCTTCATTTCCTCTGATTACAAAGTTAGATGGAAGACCTGCAAGGGCCAGGAGATTGGAAAGGGATGACCTACAGAAAAAAAAAAATAGAAAAACCAAGGATAAGGCAGGCTAAGGATAAGCAAAAGGATTCTGTAAGATATGGCTATGGACACAACAAAAGAAAGCACAAGGGAGAAGGACCAAGTAATGTGCATGATGATCCAAATATCCCTATTGAGGATGACAATATAAATGATGAGTCCAATGTTATTGAGGACACATACTTGAGCCAAATAACAGTTGAGTCAAATGTGCACGAGGTAAATTTCTGATTTAATATAATAATGTTACAATTTATTATAACAATGTCACTGATCACTATGGTTTCAATGCAGGGAAGGAACACTTCGGGACTGAAATTAGCTTTTTCCTCTATACAAGAAAGTGCTCATAGATCATGCCCCTTCAGACCATCTCAAGTGGACCCTCCAATGATCCCACTAGGACCTCCACCAATTCCTTCAATGTTCCAGAAGTTACAAGAAGGTCAAGTCCCACTTCCAAGGCCAAGAATGATAGGGGTAAATATTAAGGTTCCACCCCTTTCTATTGATAGAACAACAACAGCTGGTTCAAACATCTTCATCAGAGGTGGGAAAAAATATGTCACCTTGTCCAACCTTAATGCTACTCTCTCTAAGACTAGCGGTCCTTGATATTCCTTGGATAATGGAAAAAAAAACCACTTTGATGTTCAAGTTCAATATTGTCATTGTACAAGTTAGGAAAGAATGTTTGGTCTTTGTGTACAACTTTGCTTATCTTTACATACAAGTGCAATCGTTTGGAAAACAATGATGATGTTTTGTATTGGCTCTCATTTTTGTAAATAATGTTCAATTGAAACACAAACAATGTTATTTTGTGGTCTTCTTAAATATTGGTTTTTTTTGTTTTTGTAATACAACAATGTTAAGCCTTGTTATTTTTTACAGTGTACCCTTTCAGTTCTGCCAATTATTCATTTGGCATGTTGTTCTGTTTTGAGACTCTTACATGACACAACGTTTTTACCATAAAATCAAGACAACCATAACATTACTTAGATTATATCATTACAGCCATTTTTGGAAACAAGATTGGGACCACAAAATATATCATGTCCCCTATGCTTTGAACTACACAGACCTAACAACATACTTTTCTACTAAAAACTCCTCACAATTACGAACACGAGGAGAGAACAAGCATCCACTTTAGGGTTTCATTCCTCTTCACCAACAAGGCAACACGAGTTTCCAGTTCAAACTTCTCACGGCGCAATGGAGGGATGACATTCATGGACCTAGCGCACATTTGTGGGTCTACCCAGCTAAAGAAGTTGCACCCCCCTCTTTGTACACTCCCAAAAAAAAAGGAAGAGAGCATATGATCATCCTTTGAGACAATTCCAAAAAACAAACAAATAAAAAAATTTAACAAACCTGCCAATCAACACACCTATGGAACCTCTGACCGAGATTGTTATCAATCCTCAAAATGCAGATTTATACCTTCTTCCCACACCTACAATAGAGCCGAAAAACTCCACATGAACTTGAGGACATTTTTTTCTCCTTTGATTTTCCTCCAGTCAACTAGTTTTTCTTTTTTGGGTCTACTACCAGGTCCCATTTTTCACCCTTAAATTGGTTAGGTGATGTGCCCATTTGGGATTTGGCGGTAAATGACTCAAAGTTTCCCTCCTAAAATGATACGATGAATTGGCCACGAACTTGGCAAAATAATTGACACATAGGCAAAAAAAGGTCCACCTCACCAATTAAAGACATTTTCCGGCAGATTTGCCCTACTTGAGCAAAGGTGTCCTAAAATTGAAATTTATTTTAGACATAAAGTCCTGAAATTGAAGTCATTAAAATTATGGTCCTAAAATCGAAAAAGGGAAAACATACGGGATGAAAAATGAAATTTTCTCCTTATTTTAGTTACTCTATTACCGTACATCCAGCATCTGAAGAAACTCTTCTAAAAACAAGAAACCTCACATAACAAAACTGTGCAGTATATACAGTAGATTTTTCTTCATTTATTTTTTCTATGCTTATTTGTGTTTACATGTATGTGTTCCTTTTACCGTTTTACCATTTTCGGCTGGGAATAACTGCTTTGCACCATTTCGTTTCAGGAATACGGTATGCACTTGCAAAAGAGTTTCTGAAAGCAGGAGCTAATGTCATTATATGCTCCAGATCAGGTACATGGCTTATTTTCATTATACATTTGTATATTATGTGAAGTCTTGATATGTTTGCTTAGGTTATTTTTCATATTTACAAATTCGGCAATATATCTTATTTAGTTTTACCTTTTTCTATTTGGCATCTTCAGTAGCATGTCAAAACAAGTTTTGTCTTAGCTTCAACTGATTTTCTTTTCCTTTTTGTTTTCTCTTTTTTGGCTGTCATTTTCTTTATGTTGCATTTACTAGAAACACAAATTTAAACATCGCATCTTGCTCGTGACTTTTATAGAGGAACGAGTGAAACATGCTATTGAGAGCTTATGGATGGAATCAGGGAAGCAACATTGTGGGTACCTACTTCACAACTTCATTATACTTTACATTTTTGGTGTTGTATCATTGTTCCTGCTTTTTTACATCTCATAAGGGGCCACGTAATCATATACTTAAGAGGGTGTTTGGCTAAGCTTATAAGCTCTTCAAAACATCTTATAAGATGTTTGGAAGCTTATCAGATGGTACAAAGTGTTTGGCAAAAATTTTGGAGGAGGTGCTTATAAGCTCCTTAAATAAAATGTTTAAGAGCTTATTAGCTCTTTTTAAAAAAATAACGAGGTGGTAACTTATTTTTTAAGATCTATCAAGCTCATTTATTTTCAACCAAAATAATTATAATATTGTCATTACTAACACCTTATAAGCTATACCCTTTTCTTATTTATCCAAACACTTTAATAACTTATTTTTAAAATAAAATTCAACATCTTATAAGCTCCTAAAATATCTCATAAGATGTAGGAGGTTATGAGATGTTTTAAATAAGCTTAGCCAAACACCCTAGGCACCATCTTAATCAATCTACAAGCCAAGAATTGATAGACTTTAGGTTCAGACCTTGTTCTTTATTGAATCAAATTAAGCCCTAGGTAGAGATAGAACTAGGAATTTTTAATTCCTTTAATTTTTTATTTGGAGGGGGGGTGGGGGGTGGGGGCAGTATTTTGAATTTAAATTAGAAATATACAAATAAAATATAGCTTTATATAAACTTAAGGGTGGCCCCCGAGCTCCATTCCTGCTAGCGTCCTCTCACACAACACTTACATAAGCTCACATGAAGGTAAATAAATATGTATAGATTTGGTGTGTATACAAACATATACATATATATATATATATAATATGCAATATTTGTATTCATGCCATTAGTTCTTCCTTGTTCAGGGTACCAAGTGTGATGTTCGAGAAGGGGAGGATGTCAAGAACTTAGTCCTTTTGAACAAGAAAATCTTAAATACATTGATGTATGGGTACTTCCTCGTCATGCTTCAACCTCATTTAAATATAGCATCTCCAATATCTAGTGTGATACCTTAACCCTTTTAAGATTATTATTATTATTATTAGTAATTTGGATATTTTTATACAACCCTAACTAGTTAAATGTCTTTTTTGCCATATTAAGTGCCATTAATGATAAGATTATATAAGATATGGATAAGATTTGGATAAGATATGATCTCATAATATTACATAAGGTATGATTACATAATAAGATTACATAACATGATTACATAAGATAGCGTGCATGTGTTTAAATTTTACTTAGGGTAACACATACTTGTATGGTTGATTTTAAAAGAAGAACCACTTGTTATCATCATTATTTAGACTAACACATAATCTTATGTAGGATACAACTCACGATAAGTAGCGTAACATTTGTGTGGTTTATATCCACATTTGTGTGTGAAAGCATTCAATACACTACTTATTTGGAAGATTTCATTAGATGTGAAGATAAAGCTTAATAAAATAATTCTATTTCTTTCTCCAACTATTCTAAATAGGGGTTTTGGTTCCCATTTTCATCAATATACACAAATATACCAACACACTTATCACACAAACACACACAGTTATATACATATATATATATATATAGATATTACTCTCTTTTAAACTCCTCTTCATATATACATACACATACACATACATATATATATACACAAATATCTCAATATATATACTTATTTTCGAAAACAGTAAGATAGCTTATATTCATACTCTTATATTATGATATTCATACGATCACACTTAGTGCCCCATCCCTGAAGTCCTGAATATCATAGAAACTCGAGTAGATTCCAGTAAGTGATTTCTTCCCTCTATTTATTTTATAAACATATGTCTTTCTTAAATTTACGTTTTGTTTGGGAAAGTTATTTTCTTATGTAAAAAGTAGATTTGAGCATGCTATTTTATGAATTTTCTCTATGTAAAGTTAAAAATTATGTTATGTTGGACTATATGTGTATATATGATCATGCTCTAAACATTTGGAATTCTATTGGTAGGAACGAGTTTCGAAATTTCTGACCATGATACGGGGTACAGTAGCAATTTCTGAACCCACTCAATGGGGGTTGTAGTTAAGGCCCTCCTACGTGTAATAATAGTAGTGTCCGAACTCACATAACGGGGTTATAGTTAGGGCTTGATCAAGTTGGCCAATACAGATTTCGAATATTCACGAGTATGGATGTATAAATGAATATGTTTGATTCTGTTTTGTTATCTGTTCTATAATTGGAAGGCGTAAAACTTTGATTTTTGAAACTTGTATGTTTTACAAATAATATTTTCATGTTATATATGTATGTAATTTGCTTGAATCCGATAGAGGGTCAAGAGATCCCTTACTGGGCGAGTGTCACTCACACCACTAATAACCATTTTGCAGAGGATAACATCAAGAGAGATGGCGAGGACCAATTTTTGGGTTGGTGACCACTAATTAGTTTTGCTATTTTCTTTTATGACTCTATCTAGCAAAGCTATTATAGCTTAGTCTTTTATAAGTCTTTGAATTGGAATTGTAATAATAGCTAGGGTTATTATTGTTTCTGCTGCGATGTTTGACTTAGGTTTTTAATAAATATTTTATGGATTTAGTATGTTCTGATTTCCTTGGCTTGGTGTCTTTGAGTCCATTCGGGCTAAGGAGCATCGCCGTGCCGTGTCCTGGATTTGGGGCATGACATCTAGTCTTCTAGATGAACTATTTTGCTGTTCTCTCTTACCCCGTGTTCAGAATGGTACAAATAAACAATGCAGGATCAAATGCATATAGTTACAAACCATTGGTGGAGGCATCTGATGAAGATCTAATGTGATATCCTCTTATTATTTTATCTTCTTATTTTATACACATATATTTATTAATTTATTTATTTACTCAAGGACTTCATTTTCTATGCAGTGAAGTTGTATCTACAAATACCCTTGGTTTGATGATATGGTGCCGCGAGGTACATAGCATCTCTATGTGTTAGAGATATATGTCTTTCCTCTCTATCTCTATTGGCTTAAGTTTTTAAATAATCCAGTCATTTAATATGGTATCAAAGTCAAGCTAAACAAGAAGTTCCGTTTTCAAATCTTACCACACCACTTATTTAAGAAAAAGAGTTTCTTGTACAAGACTTCACCTAAAAAATCAATAAGAAATATATATATATATATATATATATATATATATATAAAATAAATGTCTGCATGTGGTGGGGCATGTTAGAGAATTTGAATATCTAATGTTTCCCCTTTTGAAAAGCTTAAGCTTTTAGATGTCAGTCGTCCAATAGATGGATTGGTCCTTCTCTAATGCATGATTGTTGTAGGCAATAAATATGATGGAAACACAACCACAAGGTGGTCATATCTTTAACATTGATGGAGCCGGTTCAGATGGCACGAGATCATCTATTCTAAATTGTATTTTATCTCCTATTTCAATTTATGGATACATGCCAAGTGTAAAGATCCCAGACCAAGTGTATAATTAAGGAAGTAATTTTATACACTTGACATAAATGTGAATTATGTAATAGGAAATGAAACACCATTTTGGAATAGAGGATCCTATCCAGGTTCAAAAGGAAGACCAACTCCAAGGTTTGATTTGACTGTTTCCTATTTCTGAATTTATTCACTTTTTCTATTGTCCTTTAATGTCTTCTATAATTATCCCATTCTGCACATAAATTGTCCAGGATTCACGACCCGGGCGGAGGAAGCCCAATTTGTAGGAGGCCCATAGCGGTTCCCCTCACC
>CM047878.1:10800831-10878107 GCA_026212405.1 Petrea volubilis
TTGAGTAACTTAGAACGAAGGCAAATATTTCATAATAGACCACTTATCCCACATATGGAATAATAAATAAAACAAACTAGAATATGTTGATATATAAATATAGCAAGCGCAAATGTAATATCAACTAAAGAGATTGAGACCTCTTATGTGATAACAAACTCCCCTTTGGGCAAAGAATGCCACACTGAAGGCTCTTTTTTCCACAAATGCAATTAATATGAATGTCATAATAGTCATGTGATGTGGGGGCAATAAACTTAAAACAATAAATCGTATTTATTAGAGGACTAGGCATATCGTATCATGACAAAACTCTCCTTTGGGCAAAGTATATCATCCATAATAGATCATCTCCATGCAAGAACAAGTAGTAGAATATCCTAATTTTCGAAAAGTTGACTCCTTTGGGAGAACAAACCCTCTAGATCAGCATATCCCCATCAATATGTTCTTATACTACCATCATTCAAATTCACAATAATAGTCCAAATTAACAAGAATGCAACGAATTATTATCAATATGTAATTGATTGCAATACACTTGAAACAATATAGCTTTATTCCTCTGAGAGTCCAACTCATCACGACAACTCCCCTTTGAGCAGAATGGTCATACATGATAGGACCCTCCGTGCAAGAACAATATACGACTACCCTGGTCTTCGAAAATTGCCTCCTTTGGGGGATGAACATTCTAGACCATTGTACCCTAACAATATGTTCCACACCAACAAATCAAAAATTACCACACATATCATACCCCCTTTGGGCAGGTAAGAATGTAGAATAATTTTATCAACTAGAACTGTGCATGTTATAAATTTTACAAGTCTCAATAAATTGAACACTTTGGTGCAACTATCTATCTCAACCAACAAAATTAGTGCACGACCGAGATAAAAAATAAAATAAAATAAAATAATTGCCTAACTTTCATGCGCACAATATGTATGCAAGACTCCCACAAAATAAGGACTAAAACAATATATACTTTTTGATGCATTCGAGTTATTACATAATCTAACTCGTTTAACTAAAAGGAAATATATCATGTAAATTTAATATCATAATTTAAATTAATGCATCAAATATAGTCCGATAATCAATTTATCAAATCTTACTAAACAATTGCCAAATTAAACATTCAAACTTGGACAAAAATAAAAAAAAAAGCTCATACCCATATATCAGAAGTCAAATCTAATGCCACTTAAATTTGGAGTAAAAAGTATTACTAATGTTGGCCAATTGAACACTCAAATAAATATACCATCCTTTATGAAAAGGAACTGATTCAGAAAAAAGAAACAGATTTGATAATAGTTCATTCCAATTTCAGAGAACATCATATGTAAAACATTAATTAATGTTAAGTGATGATTTCATATGCCAGTTCAATTGTTACCAAATATAATTATGAGTAGACTACCTATATGATCCTACCCATAAATCCATACCAAACGCAACAATATGGTTTAGCATTCTTTTGATCCTTCGTGTATGGTGCTAGACCTTTAAATATAGTAAACTGCATATCTCTCTTACCTTTTGAATTACCTTACCTAACTTCACATTGAATTAAATGGAACTTTTGAAATTGGAATAAATAAAGTACCGTTAATTGATTTATGACCCAACAAGCATTGGCAATAGTCATTAAAATCGATTAATTGCTTGACTGCTAAGCCGAAAAAAATTAGCTAAAAAATAGAAACGTGTAGCGCATAAAAATTCTCATGAGGATTACTTTTGCACATGGCACACAAATTTCAAGATATGATTAAATTTATGAAATTCACTTTTTGCCAAAACGTCACGCGTTGTGCACTGATGAATGAAACATTGAACTTGATATATTTATATATAGGTATGATATGCATTGACATCAACTCACGGATTTGTTCAATATCCAATTCACATATAAAATCCAATAATCACAGTAGAGTGCATCGTTGATTTGATTCGGCCATTAATCGATACACAATCGAATACAACTAATCAAATAAAAATAAAGTTAGGGTTCTAGATTCATAGGTGTATCGTTCTAATACAAATTGTAAGATAAATTTCAAGGTAGGACCGATGCACCATGAAATTTAGAACACCGTGTATATATACTTATTGTTTGGGCTCAAAAATAATTTTTTGAAATCAGATTCAGAGTGGGCTGATATTGGGGCATTTTTCGCCATACCGAAATGAATTAATAAGGCCCATGCCACTTCAACACGTCCACAGAGCCCATGTTGGAGGCCCAGGCTAGAATAGAATAACGGCCCATGGCCCAGTCGGCCGAAAATATAAAATAGAAAAATAAAATAAATACAATAATAAAGTCAAAATTCAAATCCCTTACTTCTAGGGGTTGTTAGAAGAAGGATAACAGAATGGCTGGAGATATGCTTTGTTATATCTGCATATGACTAAAATAAAGGTCATGTGTTATTAGAAGTTTGAAATTTAAATAAAATGGCACAACTGCCATAAACTATAAATAAGGACGGCCATTCATTTGGCCTGACTTGAATAAACTTACCAACTCCAAGGATAAAGGGTGGCGGTTGCAGCCTGAAATCTATAAAAGGGATCTGAATTGATCAATCAACACACAACGTCAATCAATACAACATCAAACACAACAATTCTCTCAATCAAGAAGTCATCACTTCTTTTATTTTTTTAGTCTAAATGAACAAGGAATAGCTTTAGTTCAAGTAGGTAGAAAACCGCTACGGGTGTTTGTAGCGATAGCTCATTCGGCTCGAAGTGGGGATATCAATGCACTCATTCCGTAACGTCACGAAGTCGTAGCCATCACTCACTCGGATTGGGCCCGGTTCGAGGTGAGATATCAATGCAACGAAGTGGTATCCAGCATTCATATCGAGCGCATGCATGAAGAGGAGTACAGACGGAGTCAATCAATGCTCGCCGAAGTGAACAACCTCTGTATACACCCAAAGGTAGATATGGCCGGAGTCATCAATGTGGCCGATTCGTAGCTAGAGTTCTTAGGGACTGCTCAATGCATCTCTGTTATAGATATGGCTCGAGTCATCAATGCGTGTGTCTGTAGTCGAGTCATGTAAAGTCCGTTTGGCGAGTAGCCATAGTCTTCGAATATATTTTCTCTTCGATTTAAGCTTTTCGACCCTTTTCGATTTTGAGAGTGTTAAAGTGTTAAGTCCTGCATTAAGTTGTAGGCAAGTAGAACCTCATGGGTAGTGTTTGCCTACTCCGATTCAGTCATTTTTCAGATAGAAGTCTTGGGCGCATTACATTTTTTACTTTAAATTGCATTACATTTTTCACTTCGAGTTGTATTGCTTTTTTACTTCGAAACACAAGACTTCCACTTGTGCATTCCTGCGTACTGGCACGCCCGTACCCGAACACGAGAAAGCTCACTTCGAATTGACTGTTTTCCAATCGAACTCAGTCGGTTCGAACCCTGAGCGGCCACTTCGGCGCGGCCGGAGAAAATTTATGCAAAGACTTATATATAATTTATCATACCTGATTCAACCATTGAATCGTGTTGATGATTATTAGCTAAGTCTTCCTCCCCTTTTCTGCAACCAAACTAACGGCCTTTAATGGAAAAGGCAATTATCAAAAACATAGAGTGGAAAGGGAACCTAGTCGTATATAAATAGAACCCTAGAGAGTCCTCCCATCATGAGCTTTCTAGAATGGGCATACATCTGTTGTCAAATCATGTCTGCTAATTAAAGATCTTAACAATAGTGGGTCAATATATCAATCCTTACAAGTCAAGTCCCATTAACCATATTTATTTAGCCCATTTTATTTTATAAAACCAAAATATTCAATTAATAGAAGTCCAAATTAGATTAAAATTCTAACAAGCTGCTACTATTCATATGATGATTTGCTGAGAGTGCTATATCTAGAAAGTAGTTAGGGGTGAGATGGAGATTGTGAAAGTGAAGATTGGTTTAGTTTTTATTTGATACAATCAACTTGGGATACTCTTTAGACACTCTTTAGATATCAACCGGAAAGACATCGCCCCCCCCCCCCACACACACACACACTCACTCAAGGGGAAAAGGGTAGAAGACAAGGGGGTTCAACCGGAAAGACATCGCCCCCCCCCCCCCCACACACACACTCACTCAAGGGGAAAGGGGTAGAAGACAAGGGGGTTCGAACTCTGGATCTCACCGGTACTCAATTCAAACTCCCACCACTTGGCTCCAAGCCTAGTGGCGAAGATTGGTTTTGTATGTCTCTGAAATGATGTTATTCTCCTTGTCTGCAGTTTCTGTGTCTCCATATATTAGCTGGGAAATCCCAATTAGGGAGTTCAATCCGCCGGGGGTGAAGAAGGAGAATGACGTCAGTAGTGGCAAAGTCGTTGAATCCGTTGGTGCATGCGACTGCCATGAAAATGAGACAAGCGATATATCTGGATGTTGTTGTGTATAGAAATATTAATGATGCAACTATAGGTCTAATTGTGTTGTAATTCTATCTGATATTAAGGTCGAAAAATGGAAAAATATAAGTAGCACTATAGTGTTGTTATAAATTAACTCCTCCATAACCAAAAAATAAATAAATAAATTAACTCCTCAATCTAAGGACCATTTGGGAAATTCACATGCTTATCTCATGTTTATGGATCTAATCTTGCTAACCGCACAAGATGCTTCGTATCTAACAGAGATCGAACCCCACCAATTTAGCTAATCCTACCAACTAATCCTTATCTTTCTTGATAAAAAAATTAAACTACTAAAAAAAATATTATTTTCAATGAAAAATATCATTCTCAATCATATAATATTTACGAACTATCTAAAAAGAAAAAAAATCATACAAATACAAATATTTGCATATGTCTCATTTCACTAACCTTAGAAATCATAAACCTAATGTCCTTGAAATGGCAAACCCTAATGCATATAGATATCACCACCCAATTGCCATCCTCCATTCCGTTGATTAATAATGACCAACAAGACAAGAAATCTCTTAGTTCGATAGAATTTGGTTTGGGTCTTTTATTCTCAGGGAAAAAAAAAAAAAACAAGGTGTTTTTTTTAGTCTTTTGCCCACCATTTTTTTTTTCATTTGTATTATTTGAATCATATTTTATTATTATCATTCACATAATATGAAATATTTATTCTTACTTTTATATAGCTTATAATTTATCAAATTTAGTACATATAATTGTTAAAAATATATATATTTTTTAAAAAAGTCAAGCAATATGAATTTTGCAAAAGTATGCCAAAATATACACTAATTAATTTTAATAAATAAAATATTGCAAAAAACAAGTGAAATTTTACTATAGATATAAATTACCTTTTTGAAGCATTGTTTATTGAATATGATTAATGGATACAACTAAATTTTATATAATTGAGAAAAAAAGAGAGAAAAGAATATACAAATGAATACACATTAGGAGCTGATATTAAATGGACACAATATATGATTACCATATCTATATCCATTTATATTTTGAATATCCATAATTGAGTATAAATAATAGGAAAAATTATAGTTCGGGGGGTAGGATATTTCAAAATTATTAAAAAGGGAATAACTTTTAACTAATTTGAGATTTGTTATTCCTAAGTTTATAAATTACTAAAAAAGTAATTTTAATATAAATGACATTAATATTACTTCAACCGTTTTTTTTTCATAAAATTTGTGATTTCTCCATGCAATATTTTTTTCACTTTTGACATTATTTAAAAAAAATAGTATATTATAAAATCAAAATAAATATGACTAATTAAGATTAAAAATTGTTAGAGTTTTCAAATTATAAATTACCAATCATAATATAACATTATATTATTCATCATCTTTTTCTTAAGAATGTCAATTATTCACTTAATCGTTTTTTGTTCTAGTACTAATTATATTTTTGTGAATTCATCCATCACAATCAATATATAAGTATGCCACCAATTGAAAAAAAAAAATTGCAAACATAATTTAAATTGTTTTATCAAATGATGTTAGGAGAATAAGTGCAAAAGTTTCTTCTTACTGCTTACTTCGCTAAGCAGCAATAATTGTGCTAAAGCTCTTTTTCCAACACCCACCGATCGTACTACTTCATTCTTAGTACGATGACCACCAATAACGAGCTCTAAGCCATGGCAAGGGCTATAGCGTTGCCTTCCAGTTGAGTGAGCTCATATGGTGAATCAATTCATTTGAAAAAGAAAGTCAGGTGTAGTTGATTTTCAAGTTGATCTATATATAATATTTTCATGCTCCATTTTTAAAATTTAAATGTTCAAATTACATGCAGTACTTATTCATTGATTAGCATTTATTTATTTTTGTAATTATCATTCATTAATTGCAATTTAATTAGTCAACATTTTTGAATGAAAATGGTTCAATACATATAATAGACTGAACATTAATTATCAAATTAGTAAATTTAAAGGATACAAAAATAAGATCTATTAAATATGATAACAAACTATGCTATTTTGACTTTATCATCATTATTTTATTTTATTTAACTATTTCATGACTTATCCCCTATAAGTTTTTCTTCTTTTTTTCGTATTTAAGAGAGAGAGAGAGAGAGAACTAAAATATGTTCAAAAAAAGATTTTCAAATATAGTAATATTTTTTTTCATTACAGTAAGAGATGAATTGCATAATTTTGAAATCTAAAGAGTGGATTTAAAAAAGGATAGTCAAAGCTACAGAGAAAAATTAATTTATTAAGCGAAGAATCATTATTTTGAAGAAAAATCAATGGAATGAGTAATATAAGTATAATTTATCTTAACATTGTCATTTTAATAATTCGTAAAATTTGACAATCCCTTCTCTTTAATTAGTTGAAAGTTATTCCCTCTTTAATAAGTTTGAAACATCATAATTTTTCCCTAATTAATATCCACTTTTAAAAAAAATACAAATCTGTCATATATACATGGAGATGGATACGAGTGGTCATCGAATCTCCCAATATCCATCAATAACCTTATATCAAACTAGAACAACACCTGCATTTAGGAGAATTTGAGTTGAACCATTTATACTTGTCTAAGTGATGAAATATTCACACAGTTAAAAGTAAACATACTATTTGTTTAAATAATATTATACCACTTAGCATAAAAAATAAATATAATATAACAAAACGTACTTGAGTGCAAATTAAGTGAATCGAGGCCTGTATTACTTACTGTTATTAAGACTTTATTTGTCCCACACAGTACTTAAAAGTCACTGATAGAACAGCCTCCAAATATATAACAATTCTGACAACAATCAAACTAGGCACATCAATTACTTGTTCCGGCGAAATCAAACTAATGGAACTCTTTTTATGATATGATAAGTGTAGTGAGTGTTTTATGTAGCAAATACACATAAAAATGAATGAATGAATTTTGGATTCCATGCAATAGAAAATGAAATGCTTCTTCTAAATGTTGCAATTCTTCACAAAAAGAGCTATTGAATGAGAAGATATAAATGTTGATTATGAAAAACCACACCAATTCACTTAAATGACATGATTATTAAATTCAAGAGTCACACTAATTTAGTCACATCATTTCTAAATGACATGACCATTGATATGAAAGGTCACACCAATTCAAAATTTTCAATTTAACTAAAATAATAATATTTTTATTATTTTTGTCATTTATTTAATTTTTAATTTGAACTCAATCTTCTTATTCAGTACTTTGACAGATTTTGGTGACTATCACCCGATCAAGAAGTTACACCAATTTAGATTTTTTCATTAAACTTAAATAACAATATTTTTAATATTTACATCCTTTATTTAATCTTTAATTTGAACTCATTTTTCTCATTAATTTTTTTTTTTTTATTTCAGTGACTATCACCCAAAAATTCCAACACTTCAAACCCACAAGGGGGTCTCTACCTTATCATCGAAGCAAGACATTTTCATATTTCACTCACATATTCCACTAAATTGGAAGTATTTACAGATCCACTATATATATTTTACTTTGTAAATGTATCATACATCCAATCAAATATATCGTATAGTAGAAAAAATGAAAATAGAGGATACAATTCGATATTCATCATTCAAGTCTTGGACTTTTATGGAATTCTTTTTATATATTGGGTGTGGGTCTTATTTATGCACCCAAAGGTCATAATTAAAACAAATATGCATTTATAGATTCTTTATCAAATGCACATAAAATGTGGTTTAATCATAATTATCAAGTGCATAAGTGGGGCCCAAACACTAGGTGCATACAAGAATTTTTCTATTTTAACACTCTTTTCTTTCTCATAATATATATATATATATATATATTCTCTTGATAAATTCTAACTTAATGAGTGAAATCAAAACCTCAAAAGTCTAAGTTCTTGGGTTCAATTCCCCTATGATGCATGTATGGGTCTTTATTTTTATTTTAATGGTACATTATTGTTCTACTTTAATTACAATTTATTTGTTTATCCATGTAGAATAGTTTGATTGGTAAATGATTTAGTTAAGATATAAGTAGCATTTGGTAGGGGATTATGGGTAGAATTGTATGGTATCCCACCCATAATTATATTTGGTAGAGGTTTTTTTTTCTGCCCTTAAAGCTCAAGCCTGATTTCTAAGCCATCAACTTATGGGATAGCCCATCCTATCCTAGGGTGGGATGCACACTTCATTTCATTAGGGTTGAGTTGATAAGAGTTGTAATTTACTTTATTGCCCTTAAATTTATACAATGGGGCACAAATAAAAAGACTTTTGGGCAATTTTCTTATAATCCATACAAGAAAAACAATACTACCAAATACTCTTTGAAAGCTATTTCACAAATATTGCTACTTGCTACCAAACACAATCGTAATGTAATAGTTTGGTTTGTACTAGGGATGAACATAATTTTTTGAAAACTGCATGAACAACCTGCACCGCACCCACTACAAGAAAAAGCATGATTTTCAGCGGAATTATGCTGAAATCAACACTTTTTGTCCAAATTTTGGTGGATTTTCGGCGGAACTATCTCGCCGGAAAAACCTTCATCGCTTTTTGAATTTCGGCAGAAATTCCATCGAAAATATTTTTTATTTTTTAAAAATAAAGTTCAAATTGTACACAATTGCCGAGCCAATAACTGGAACCCGTGACCTTCACCACACCCTCACGCGCGTGCATGCACATGCCCGAAATTATTCCAAATTTTGGGGTTGGTAGGAGTAAAACCCTCGCCTATTTGTTGACAAAAAACCCCCTTATCATTGGGCTATCATTCTTTTTCTATATATATATGTGATTCAACATTTCAAATAACAACAATAAATAATAATAATATAATTATAATAATTCAAATAATAAGATATTTTTAATAATTCAACAATTTAAAATTTAATATTTTATCATTTTTAAAAATTTTCCGCGGAGTTCCTGTCGAAATTCTATCGAAAAATTTAAATTTTAATATTTTTTAAATATTTTAGCAGAATTTTCCACCAAAAATTTAAAAATTAATATTATGTATTATTATTTTATTTTCGGAGGAATTTTCCTCCTAAAATCTGTCGAAAATTTAAATTTTAATACTTCTTTAATTTTTTTAAAATTTTGACAAAATTTCCTGCCGAAATTCAGCCGAAAATTTTAAAATTTAATATTTGTTTATTTTTCTAAAATTTTGCTATTATGTTTTGGGGGAATATTGGTCGAAAATCACATTTTTTCTTGTAGTGACCTAACCACACCATTCTAGTCCATTTTTTTAGAAGAACTGTGGTTCAATAATTAAGTTCAAAACTATACCACAAAATCAGTTTGATTCTGTTTTTTCTCCAAAGCCACCAAGCTAAACCACTCACATATATTAAATCTACATGTCTAAATTTATCGCTTTATTTAGCTTAAACTCTTTAATGTATAACATGAATTTACTAATCATTTTTTAAATTGTTCTAAATTTCATTAGTTATGATTTAATCATTTAACATTTCAAGTACATTTAATCATTCAATATCTTGATTCCTAGCCCCTCTGAGTCAGACCTACAGGGGCTTGTTTCTTGCTAATTGTTCAGAGTGATATTGAAAATTTGTTGATTGCAGTAAATGAGACTACGATTGTCCTTATACCATAGGAGTAAGGGACATAAAGCATCTCAGAATCCAGGACGACAAACCTTTGCACTGTGTGGTACAAAATAATAATTTTAAAAATAATTTACAATAATAAAATTTAAAAAGAAACTTCTAATAATGAAAGAGTGATATGAATTGATTTCATCTTCACCTATATTATTTTAGGGAAGTGAAAATATATGTTCGAATAAAAATTTATTGATAAAGTAACGGATAATATTATATCGGAGAATTAGAGTACATTTATCCTTGGACGCCTGATTTGTGATAATGCGATAATAGCACATGAAACGCTACATATATTCTTAAAAGAAGACAAAGAGGTCAACTTGAAGAAGTGACAATCCAGCTGGACATGTCTAAAGCTTATGGCAGGGTGGAATGATCATCTTTGATACCAAAAATGAGGAATATGAAGTTTCACCTCAAATGGATTGGATGGATAAGATGATGTCACGCCTAGATCACCTTCCAAGTATGCATCAATGGTGCTATGTCTAAAGACTTCAGGCCGACTAGAGGTCTCAATCAGGGAAATCTGTTGCCATCATATCTCTTTTTGTTGTGTTTAGAAGGATTATCAGGGTTGATTAGAAAGGCCCATGAATGGAACAGTCTAAGGGGACTCAAGATGAATGAGGGGACCCCGATTCACAAATTTATTTTTTTGCCAATGACTTACTCCAGTTCATTAGAGCTGGATAAGGGGAAGTGGTGCAACTATTGGAGGTTCTAAGAGACGATGAGAAATGGTCCGGAAGAAGATAAACCTCGAGAAGACCTCCAGCTATTTTTCATCGCTAATACTTAGACCAATACCTAGGAACTTATTTGCAGATTGCTAAGATGCTTGAACAGTCCTATGGAACGTTACCTTGGACTCCTAATGAATTTCGAAAGGGCTAAGGGGCAGGATTTCCAGTACCTTAAAAAGTATATATGGAAGAATATCCAAGGCGGAAATGGAGAACTCCCTCAGAGAAACTAATCAAAGAGGTAGCGCAGGCCATATCATCTTATGTAATGAGCATCTTTGAATTTCTAGTGACATTTTGTAATGAATTAAATGCCATGTGTAGTCGTTCTCGTGGGGTGAGACTGAAGGGTAAAGGAGGATAGTGTGGGAGTCATCGGTAGGACTTTGTTTACCAAACGCAGGAGAGGTTCTTGGTTTTTGGGATTTTATGTTATTCAATTTAGCTCTTTTGGCAAAACAATCCTAGCAGTTGCTCACTCGAGTAGAGTAGCTAGGTAGCAGAACTCTTCTTGGCTAGTACTGTCATCAGGGGACTTTTCCAAATTGTGAAGCTCGGGGCAGGCTACTCTTTTGTATGGAAAAGCATCATTAAGGGCAAAAAGTGGTTAAAGTAGGGCTTGAGATGACGTATAGGAAATAGGGATTCAGTGCGAGTGTTTGCCGATCATTGGAATCCTGAGAGGTTAGTTCCTACGAGACCTTTTTCGTAAGCTTTTTATAACGAGGTCTGAGTCTCAATATGCATTATTCAAGAAATGGGGACATGGAGCGAAGAAACAATTCACCCACTAGCAGGTGAGCATGGGTTGGAGGTAGTCCGAACAATCTCAATAAATGTGCAAAGAGAGGATTGTGTATATTAAGCGCACAAGACCGCAGGTTTTTATACTGTACGATTAACTTATCGAATGATTCAAGAAAGCCGCAAGGTAGGCACTATTGTAAGCACAGATAAGCCAAAATAGGGATTTACAAGGCTATTTGGTTGTCAAATCTCCCACTAAAAGGTAAAGTTTGGTGCTAGAGGCTAATTTGAGGCTAATAAGAGGCTAAATTCCAGCTCGGTCCAATTTGTGAGTGTAAACCAAATTCTCATGTCTAGAGAATTAGAAGATAGCAAAATAATACAATTTGAATTTCAAAAATTAAATAAAATAATGTGGGTACAATCTCTAATTTTGATCCTCTAATTCTTTCTTCACGAATTTGGGAATTCAAAAACTTACGAAGTGGATTTGGCGGCTTGATCTTCTTTGGACTTGATTTGATCTTAAATAATGTGATTCGTAGGCTTTGCAACTTGATTACAAATCAAGTGTCAAAAATTTTGATGAACGTCACAAAGAACGACATGAACACGATGGACTTGATTTGATGTAAATTTGGGAAGAGCGTCGATTTGTTAGCTTAGTACATTGTCTGTAGATCGAACGTCTTGATTTGGGTGATTTTTGCGAAGAATGCTGGGAACTTCATCTTGATCATCACAGATTTGACTTCAGAGAATTGCAGAACTTCCTCGAATAAAGACTCTTTCTTGTGTCTCTTTTCTTGTTGTGTGTCATTGACTTGTAGAGAAGACCCTTATTTATAGGTGTAGGATATGAATTCTTGTCATATTCAATTGACGAGGTGGCACGATCTGATTGGCCTTTCAATATTTGATAATAAATTACTACCTTGGATCACAAGATGTGATTTGAATTGCCACAATATCAATACCTAGCTTCCTTATTTGTGGCATATAACTTTCATTGCCAAATTTTGGACATGAAAATATTTGATTTAATCACAAATAAAAAATTTTATTTAATTTTGAAATTTAATTGAAATATTTAAAAATATAAATAAAATATAATTTATTATTTTTTAAAAAGAAATACTACACATGTCAATTTATATTTAGCATAAAATTTCAATGCCTACAAATTGCCCCATCGAGACTTGTTCACAAAAAAAAAAAAAAAATGAATCTCAAAATCAATTTTTGGAAAAGTTAATCCAAAGCATCCACTTGAGCTTAGATGGTTTTTAACTTATATCAAGGAGTTTGATTTGAGTTTGTAGATAGTTTATACTCATATAATGGAGTTTCATTTGAGTCTGTAAATAGTTTATACTCATATCAAGGAGTACTTAAACATCAATTTGTAGATAGTTTAAACCCGTATCAAGGAGCCTTCATTTGAATTTGTAGATAATTTATACTCGTATCAAGGAGCCATCACTTGAATCTAAATTTTGTTAGATAGCTTATACTCGTATCAATGAGCCTTCGTTTGAACTTGAATCTATAGATAGTTTATTCGTATCAAGGAGCCTTCATTTGAACTTGAATCTATCGATTGTTTATACTCATGCTAAGGAGCTTTCACTTGAATTTGTAGATAGTTTAAACTTATATCAAGGAATTCACTTGTCTTGCTTCTTATTGGAAGTGCTTTGTGGCTTGGAGTCTAGCAATAGATTTGAATTAGTAAAGGACATTGTCAGTATATCATCAGCTATATGGCATTAGGACAATCAGTCTTAGCTAGAAATTCTTCTTTACTTATCATATTGCATGCTTCATAACCTTGTTTAAGCATCCTTATTGAAGATATAGTTGTGCTCATGTTTGTTGCAACATTGTCTTCTTCGAATGAGATCTTTCATTGTCGAGCTAATTGCATCATTTTGTCTTTGAATACGAAGCAATCATGAATTGGGTGCCCTACTAAGCGGTGGTATTTGCAATACTTTAGATCATCAATCCTCCTAGCTTCATCGGGGTGTTTCATTTCAGGCATTTCAATGGGGTTCGCATCGAGTAGATCATCAAATATGCCAGGGACGTCTGAATTAATGAAATGATACTCTTTTGCTCGCATCTCTTTCAAAGTTAATTTTCTCTATCTTCTATCTTGATTGACATTTCTCTTTTCACCAACCTTGAATTTGATAGGCGTTATGTATGCCACCATGGCTTTCTTTAGTTTGAGCTTCGAGAAAAGACTAGCCCCTTTTGTTGACTTATTATCTGTCTTTGAACTGTTGATGCTCTTGGATGGGTGGCCTTTCAACTCTATGTCATGAGCTCTGGTAGCTAGATCTTCAAATGTCTTAGGTTGTATCCCTTGAAGGATGTACTGGAGGCCCTAATGCATTCCTTGGATGTACATCTCAATAGTTGAAGTCACGAATAGTTGATCTTTGAAGTTGAGACTCAAATTTCTCCAACGATTGATGTAGTCCAGATAAGGCTCTTCCTTCCACTGACGGGAATTGGTGAGTTCAATCATGCTTACTATCCGTCGAGTATTGTGAAAATGGTTGAACTATTCGTGCTCAAGTTGCACCCAATTGTTGATTAAACTTGGCTCTAAGTCAGTATACCAGTCAAACATATTTCCCTTCAGTGATCGGACAAATTGTTTGACCAAGTGATCTCTGTAGGTTCTAGTATTGTTGTATGCCTCGATGAAGTAGGCCATATATTGCTTTGGGTTACCTTTGTCGTCGAATTGCTAAAACTTTGGAGGTTGATAGCCAGCTGGCATCTTCAGGTTATCAATCCTTTGGGTGTATGGCTTAGCGTATAACATAGTTGATTTAGAGCTTCCCTGGAACTTTTCTTCAAGGGTTCCCATGATAAACTCCTTGAATTGGTCAATGCAAATCAATCCATCCGATAAGATTTGTAATTCTTGAGCTGGGGAGTTTCTCTTTTCATTTGCATGTTGCTTCGTAGAAGCTTCGCCTTCATCATGAGCTTCAGGTTGCTTCTCTATGACACGACTGGCCTCAGCATGGTCAAATTTATTCATCAAGTCTTGTTCTTGAACGTGCTTGGCGAGTCCTTCAATGGCCTTTGTCAAGTTTGCAATTTGTTCCTCCAACATTGTTGCATTTGTCACCATAGCGTATGCTACGCTTGAAGAGCTTGTTGTTAAATGAGGAGTGGATACTGTGGACTCATATCCATTATCGTCCTCTGATTTAGCAAGATATGGTGAATTCTTCTTACCACCTTTAAGCAACCAAGCCACAGAAGAGATGTTTGTGGCTTCTTGGACATATTGCTTATGGTCAAGCCAAAACTTTCAACTGCAGCATTTAGAACTATAAAGTTGCGACCCTTCGAACGTTGCGTTATTGTAGGTAGCCACTTGATATTTTGAAAACTTCTTGATGAAAGAAAGGGATAAGAGGTAGAGATGGTCCACTAGGTGTGCCAAAAATCTATAACACAAATTCTCATCTCTATTGAATTAGAAGACAAGAAAAGAATACAAATTGAATTTCAAAATTAAATAAAATAATGTGGGTACAATCACTAATTTTGATCCTCTGATTCTTTTTTCACAAATTTGAGAATTCAAACACTTTTGGAGCTGATTTGGTGGTTCGATCTTCTTAGGACTTGATTTAATCTTTACTAACATGATTCATAGGCTTTGCAGCTTGATTATGAGTCAAATGGCGAGAAATTTGATGAATGTTGTGAAGAATGACGTGAATACCGTAGATTTGATTTGATGTAAATTTGGAAAGAATGTCGATTTGTTGGCATAGCACATTGTCTGCAGATCGAACGTCTTGATTTGGGTAATTTTCGCGAAGAACGTTGGAAACTTCATTTTGATCACTCCGGATTTGACTTTAGAGAATTGCGAGAGTTCCTTGAATGAAGACTCCTTGTTGTATCTCTCTCATTGTTGTGTGTTTTTGGCTTGTAGAGAGGACCCCTACCTTGAATAAAGACTCTTTCTTGTGTCTCGCCATTGGCTTGTAGAGATGACCAATACCTTGAATGAAGACTCATTCTTGTGTCTCTCTTCGTGTTGTGTGTCATTGGCTTGTAGGGAGGACCCTTGTTTATAAGTGTGAGAGGTGAATTCTGACCATATTCAATTGATGAGGTAGCACTATCTAACTAGCTTTTCAATATTTGGCAACAATTTATTGCTTTGATCGCAAGATGTGATTTGAATTACCACAAAATCAATATCTAGCTTCCTTATTTTCGACATATCACATTTATTACCAAATTTTGGACATGAAAATATTTTATTTAATCACTAATGAAATATTTTATTTAATTTTGGAATTTAATTTAAAAGATTCAAAAATATAAATAAAAATATAATTGATTATTTTTTTAAAAAAATATTATAGATGTCAATTTATACTTGGCATAAAATTTCAATGCCTGCAGCGAGCTTAGGGGACCATTGAAATGGTTGCGTGCAAATTACATTGCCAGGGGTGGAAATTGAGGATCATCTTCCGGCACACCTCAATTTCCTTTTACACAGGTGGCGAGACCTCAATCAGTGGTCAATATATTTTCGGCATTAGTTTGAAAACGAGACAGCAAGATGGTGAATTATTTAATGCTAACGTGTTGGCGGATATGGTGGCTGCAGAATAGATTCTATCTCCAAGCATTTTTTGGGGGGTGCAAGAGTGGGTGGCTGCTTATTATTATGAATATTAGGAAGCTTGGGCAACGACTGGAGGCTCAAAATAACTAATCCACGGTGTGAATAGTGGACTCTGCCACCTAGTGAATGCGTGAAATTGGACGTGGATGCTAGGGTGAATGTGGAGAAGGGATCGATTGGGTATGGAATGGTGGAACTTTTCCAGGCTGTCAAGAAGGCTTCTATATTAGGACTTTATTGAAGGCCTCAAGTCCCTACAATTATATCATATCAATCTATATAGCAGTTGGCTGCGTTCATATCTCACTCTTAGGCTTTGCTTGAGCAAGTGAAGGAATTGGAAAGAAATTTTCAGTACCTTGTTGTTTTCACACATGTTAGAAGATCATCTAATAGTGTGGCACATATTTTAGCTCAATTTTCCTCTTATAGCTTAGCCTTTTTCCGTAAATGTGTGTGTGTGTGGGGGGGGGGGGGGGGTTCTAAAGTGTATTCGTGGTCTTTTGTATTGTGACTAGTTATAAGTGGAGTAATATATGCTCCGAGCCACTTAGTTCCAAGGTTTTTCCCATCAAGAAAAATATTACATTATGTACGTACTAAAATTTTAATATTTTATATTATGCTAAAATCTTAAAAAGATTTGTAGTTACTTAATATTAACTTTTTAAGTTTGATTTATGTAAAGTTGCATTCCATCTATTAGTTGTATGGTCTCCATAAATATACTCTTTATACATTTTATTTCAAAAATTTTGTTGCAATGCGTTCATTTTTTTTTTTTTATATAATTCAAATGTTAGAATATTATAATTTTATTTTGTCTAATTATTTTTTTATTATTTAAAATTGCTAAATTGCACCGAAGCGCCCTGAACCACTTTAAATTGCAAATTCGATTTTGGTTTGAAAAGTTGCAATTTGAAATAATCAAACTCGAACAACCATCACTCCCAATTTGTACTTCACAAGATATAGATATAATTGAATCAGTGAATGGTATCTACCCAAAAAAAGTGTGACTAATTTATTTATTTATTTTTTTAAATATATTTTCTTTTCCTTTTTAATTTTCGAGCCATCAACTAATATTGTTCACGGTCATGCTCTCTCTCTCTCTCTCTCTCTCTCTCTCTCTCCTGATTTTCATTTTAATCTTCCCGGCGAATCCTAACTCACACTACCTACGTACCAACCCAAAGAAAAAGGCCCCAAAGAGGGAAAAGAAGAAAATAAAAAAAAACACTAAGTAGAAAAACCCACCATGGTCCAATCCCCCTTTCACCCACAATACATTCCAACCTTTGAGTCTTTCTTGCAAGCGCTACCACCAGAAAAGTGGGCCTTTCTTGCTTCCCCTTCACTTTCGCCGAACCCAAGAGTAGTATTTATTGGCAGTTGTACTAGTTTTGTGTAACGTTCGGAAAAATTAGGAGAAGAAACTAGCAATTAAACTGGGGGCCAAGGGGGTAGAATTGGCCTCGAAAATTCAATTGTAATATTGAAATCTTTACAAAGAGAAATGGGGAAGAACTAGAGAGATAAACGATAGAGATTACACAAAAATCTCCATTTGTTTCTTCTAAACTCTGAGAGAGTATATAAGCTTGCAAATAATAATCTCAAACGTATTATGTACCAGAAAAGTTGCTATAACATAGACTAGCACTTTTACTAATGAAAACGTATTTTATTTTCCACGTTAAATTGCTATTCTGCATGCCCGCTCTATAAATGATCCTTCACACTTTTATTTCTTAAAAATATCATATGCTTGATAAACCTCCGGTCGCTTGCTAAAACGGGGCATTTTTGTTAAATAGCCCTCAAGTTTTAATCTTTAAGTAGATATCCTTTTTGTTTGTTAACTCTAATTGATCATTCAATTAATCTCAAATGAGATTTGGATAAATATTGGTCTAACTTTTAGATTTTATATTTTAACCCCTAAAACCAAGTATATTGCGGCTTGAACCAAATTATTCTTAGGGAAAATTACACTGATTACCCCTGGGGTTTGGCCAATTTACAAAAAACTCCTTACTTTTTCAAAAATTACCAAAAACCCCCTAAGATTCTATCCATATTACAAACTTATTTCAATTTTCGATAATACTCCTTCTCTTTTTTTGGGTGATTTACACTAACCACCCTGAGATTAGGTTAATTTACGAGAAACCCCCTGTAGTTTCAAAAATTACCAAAACCCCCCTGAGGTTATACCAATATTACAACTAGCACCTACTTAGGTTGACTTATCAACAATATTAATTTTTTTCCCTCTATAATATTGCTATCATAAAATTTTCATGTAATAGATTTGAAAAAAAAAATGTAATTACGTATTCAAATAAATATTCTGAATTCAATGTTATGAATTTATACTAAATATACATAATATTTGCTAAATTTATATTTGAGAAAAATATAATTATATGCATCGTATATATCCATAATGTGAAATGAGAAATATAAACATTGATTGAAATAAAAAATTGAAATTAATTAATGCACTTGAAAACTTTATTTGGCTTGAGGACTCTAGCTCATTTCTCTTAAAATTTACTCCGTATTAACGATAATATGACGTACTTGATGTGTTGGTAGATGCTTTTAATTTATTAAATTCAGAATATTTATTTGAATAAATGATCACATTTTTTTTTCAAATCTATTACATGAAAATTTTATGATAACAATATTATAGAGGGAAAAAAAAGAATTAAAATTGTTGATAAGTCAACCTAAGTAGGTGCTAGTTGTAATATTAGTATAACCACAGGAGCTTTTTGGTAATTTTTGAAACCGCAGGGGATTTTTCGTAAATTAACCTAATCTCAGGGTGGTCCGTGTAAATCACCCAAAAAGAGGAAAGGGGTATTTTCGAAAATTAAAATAATTTTGTTATATTAATATAACCTTAGGGGGTTTTTGATAATTTTTTAAAAAGTAGGGGGTTTTTCGTAAATTAGCCAAACCTCAACGGTGGTCAGTGTAATTCACCCTTATTCTTATGATCAAAACCCTCTCTTCTCATTTCTCTGATAACCTGCAATTTCTTTGGGTAGTTTTTCCTCCAATTTGTAGTCGAAAGAAAATTGAGTTGCATTGATAGAATATGTTGTATAACCTTGAAGGTATTCATTGCAAGAGGAAGGCAAATTGTACAAGAGTTTCTTCACAAAAGAGATATAACTACTCCAGGTAAGAACCCATTTTTGTGATTTTTATACTCAATTTGAGTAGTACATTCGGTACCGAGCACCATTAATGCATCATTTCATAACTATTAATTCAATAGTTAGGTTGGTAGGTTTTTGAGAATCCACTATTAATGGTGATCCCGTGCACAGTGAAGTGAAATAGTTAAAACCTGTCTTTTAATCGCTTGATCGACCAGATGATATCGATAAAGTGATTTTTCTGTGATCGATTGATCGATCGTCTTATATCCATTAAGAGATCTTTTGTTGTATGTGATCGATTGATCGACCATATGATATCGATCAAGCGATCTTTCTATGATCAATTGATCGACCATATTATATCGATTAAGAGATCTTTTGTTGCATGTGATCGCTTGATCGACCATATAATATCGACTAAGTGATCTTGTGTAAATGGTCGATCGCTTAATCGGCCATTTTACATCGATTAATCGATCTATTTGTGATTGATTAATTGACAATTTTTTGTCGATTAAGCGATCTTTTGTTGTCTGTCGATCGATTAATCGACCATATTATATCGATTCAGTGATCGTTTGAAATCGACATATTTTCTCTTTTTTTATTTATTTTTTTTTTGTGCTCGTGATAATTTTGCATTTCTGTTATCTTATAATATAGGTACTTTGTCGGCCGCAATTATGCCGGAAGAATTTGTTATAAGCGTTGAATATGGCGAGCGGGAAGAAATAGAGGGTTGTTGGAAGAGGACTGGGAAATGCAAAGTAAAGAGACCACTTGTTGTTACTAAAGAAATTTCTTTCAATAGCTTGATTGATAAAATTATTGAGAAGGGGCAACTAAGTTGTTCACGGGTTGATGTTAAGGTGAAGTATATGATAACAAAAGTACCTCCTCCACCATACATAATACATCCAGCTGAAATAAAGTCAGACGATGATTTGAAGGTATACTTTACTGATGTTGCTAGTGAGGTTGGAGACCAATTCTAAAAGTGTCTGTGTTCAAGTCGTAGATTGATGGTTTCAACTTTTACAATGATGACAATTATTTAAACAATGAAAATTCAATATTTAGTTGTACATCAGTAGGTGATAATGACAATGTGGAGGAACAATACACAAAGGAACTTCCTCACAATGACATTATGTTCCACAAAGATGTCACTATGAATCAAGAACTACATCAAGTGGATTTTGATATCGCAGAAGAAACTATTTTTAGAGAAAATGTTTCTGAGGGAATGGGAAAGAGCGTGGTAGGAAGTCAATCATGGCATGCGTTTGACGATATGTCTGAGTTTCATATGGGGTGTTTGTTTAATAACAAAGCTGAAGTGGTGAGAAAAATTCAACTCATTGCTGTGAAAGCAAAGTTTGAGTATTCTGTCAAAAGATCTAACAAATCATTATATGTTTTAGCATGTGTGAGCCCAAGTGGTTGATTCGCTATTGTAAGTACATGAATTCAGAGAAATTTATTGTCAAGAAATATATTAGTGAGCACACATGTGGTTTGGAGCATATATCAGACCAACATCGCCAAGCATCGGCCAATCTCATAGGCAAATGCGTTAAAGAACAGTTTGTCAAAGGGGAAGGACTCTTACCTAGTGGAGTGAAGAGTTATGTAGGAAAAAAATTAGGATGTTCCGTAAGTTATTGGAAATGTTGGAGGGGGCAACAACTTGCAAAGGATTTTGTAAAGGGAACAACAGAGCATGGGTATGCAGTTCTTGAGGCTTATCACTACATGTTGGAGTCAGAAAATACCGGAAGCAAGACAGATTTGGTGGTGGACTCTAAAAATCAATTTCAATATTTTTTGTAGCCTTTGGCCAATGCATACGTGGTTTTTCATTTATGAGAAAGGTAATAGCTATTGATGGATGCTTTTTGAAAGGAAAGCATGGCGGTACATTGCTAGTGGCCACTACACAAGATAGTGAGAAGCATATTTATCCCATTGCATGGGTTGTGGTCAACTCTGAGAATGACTGTTCGTGGGAATGGTTTCTCAAAAATCTAATAGATATAATTCCTGATAGTCACGAGATATGCATAATATTCGATAGACACGGCTCTATCAAGAAGGCTGTGAAACGTGTTTAACCTTTAACACATTATGGGTATTGCATGAAACACATTACAGAGAACTTGAAGCAAAAGTTTAGGTACGGTGATGTCCTTAATCTATATTACTTGGCAGCTAAATCTTACACAATTGATGAGTTCCAAAAACATTTCACACAAATACGCCAACTTAAAAGTAAAGTGGTTGACTACCTTGAGAACGATATTGGCTTTGAGCGTTGGAGTAGAGCTTATTTTCCTGGTAACAGGTATAATATTATGACGACTAACATTGCGGAGTCTATCAATTCAAGACTTCTGACCGAAAGGGAATTTCCAATTGACGCTCTTTTTGATGCAATCCAACAAATCTTGTCAGAGTGGTTTTGTGAGCGTCGTATGGAGTTGGTTAAATGCAATACACGATAGGCTCCAACAAAAGAAAGTAAACTTCGTGATAGTTTGAAAAACTTAGCATCTCTTGATGTTGTACAACTCAACGTGCATGAGTACCATGTGCGTGGCTACGATCCGAATGTTGTTGTTGATCTTAACAATAATCGATGTGGCTGTAAAGTATTTGATATTGATAGGGTCCCATGCCCTCATGCCATAGCTGCTTTTAGACATAAGATTTTGCCTGATTTTGGTATGAGATTGTACTCAGCCTGCTCTTCTGCACATAGGTCTGATGCGTTTTTGCATGCTTATGTGAAAACAATCTATCCTATTCCTCTGGAAGATTTGTGAGTGGTTCCTGAATGGATAAAAGATATTATCATTGAACTTCCTCATTTGAATCTATTAAAAGGCAGGAAAAGAGTCAAGAGGATCCCAACTGCTTGTGAGGATCCCAACTGCTTGAAGAACAAGTGTGGACGATGCAATAAGCCAGGTCACAAGAAAAGAACCTACAAAGAAACAATTGGGGATAACTAAAAAGTGTGGATGTTAGCATTTGTAGTTTATGATTAAGTTTATGCCCATAAATATCAATACATTTATTATAGGGAATTTCAAGTTTATCATCAATCTTTTTGATTCAAATTCTTGTATATATATATATATATATATATATATATATATCATTACAATTCAAACAGGGAAAGTCGCACAAGAAAGCAAAAAAAAAAAAAAATCCATCCATCGACGTGTACAACTGATCAATCGATATAGTAATCGATCAATCGACAAAAACTATCGATTGATCGATATCATCACAACTTGTATTCTAGCCAATCTCATAAGCCCAAGCCTAAAAAACAAAAATAAAAATAGCTACGCGACATGGAATATCGATCAATCGACATAATTGACATCGACAAAATTGCTCAATCGACATGTAAATCTATCAATCGACTATAAAGGTCGATCAATCGAAACATGATAATCGATCAATCGACCAATCTCATAGGACCAATTTCGTGACACAAACACACACACACACACATATATATATGTATATCTATATAATACATATCTAATCATATAATATATATATCTACTATGACATATATATACTATTGTTATATGTACAGTGTACTTAACGTATATATAATACATATCTAATCATATAATGTATATATCTAATATGACATATATATACTATTGACATATATACACTATATTTGACATAATATATATTGCTTGACATATATACTATTGTTGTATATACATGATCACTTGTATATACAACATATATAGTTTGTTCCATACTTGACATATACATAATACATATATATCTAGTCATATATATAATATGACATATATCTACTATAAATATCTAATCATACTATAAATATATATATATATATATATATATCTAATATGACATATATATACAATTGATATATATAATACATATCTAATCATATAATATTTCAAGTCTTATAGTTTTCGCTTGATCGATTATCTTGATCGCTTGCTCGATTACTAGTTTGTTCCTGCCTCTTGTTGTGATAGCTTGATAGATTATATGGATCGCTTGCTCGATTATTGGTGTGTTCTACATAATATTCCAAGTCTTGCTGTGATCGCTTGATCGATTATATCGATCACTTGCTCGATTATTGGTATGTTCCACATAATATTCAAAGTCTTGTTGTGATCGCTTGATCGAATATCATGTTCGATTGATCGATTGGCATGTTTGCTTGATCGATTATTATGATCGCTTGATCAATATCATGTTCGACTGTATTACCGTACATCCAGCATCTAAAGAAAAAAACAAGAGACCTCACGTAACAAAAATGTGTAGTATATACAATAGATTTTTCTTCATTTATTTTTCTATGCTTATTTGTGTTTACATGTATGTGTTCCTTTTACTGTTTTTCCATTTTCGGCTGGGAATAACTATTTTGCACCATTTCGTTTCAGGAATAGGGTATGCACTTGCAAAAGAGTTTCTGAAAGCAGGAGCTAATGTCATTATATGCTCCAGATCAGGTACATGGCTTATTTTCATTATATATTTGTATATTATGTGAAGTCTTGATATGTTTGCTTAGGTTATTTTTCATATTTACTAATTCAACAATATATCTTATTGAGTTTTACCTTTTTCTGTTTGGCATCTTCAGTAGTATGTCAAAACAAGTTTTGTCTTAGCTTCAACTGATTTTCTTTTCCCTTTTTTTTTTCTCTTTTTTGGCTGTCATTTTATTTGTGTTGCATTTACTAGAAACACAAATTTAACCATCGCATCTTGCTCATGACTTTTATAGAGGAACAAGTGAAACATGCTATTGAGAACTTATGGATGGAATCAGGGAAGCAACATGTGTGGGTAACTACTTCACAACTTCATTATACTTTACATTTTTGGTGTTGTATCATTGTTCCTGCTTTTTACATCTCATAAGGGGCCACGTAATCATATACTTAGAGGGTGTTTGGCTAAGCTTATAAGCTCTTCAAAACATCTTATAAGATATTTGAGAGCTTATAAGGTGGTGCAAAGTGTTTGACAAAAATTTTGGAGGAGGAGCTTATAAGCTCCTTAAATAAAATGTTTAAGAGCTTATTAGCTCTTTTTTAAAAAATAACGAGGTGACAACTTATTTTTTAAGATCTATCAAGCTCATTTATTTTCAACCAAAATAATTACAATATTGTCATTACTAACACCTTATAAGCTATTCCCTTTTCTTATTTATCTAAACACTTTAATAATATGTTTTTAAAATAAGATTCAACATCTTATAAGCTCTTAAAATATCTCATAAGATGTAGGAGGTTATGAGATGTTTTAAATAAGTTTAGCCAAACACACTAGGCACCATCTTAATCAATCTACAAGCCTAGAATTGACAGACTTTAGGTTTAGACCTTGTTCTTTATTGAATCAAATTAAGCCCTAGGCAGAGATAGAACTAGGAATTTTTAATTTCTTTTATTTTTTATTTGGAGGGGGGGGGAAGTATTTTGAATTTAAATTAGAAATATACATATAAAATATAGCTTTATATAAACTTAAGGGTGGCCCCCGAGCTCCATTCCTGCTAGCGTCCTCTCACACAACACTTACATAAGCTCACATGAAGGTAAATAAATATGTATAGATTTGGTGTGTATATAAATATATACACACATATATATATATATATATATAATATGCAATATTTGTATTCATGTCATTAGTTCTTCCTTGTTCAGGGTACCAAGTGTGATGTTCGAGAAGGGGAGGATGTCAAGAACTTAGTCCTTTTGCACAAGAAAATCTTAAATACATTGATCTATGGGTACTTCCTCGTCATGCTTCAACCTCATTTAAATATAGCATCTCCAATAGCTAGTCTGATACCTTAACCCTTTTAAGAGGCACCTTATTATTATGATCATTTATTGTTATTATTATTATTATTATTATTATTAATTTGGATATTTTTGTACAACCCTAACTAGTTAAATGTCTTTTTTGCCATATTAAGTGCCATTAATGATAAGATTATAAGATATGGATAAGACATGATCTCATAATATTACATAAGGTATGATTACATAATAAGATTACATAACATGATTATATAAGATAGTGTACATGTGTTTCAATCTTACTTAGGGTAACACATACTTGTATGGTTGATTTTAAAAGAAGAACCACTTGTTATCATCATTACTTAGACTAACACATAATCTTATGTAGGATACAACTCACGATAAGTAGGGTAACATTTGTATGGTTTATATCCACATTTGTGTGTGAAAGCATTCAATACACTACTTATTTGGAAGATTTCATTAGATGTGAAGATAAAGCTTAATAAAATAATTCTATTTCTTTCTCCAACTATTCTAAATAGGGGTTTTGGTTCCCATTTTCATCAATATACACAAATACACCAACACACTTATCACACAAACACACACGGTTATATACATATATATGTAGATATTACTCTCTTTTAAACTCCTCTTCACATATACATACACATACACCACTACAAGAAAAACTATTTTTTGTGACCGATTTTGTGATCGATTTTGGCTTAAATAGGTCACAAAAATAGTTTTGTGACTGAATCTGTGACCGAATAAATCGGTCATGAAAACCTTGGTAACAGTTTTTTTTGTGACTGAAGCTGTGACCGACTATTTTGTGAACAAAATTTCGGTCACAAAATGAAGGGAATAGTGACCGAAAATTCGGTCACAATTTAATTCCATCTGTGACCGAAATTTCGATCACTATTTATTTCATTTTGTAATCGAAAATTCGGTCACTGTACCTTTCATTTTGTGACCGAAATTTCGGTCACAAAATTTTAATCAATCAATTTAAATTTAATTCATTTTGTGACCGAAATTTCGGTCACTATACCTTTCATTTTGTGACCGAAAATTGTGACCGAAATTTCGGTCACAAAATTTTAATCAATCAATTTAAATTATATTTGTGACCGATTTTTCGGTCACAAATTTGCCTCAAAGAAGATAGGTTTTTGTGATCGATTTTTCGATCACAATTCTACTTAAAGAAGATAGGATTTTGTGACCGATTTTTCGGTCGCAAAAACCTATCATATTTGAGGCGAATTTGTGACCGAAAAATCGGTCACACAATCCTATATTCTTTAAGTAGAATTGTGACCGAAAAATCGGTCATAAAAACCTATCATATTTGAGGCGAATTTGTGACCGAAAAATCGGTCACAAAATCCTATATTCTTTAAGTAGAATTGTGATCGAAAAATCGGTCACAAAATCCTATCTTCTTATGCGAAATTGTGACCGATTTTTCGGTCACAAAAACCTATCATATTTGAGGCGAATTTGTGACCGAAAAATCGGTCACAAAATCCTATCTTCTTTTGCGAAATTGTGACCGAAAAATCGGTCACAAAAACCTATCATATTTGAGGCGAATTTGTGACCGAAAATTTCATTTTTGCCACCGATTTGGCAGTCACGAAAATATTTTCATTCTTTTCTAAAATCGGTCACAAAAGTGGTCACAACTCTCCATTTTTTGTGACGGAATGAGTTCGGGCACAAAATTCGGTCACTAAAAATAGTTTTTTTAGTAGTGCACATGCACATACACATACACATACACATACGTATATATATATACAAATATCTCAATATATATACTTATTTTTGAAAATAGTAAGATAGCTTATATTCATACTCTTATATTATGATATTCATACGATCACACTTATTGCCCAATCCCTGAAGTCCTGAATATCATAGAAACTCGAGTAGATTCCAGTAAGTGGTTTCTTCCCTCTATTTATTTTATAAACATATGTTTTTCTTAAATTTACGTCTTGTTTGGGAAAGTTATTTTCTTATGTAAAAAGTGGATTTGAGCATGCTATTTTATGAATTTTCTCTATGTAAAGTTAAAAATTATGTTATGTTGGGCTATATGTGTATATATGATCATGCTCTAAACACTTGAAATTCTATTGGTAGGAACGAGTTTCGAAATTTTTGACCATGCTACGGGGTACAATAGCAATTTCTGAACCCACTTAATGGGGGGTTGTAGTTAAGGCCTCCTACGGGTAATAATAGTAGTGTCCGAACTCACATAACGGGATTATAGTTAGGGCTTGATCAAGTTGCCCAATAGAGATTTCGAATATTCTTGAGTATGGATATATAAATGAATATGTTTGATTCTGCTTTGTTATCTGTTCTGTAATTGGAAGGTGTAAAACTTTGATTTTGAAACTTGTCTGTTTTACAAATAATATTTTAAGGTTATATATGTATGTAATTTGCTTGAATCCGATAGAGGGTCAAGAGATCCCTTACTGGGCGAGTGTCACTCACACCACTAATAACCATTTTGCAGAGGATAATATCAAGAGAGTTGGCGAGGACCAATTTTGGGGTTGGTGACCACTAATTAGTTTTGCTATTTTCTTTTATGACTCTATCTAGCAAAGCTATTATAGCTTAGTCTTTAATAAATCTTTGAATTGGAATTGTAATAGTAGCTAGGGTTATTATTGTTTTTGCTACAATGTTCGACTAAGGTTTTAATAAATATTTTATGGTTTTAGTGTTTTTTGATTTCCTTGGCTTAGTGCCGTGTCCTAGATTTGGGGCATGACATCTAGTCTTCTAGATGAACTATTTTGTTGTTCTCTCTTACCCTGTGTTCAGAATGGTACAGATAAACAATGCAGGTTCAAATGCATATAGTTACAAACCATTGGTGGAGGCATTTGATGAAGATCTAATGTGATGTCCTCTTATTATTTATCTTCTTATTTTATACACATATATTTATTAATTTATTTATTTACTCAAGGACTTCATTTTCTATGCAGTGAAGTTGTGTCTACAAATACCCTTGGTTTGATGATATGTTGCCGCGGGGTACATAGCATCTCTATGGATATACGCCAAGTTTAAAGATCAATAGCAATTTATCAATTTATGGATATATGCCAAGTATAAAAGATGGTCATATCTTTTGATATGTTGCCGCGAGGTACATAGCATCTCTATGTGTTAGAGATATATGTCTTTCCTCTCTATCTCTATCGGCTTAAGTTTTTAAATAATCCAACCATTTAATATGGTATCAAAGTCAAGCTAAATAAGAGGTTCCGTTTTCAAATCTTACCCCACCACTTATTTAAGAAAAAAAGTTTCTTGTACAAGACTTCACCAAAAAAATCAATAAGACATATATATATATATATATATAAATGTCTGCATGTGGGGGGGCATGTTAGAGAATTTGAATATCTAATGTTTCGCCTTTTGAAAAGCTTAAGCTTTTAGATGTCAGTCATCCAATTGATGGATTGGTCCTTCTCTAATGCATGATTGTTGTAGGCAATAAATATGATGGAAACACAACCACGAGATGGTCATATCTTTAACATTGATGGAGCCGATTAAGATTGCACAAGATCATCTATTCTAAATTGTATTTTATCTCCTATTCCAATTTATGGATATACACCAAGTATAAAGATGACCAAGTGTATAATTAAGGAAGTAATTATATACACTTGACATAAATGTGAATTATGCAACAGGAAATGAAACACCATTTTGCAATAGAAGATCCTATCCAAGTTCAAATGGAAGACCAACTCCAAGGCCTGATTTGACTGTTTTCTATTTCTGAATTTATTCACTTTTTCTATTGTCCTTTAATGTCTTCTATAATTATACCATTCTGCACATAAATTGTCCAGGATTCACATATACTGGAACCCGGGCGGAGGAAGCCCAATTTGTAGGAGGCCCATAGCGGTTCCCCTCACTCAAAAGATGGACCAAGTCCAAACTCTATCTGCCCAGAGCCCACATGGATAAAAGCTAAAGTGCTTATTCTCTCAATGACTAAACCTACGTATTAGGCCCATGGTTATCTTAAAAATACTAATTACCCTAGAGATTTGGTGAACCAACCCTTAACCAATCTCTTAAAAATTTGCCTTTCCCTGATTAAGAGGAAGCAACCTCAAGGAGTCATTAGGCAGACGATTCTAGGCCTTCACTATAAAAAGGTCATTGCCTCTCATTTGGTAAACATGTTCTAACTTGAAATCTCTAAGCACTCTACTACCTACACTCATTCCACTCACTCAAGCTTTGCAACCAAGCACATATTGAGTTCAAAACACTCATTTACACGCAGGATTTCCTCACTGTCTTTCCCGTTTTATTTTACATTCATTGCAATTTTTGTTTTTTTTTTATAAAGCACATACTTATTTAATTCAGTCAAGTGCTAAAGCTTTTTTGCATATTAGATCCCCTTCATTAATAGGTCCTTCCTCCCAAAGCACAATTTCAATGATTTCCCTATGCTTAACCATTCCCTTCTACAAATTTTCTAATCGTCTAAAATTTGGTACACATCATATATATATATATATATATATATGTGTGTGTGTGTGTGTGTGTGTATGTGTGTGTGTGTGTGTATGTGTGTGTGTGTGTTGAAATAGGTAAACACATTAAAGATATAAAATGTAAATTAAAAATTATCTAATCATGAAAATAATATATAAAAACTTATAAAATACACAAAAAAAAATATAATAGTCATATTTACTATGAAAAATATAACAATGTTTATATATTCTTTGTTTTAATATATATATATATATACACACACACACACACACCAAAAACACCCCAACCCCACCCCACCTAACCTAACCTCGTTATTGTTTGACAATAGGGAAAAGAAAACACATACTTACACACATCGAGTCACAAACCTATAAAATCAATCAATAGATTTTAGATGAATCATTAAATAAAATATATGATTGGGTTACCCATTAAATTGAAAAAAAATTCTATTAAAAAAATTGAGAAAACAAACGGTTGGAGATCGCACAACAATTTCACCATCTTCAGTCACTTTTTGTGGGATCTGCAGCCATTTGTTTTCTCAAGTTTTTTCAATAGAATTATTCTCAAACTCATAGGCAATCCAATTATTTGTTCAATTCAAAAATTTATCCAAATATTATCAATTAATTCTGATTGTGTGTGCATGAATGTGTGTGTTAGTTAGCAAAATTGGCTAGAAATTTTGAATTTGTGGTCGGTGGGATGTAATGTGTCAAAAATTTAATTTCTACGGTAGTAATTTTGAATTTAATTTTTCTATAATACTAAATGCGGACGGAGCTGGGTTCCAAGGTTTTAAAAATCGGACCAGACAATCGGACGAGACAGTCGGACTGCCAACCGGTCCACAAAACAACCCGAGTTGAACTTGAAAACCGAAAGAATTGCAAAACCGCTCTGTTTTTTGAAAACCGTTAAACTATAGTTGGACCACTAACCATGAGAAGCAATACTGGGCCACTTGAATCGGTCAGGTCATTGAAACTTCAAAATTGACGGACATAATCTTGCATTTTTTCTAATTTCTCTTTAATATCTTGCATGTTCCTCCATTTTCTCTCCTATCTATTCTTCTCTACTCTTCAAATGTTAATATTCAAAAAGTTTCTTTAAAGCTAAACTTCATTCCACATCTACAAATTGCTTTCCAAGTAATGTATTTGTCCCTTTTCTTTTTTACTTTTCAATTTTTCTTAGTAATTATTCACTTTTCCTGATAATATAATGGGAATTGTTGGCTTGAGAATTTTTAGTAGCTAGAAAGGGTTTTTTCATTGACTATTGATCTTTTCTTTTTAAATTTTTAAGGTTTGTTATTTCATGTAAATATATTTGATTTAAATAATTTATAAATATATTTCATTTAAATAGTAAGAGTGAACATTGAAAATGAAAAAAAAAGAGTTAGATTTTAAGAATACTTTAACTATTTTTATATATTAATAGTTATTTTAAATATAATTATGACTTCATCGGTCCAACCGCGGTTGGCCCAACGGTTGAATCAGTGATTCATAATTCAATTGATTTTCCAATTCAATGAATGATCCGGATTTTAAAACATTGTTGGGTTGTATGGGAACAAAATAAGTTTTTTTCTCTAGAGCGGCTTATGCAATTGTAGTTACATCTAACAATCCCTTGCATCTTGGCATTTTCTTTTCTTTTTTTTGTCTTTGTAATGTTTTGGTATTGTTTGGGCTCAAAAATAAATTTTTGTTCAAATTCAAGATGGACCAATTTAGGCCATGCTGAACTAAAATAAAAGGGACCCAAGCCATTCCGAAACGGAATAAGACTGGCATGTGCTAAGGTCAAGGCCAATATTTTATTTATAGAAAGCCCATGACCCAATCGGCCAAAGGTGAAAATTAAAAAAAAAAAATCAAATCAAGATTAACCCTTATATTTAGGGGTTGTTAGTATAAAAAATAACAAATGGCTAAAAATAGATATTTTTATAACTAAACATATCAAAAATAAAGGTCATGTGGTGCTTAAACTTTCAAAATTCAAACAAGGTGGCATAACTGTCATATCCAAAAAACGAGGACCACCGTTCATTTTGAATGGTCAAGCTGAATAATTCAATTTGACTCCAAGAATAAAGAAAAGCGGTTGCAACCTCAAGTTTATAAAAGGGAGTCGGATTCATCAAACACAACAAATCCACTTCAATCAACAACAACAACAACAACACTTTGATCAAGAAGTCTACACTTATTTGATTCTTTTGGCTCAAATGAACCAAGATTAGTTTAGTTCCTAAGTAAAAAACCGTTATGCGAGTGTTCATAGATAGGGATGGCAACGGGTCGGGTCTGGTACGGGTTTGGTCAAACTCAAGACCAGACCCGTGAGGTATTTTTGGACCCGGGACCAGTCCCAGACCCGACGGATCTTGGACCCGCCTCGATCCCAGTGGGTTGGATCCATTGAACCCGTCGAGTTCTTAAACCCATCCAAACCAGCCATGCGTACCCGAAAATAATTGTAATTAGTATCAATTTTGTTGTTCTTGAAATTAACTGTAATTAATTAACCAGAAAAATAATTAACAAAAAAAAGTGACATAATACAGCCTTAGCAGTGACATAATTAATTAAGTAACAAAAAAATAGAAAGTAACTGTAAGTTTATAATTATATTAATTATATAAAATGACAATGTAATAGATTATATAAATAAGCATCATTAATATAAGTCGGCATCTATCTTTTAATTTGAACATAATTTGCTTTTAATATTATTTGAAATTATCTCAATTAGATCTCATCAACCATGTTGCATATGTTTCTGTGTACACATTTTACATCTCATCAACCATGTTGCATATGTTTCTATACAAAGAAATAGTCACAAAAAAAACAAAAAAAAATTACAACTTTAGGTGGGCGGTGGGCGCGACAGCGAACGTTGATTGGGGGGCGGGCGATGGGTGACGCTGCTGCAGGGGCGCGGGCACGTCAACTCAGAGGTCGCCGACTGTTGTTACTGTTGCGGCTACTGTTGGACGTGGGCGTGGCGGCTGTTGGGTGCGACGGTGGGCGGCAGGCAATGGTTGTTAGGCACGACGGTGGTGGGTGGGCGGTGGAAGTGAAGAAGAGTCGAGAGAGAAAAGAGATTGAGATTGTGAGAAGAAAGGGAAACCTAGATCTAGATCTATGTTCTTGAAAGAAAATAAAACAGTTTAAGAGTGTTTTTTTTATTATACTTATTTGTATATTAAAAATATATTATATATGTATATATGGGTCGAGTTTATGTGGACTTGAGACCCTAACCGAACTCGCACGGGTCTAGATTTTTATACCCAAAACCCGCCCGGTGACCCGTTTCTCAAGTCTAAACCCGGCCTGAGCGGGTCGGATCCGAGTCAGGGGACCCAGCAAACCCGGACCCATTGCCATCCCTATTCATAGTCATGCCCATTTGACTTAAAATGAAATTATCAATGTGTACACTTCGTCATGTCAAAAAATTGTAGCCATTACTCGCCCGGGTTGGGGCCTATTTGGGATGAGATATCGATGCGACCAAATGGTATCCCGCATTCATGTCGAACTCATGCATGAGGAGGTGTAGCTAAAGTTATCAATACTCATAGGGTAGTATAATTTTTTTAATGCATTCAATTATAGCCATCGTACAGAGTCATCAATGCGTCTTTTTTGTAGTCAAAGTTCCTGGCCATCTTTCAATACATTTAGGTTGTAGATATGACCTGTGTCATCAATGCACTTGCTTGTAAATAAAGTTTGTATTATCCTTTGCGAGAAGCCAATGTCTTTCAATGCACATTCTCGTTTTATGTTTTTAAGACTTTTTCGATCTTTAAAGTATTAAATTTTAAGTTCTACATTAAATTGTCGGCACGTAGAACCTTAAGGTAGAGTTTGCCTACTCTGACACCATTATCTTTTGGATAGAAGTTTGAGGTGCAACCCATCTCAATCAAATCAAAAGACTTCAACTTGTGTATTCTTTGCACACTGACATGCCTGCGCTCAACAAACTCAATTTGAAATTATTGTTTTCACATCGAACTTAGTGATTTCAAACACATGTACGTTATTTTCAAATTTTTATGCAAATAGGTATGTATGTGTTAGATTTGCAAAAGCGTCGAGATGGTTGTGCGGAATTCAATGCAGTATTTTCTCAATGCTATTTTGTATGTATCGATTGTGAATTTAATTAGCATATTGGTGTTTGGGAATTCTTTATTTCTCACTAGCAAACTAAGAATAGTTTTCCTTATCTTTAGGCGCATAAAAGACAAGCTATAATTCAAATCCCTGAAAGACTAGCTAAGGTATGAAAATATGTAATTGCCTTTGTCATATATATATATATATATATGTATAAAATACATAATCAGATGATCATGGGATCTACAAAGAGAGCAACAATATGTGCTGCCAATGTCCTCTCTGGATCTGTGCATCCGTCTCGACGATTCATGTAAGTGACATAAGCTCCACGACCATAGTTAAACATCTGTTGTTCAATACACTTGGGCATGAAAGTTTTAGTAATCCATTCTTCATTTGCATCCTTCCAAGCATCCTCAACTAGTTGGACAAACTTATCCAGAGTCTCTTGTATTGATACACCGTGTTGTTTCGTGTAGATATCTACCATTGTTACTGAATATCTCTTGTTCTCACGCTTCATCAAATGCATGCGAAAATTGTCAAAAACTAATCAGTCAGAATTAATATCCAACTGGTTCGCATATGAAAGAGATCGAGTTAGTTGTTAATTGCTAAAGGAATTAGTATTTTTCCCCCCTTTATTTTTTTAAGGGAAAATTACATTTTTCATACAATAGGTTGGTCTTTTTGATTTTGGTATGTACTGGTACACTTAATACAACATTTTCAAAGACAATAACAATTATGATACAATTTTCGTCAGAGCATCGTAATCTTGTCGGAAAGATGATTTGACTCCGATGTGGGAGCGAAATTTGAGATCTTGTAAGTTTTGGTGCCAGCAAGCTATATGACATGGCACTATCAACAAAAATTGAAAAACCTTTCAATTTGCCATGGGTGGGGTTTTGAACCTAGGATGAGCAAAAAACTATATAACTTTATCACTTTCTATTCAACCTCTAGACCAATTTATTGACTATAACATCTTATGCACAAATATTATATAATCACACTAATTTAAATTATCTTCAAGTATTTATCAATTATAGATATTAACATAAAATAAATAATTATAACTACATAATCATTCCACACAATATATCCAAAAATATAAAAATATCTAAATAAATATATTTAAATTCTTTTACACAAAATATATTTATATTTATATCTAATATTCTTATGCAAGTAAATCATGTTGAAAATATAGATATTTTTGTATATATATTTTTCAAAAAATATTACCAAAATATTTTATAATTAATTATTTATATTTTGTTGTAGATATAAATACAATAAATAAAAATAAATACATGTATATTTTATGCAAAATTACTCAAATAAAATTATTTAATATTATTTATGATATATTAATATAAATTAATTATGAATACTTATTTATAATTGTAAAATTTTGCAGATTAAAAACAATATTTTATAGATGGAAAATTACTATGATTTTTTGCTTAGCCGAGTAGTTCAAGGGTGAGGTTTAAGTGGCGTCAGTTACGTTAACCCAAGTTCAAACTCCAGACATAACAAATAGGATATTTATTTATGTATCCAAATGGCTGTCATTTTTGGATATTTATTAAATATGCCACCCCCCCCCCCCCCACCCCCCCATTTATGTGTTTGTAACTCTTACATTTTATTCTAGAAATAAATTGTAAAAATATTTTGATAAAATAAGATCCAACTACATGTTGAAATTTTACAAGGTGTGGCTGAGTTTGGTAAAATGAAGAGTTTATTAGTTTAGTTTTTAGTGTAATAATAACAAAATAATAATAATAATAATAATAATAGAAGAAACCCATAGAAATAAATATCTTTGAAGGTAGTAGAAATATAATATTAAGACTAAATAAAGAATATTTATATCGTTTTATTCTTAGAATTAAATAGCCTATAAGTTGTTTTAAATTAATTTGGGAGGGGCACTTTATTTTTTAGGAGCTTGTAAGGTGTCTTTTACTAAACAAAACTCTGCACACTTCTGAGGGACTTCATAGCTTTCAAGTATCTTGTAAGACATTTTAAAGTGCTTAAAAATTAAACCCATCACCGTCTAAAGACCCGTTTGGATGGGCTTGAAAAAGTGCTTTTCGAGTAGTGCTTTTTATAACAGAACTTTTTTAAAGCCAAGCAGATTTGTGTTTGGATACAGTAATAAAAATTACTTTATAAGATACTTTGATTTGAAGCTACTGAGCAGCTTCTAAAAAAAGCCAAAAGTGGCTTTTTTTCCAACTTCTGCTTTTTTTTTTTTAAATGCCCATCCAAACAGAATTTTTTTGCTTTGAAGTATTTTTTTTTCACAAAAATAAGTGTTTCTTCTTTAAAAAAAGCTCATCCAAACGGACTTTAAGTTTTTCAAGTGCTTATATTTAAGCCAAGAAATAAAGTTCCTGTGAATATTTGTTAGAATTGAAAAGGGATTCATTACCAAAATAACCAAAAAAATGAATTGAGAAGGGATTGAGTGATACTCCTTACTTCATAAGTGGCCAAGTTGTTCATATGTCGGAATATATTAGACACAGCTATTAGAATTTTAGGGTCACTCATCAACCAGTCAATGGTTTCTTGAGAGCTAGATTTTATGCTCGGGATCAATGCTGTCAAAAACATTTGGACACAGCTTGTGACCACTGTATTGGCTAAGTACTCTTCGAATGTAGGCATTTGAACATGTCCCATAAACCACTCGAGCTCTTTTTTGTAAGCCCTACCAAGTTGTTTCACCTTCACACATGACCATCATAGTTATATAAATCACACAGAAATAACATCAAACAAGTAGTTACAGGGACCAACATATAGGTGATAAAGAAGCATAAATCACTGTAAGAAAGTACCTCCTTTTCTAATGGAAATTAATAAAATTTTATTGGGAGATAGAATTTCATCACAAATAAATGTAGGGAAAATTATGATTATGGGCTTAGGAAATTTCAAAATTAACAAAGAGGGAATAAATTTGAGAAAATTATAATTTAATTTGGGACAGGAAAGTTCTAAAATTAATAGGAAGGGAATAACTTTGAGAAAAGTAAGATTAAGGGATATATATATATAAGGAAGTTTTAAAATCAATAAAAAGATAATAACTTTGAGATATTTAGAAATAATGGAATAATTAAATGTAGATTTTATTTAAAAGATAATGTAAAAGGTGAAAAAGCGAATAGAAAAGGATTTCAAAATATATCCAAACTGTCTCAACATGATTTTTTCTACTACTGCTTCGCTATTTTTTACTAGTTCTCTCCATCGCATTCAGAATTCTTTATCCAAACTCTCTCAATGTGTTTTTTTTAGATTGATTTTATCATTGGTGTAATTTGTTTTTCTGAAATTCAATTATATAATTATTTATTTTGTGATCTTGACTAGGCATTCAGAATTTATATTAGAAATTACTATGTTTATTTCTTTCTTTATTTTTTTCAAATTGTACATGCAGACTTCTACCAGGAAGATGAAATGCTAAAAATTATTTATTCAATATTTAAAATAAATTAAAATCTATTAAATAGGGAGCAATATTTTTTTGGTTAAAAATAGTAGTAACCAGCATAAATTTGATTTTTGCACTATAATGAACCTTTTAGTAATTTTAAAAGTTCACCAATGCCTTATCTCCAAATAATTAAAAATTATTAGCTCTTTACTATGATTCAATAAGACTTCTAATCCGTTAATTGTAATTTTTTAATTTGATTAGTCCCTTATCTCTAAAAATGTAAAAATTATTCCCTCTTTATTCATTTTAAAACTTCCTGACCCCTTAATCATAATTTTCTCACAATTATTCAATCTTTAATAATTTTAAAACTTTTCAATCCCTTAAGCATAATTTTTCCCATAAATATATTTGCGATGAATTTTTCATAGGAATGCTAACAGATTAAACTAAGAATCAAAATATAATTAGCAAGTGACAAAGCACATATCAGTAGATTTGTGACAGACGAAATTTACCAAAAAATCAAAAATTATTTTTTGTGACAGATTTCATTAAATTTGTGATGGATTGGGTGAAGGAAGTACTCTTTCCATGGATCGGATTTCCTACTCCATAATAGTGCCCCATCCCCTATCCCACACTTTAGATGTGAGACGTGTAAATTTTGAAGATTTATTTACCAAATTAGATAACTAAAAATATACAATTAACGGGCGAATGTTTAATCCCGTTAATTGTATTTTTTTAGTTATTTAATTTGGTAAGTAAATATTCAAAATTTACACGTGTGGCCTATTTAAAGTGTGGGGCAGGTGATGGAGCACTATTATGAGGTAGGGGATCCGGTCCACTCTTTCCGTTGAATGCAAATTGAAGAGTAGTCCTATATGTACTGAATATAATGAATTTTGTTCTATATTTGGTTCTTTATCTTTAATAAGAGCGACACAAGAAAAATAACTTATTTTTTTCTCATTTCAAATGAAACTACTGTGTTTTTTTTTCTTTTTTCTATGTTTCTTGTGAAAATATAGTAATGAATAACCCAAATGTACAGAATAAATTAAGTTAGGCCCTTACTGTTTCTTTAGCATAAGGAACTGCAAAAGATTTTCCTTGTTTGACTGCATCACGTTCATAGTCATCATATGTGGTCAAAATAAATTGGTAAACAATTTTCATATAATCTGGGAGTTTATCAGTTTCGTTAATATCCCACCTGAAAAAAAAAATCAAATATATTTTCGTTAAGCTTTAAGTTCCATATAAAAACAAATTGAAAAGATGTCACTACGAGAAAAGGGCAAAAAAAAGTGGTTAAATATCAAGTAGCAATATAAAATTTCACTAACCATTTATATTAATGGATAAGAAGTTTGTATTTTGTCATAATAATAATTTTTTGTTTCAAATATAAGATATACCTGTACTCTTAGTTACTATTAAAATTTTCTAACCAATCAAATTTTATTGTCACTAAGTTGCATATATGGCTTTCGAAAATTATGAATAAAAATAGTTTAAAATACTATACTATTCGATATTGAGACTACTCAAAAGTTATTGCCACGAAATAAAGAAAATTAATAGTAAAATAGAAAGTATTCTCATTTAACGTCTATTGTCATTTTATCTTCTTTTTTTTAATTAATAGAAGACTACATTTGGTATTGTGTTTTTGTTCCATTTTCGATCCTCTATTTGAAGTGATATATAATAATACCTCTGCAAAATTTCAGTGAAAAGATCCGCTTCTTCGATGGTAGCATAATTATCGTATATATCGTCAACTATTAAACTCAATTGCACGACTTTGGCAATGGCTACTCGAACATAAGAGTACTGAGGTTCAAAATGAAAGATTATGCCCCAAACATAGCACTCAATTACTCTATCTCTCGTGTATGGCAATTCTGACTTGAGGTCCAATTTGTTCCACCACCTGATCATTTTCGATTATGAACAACAAGATATTATGACTTTGTAAGAACATATATATCGCGCATATATATAGATATATATATATATATATACACTATGGTTAAATATGGAAGCTTTCTTCGAAATTAATTAAACTGCAACCTCTTTCCAGTTCGGATCTTCTATTGCATAATCGTGTTACATTTCCTATTACACTCATCAATACACGACACGTGTATTGGTGAGCAGTCGAGATAAGACAGATTTTTTTCCATATCATCAGTTTTTTCTCTTTCCTTATCTTGATCGTTCACCAATACTCGTATTGTGTATTGATGAGTGTAATGGGAGACGTAACACGATTATGCAATAGAAAATTCGAACTGTCCTCTTTCTTTCAAAATTATCAAAAGCTCCACTTTAAGTTTACAAAGCTTACATTCATTAAAATTTCATATGGAAACTGCTGATGTCAACAAAAAGTTTAAATGATGATACCTTCCTGGCACATTCCCCTATATATTGTGCCCTCCTGCCTTTCAAACCCACATATATTGCTACTTCATTGAGTACAACTGTACAATCCCATAACGGGCAGGTTGAGTTGAAATGGCATTTTCGGTCCTATTATTAGGTCCTATTTAATTTCAATCGGGTACTATTATATTGCTACTTAATTTTAGTCCTTCGTCTGATCATTTATGTTGGACATAATGGTAAATGCATGGTTATCTCGTCACAATTGCAAAAATTTTATGATAATCTAGTGCATTCTCCACATAAAACTTTAACCATAGTAAGTTGATCGACTATTTGAAGTAGGGGTGGCAAATGGGCGGGTTGGGTTAGATTTGGATTGGGTTCATATGGATTGGGTTTGAAATGGGTTGGGTACAAAATGGATTCAAGTATATGGGTTCAAGATAGATTGGGTCTGGGTTGGGTTGGGTTGAACCCAAATGGATCCAAATTTCAAAACGAAAAAATATGTATTTATTATAGTTGGAAGATTGTATCTATCATTATTTACTTTATTATTATTATTATTATTATTATTGCTACTACTTTGAAAAATATAAAAAAATTTAGCTACCAATTTAAATCGATTCCTATCATCAATTCAAATTTTTATTTCATTATTTGATAAGTTAAAAAACCAAAAAGTTTCACACACACACACTGCACACACACACACACACACAGTTTCACACACACACACACACAGTTTCACACTGCACACACACACACACAGTTTCACACTGCACACACACACACACACAGTTTCACACACACACACACTGCACACACAGTTTCTCACACACACACACACACACACGGAGTTTCACACACACACACAGAGTTTCACACACACACACACGCACGCACTGCACACACAGTTTCACACACTGTGTGCAGTGTGTGTGTGTGAAACAGTGTGTGCGTGTGTGTGTGTGAAACTGTGTAACACACACACACGCACTGCACACACAGTTTCACACACTGTGTGTGCAGTGTGTGTGTGTGTGTGTGTGTGTGTGTGTGAAACAGTGTGTGAAAGCACACACAGTTTCACACACTGTGTGTGTGTGTGTGTGTGTGCAGTGCGTGTGTCTGTGTGAAACTGTGTGTTTCACACACTGTGTGTGTGTGTGTGTGTGCAGTGTGTGTGTGTGTGTGTGTGTGAGTGATGATAATGAAAGTAATTACAAATTATAAATCTACACATTTCAAACCCATTTGAACCCATTTTAAACCCAATATAAATCCAAAACCATCTTAACCCAATTGGAACCAAACCCAACCCAACCCATTATAAATTTTTTAAACCCAATCCAACCCAACCCAAAACCAATTGGATTGGGTTGAACCCATGGGTTTGAGCCCATTTTACCAGCACTAATTTGAAGTATAGGCGATGTAATCAGAGACATTCGTATTCAATGGAATTAGAATGAAAAAAGGCCTTATCATATCGGACAAAAAAAAATCATATTTTTTTTTTCCACAAGTTGATTACCTGGAGAGTTCGGAGAGCTCTTTCTTGTACATGTTCTGCAAATAATTGAAATCCAATTTAGCTAGTTTTAGAAGAAATTCGTTCTTTGAGCCATCCTTTTCGTAAAAAGAAATGAAATGACGAGTCTCTATACGTGGAATCCCCCTGTGAAGTGGTTGCTCTAGAGCTCGCTTCACTTGATCTTCAAGTGGAGACTCTAATTGTTCTACCATACGGTTCAAATGATGGGTCGTGAAGGCCACAGCCTCTTCTAAGATGTCTTCACCATGAATCCTCACATGTGCTGCTTCATACAAGCTTAGCAATCCCTTAGCATCGCTGGTGAGGGTTTCTTTGAATTTGTTCTCTAATTTGCTCTTAAATTTGTAGAAAATATCTGTTTCAATAATTTTATCATGTTAGCTTTCCTCGCTCGTAATTTATAAGGCTAATTACACTCAAACCCCTCTGATATTGTCGAACTATCAAGTCCCCCATGTAGTTTTCATAAGTGTACCGGCACCCTTTGAGTTTGACAATTTGACAAATGTTCCCTTTTGTTAAGGTTTTGTGAACTTTTTGAAGAGAAGACTGCCTAAACTCTTCGTCTAAATATTCAAAACCTTAATTTGACAGGTTTTGTAGCACATGAAGTAGAATTTTTTGAGAGGTTTTGAGTTAAAGAAAAATGAGGGTATCGATTCTTCTATTTTGAACTTGAGAATGAAGAGAAATAGAGTGAGAGTCTCTTCCCCCCCCCCCCCCCCCCCCCCCCGGGAATGAACTAAAGGGAAAATATGTCCCTACAAACAAAAAAATTAAGAGTTTTTTGTAAAAATATAATCGAGGATAACTTGAACTCCTTGCATTTTTTTAGATATGGGTTTTTTGATTATGCAAATTCATAGGATCGATTGTCAATATAATTATGAAAGTTATAGGGGGTTTAATTATAATAGCCCCCACAATATTCACGGAAAAAATATCAGTTTGAACCCCATGCATTGGACCCTGTTTAATCTTGATTCAATTGAAGACAAATGTCCCTTGTTGCATCCCATATCTTTCAAAAGTCTCAATTTTAGTCCTCGAACAAACTTTTGTTAGATATTTAATAGCAAACACATGAGATTATCATAGGACAATCTGTTAAAAATCTACCAAAAGTTAGTTGACTAATTAAAATTTATATAGTTTGGTAGATTAAGGAATGTAATGTACAATATCCTTCTTTAAGGGTCCAAAATCGAACAGAACCTAACATACGAGACCAAAAATAAAATTTTCCCTATACTTTCATGAAAATGGAGATGGAACAATAAAGGACGTACCAGAAGACACATTGTGGCGGTGTTGCCTGAGCAAGCGAAATTGAAGGGCAGTAGTGAACAAATCATAGTTTTCTTCTTGATGAAATTGGAAGAATATTTGTTGAAGCTGATCCTCAATCTCTTGCTCAAAGTGATATGCCACTCCCAAACGCTCAAGTGTGTCAATTAATACTAGCCTGTTGGCTGTTGTATTTTCTTCAGCCGTCAACATGCTCCTTGCTTCATATTTCAATACTTCAATGGCTTCACCATACTTCTCTTGTACCTATGTTTTTAATATACGAAGCCCATAAAACTTCTTGAAAATTATCTTAAAATAATTTTTGGCAAACAATAACTGAAATTATGGAGGAAAGGGATTGGTAATTTAATTTTTAAGATGACAATATAAGAAAAAGTAATATCTGTGATAAATTAAATGTAATTGAAAGTGGTATGTGAATGTCGTCACTAGCAATATGGATCGAGCTCCTCTCCATTACCCCTTCTCTCCAATTACACCCAATATACCCTTAGATGGATGCCACATCATACAAAAATTCATCTATATTTAATTGCCTTATCCACCTCTTAACCCATGTTAAACTCAATTTTTAATTTACCTAACTAATAAGGAAAATCAATATTTATCCCTAAAATATCTCTTATTACACGATTTTTAACTAAAAAATAAATCCGGCAGATTTCTCCTCTTCGACGTTCTCTCATTAAGTTTCTCTCTATTTTTTTTCTTTTCTTTTTTTTTTCAATCACACATTTACACGATTTTAACTATAAAAAAAAAGGCAAATTTCTATTCTCTTTCCCGTCATTGTATCGTCGTTCACTTCATTCTCTCCATCTCTTGAGTTTTTTTTTTTCAAAAATCAATATTTATCTCTAAAATCTTCACTCTCTCTTTCTCTCTCTTGAGTATTTTTTTTTTCCAAAAATTAATATTTATCACTAAAATATCTCCAATTTCATGTTTTTAACTTAAAAAAATGAAAAACAAAATGAGCAGATTTTTATTCTCTTTCTCACATTCTATTGTGAAAAAAAATTTAAAAAAAAACTCAAGAGAGTGAGAGAATGAAGTGAACAACGATACAAGGGCGGGAAAGAAACTAAAAATCTGCCCATTTTTTTTAAGTTAAAATTGAGTAATTGAAAAAAAAAGAAAGAAAAAGAAAAATAGAGGGCTGAATGAGAGAATGTTGGAGAGGATAACTCTGCTATGTTTAATTATTTTTTAGTTAAAAATCATATAATAAGAGATATTTTAGGGATAAATATTGATTTTTCTTATTGGTTAGGTAAATTAAAAACTGAGTTTAACATGGGTTTATGGATGGTTAAAGCAATTAAATATAGACCATTAGATGAATTTTTTTATGATATGACATCATCTAAAGGTACATTGAGTGTAATTGGAAAGAAGGGATAATGGAGAGGAGTCCGATCCCTCACAATATATATCAAGTATTGATAATATGTTCTATCTTGTCATTCATTAAATTTATTTAGTGACAATAAGTTTTAGTTTATTAAAAATGGTTTAAAGGTAACAATTTATTATGTTAAGTTGTCACTATCTACAATTAGTGACACCTATATAGTAGCAATTTAGGGACAAAATGTTGCCACTGTAACTTTGTAATGAGATTTTCCTGGCCACTAAGTTGTCAATGATTTGTCACCATTAACATTTTTAAAAATGTTTTCATGACAAAACAATATCTCTTGTCACCAAATATACATAATTATTGATAATTTTTTATTTTATTACTTATTATGTTATCACCAATTTATTTCTTCCTTGTAGTGTGAAAACAAGATAATTAACCCTAGATTAAAATAGTTTGGGACAATCGAGTTACACGTTCTGAAGGGTACTTTTGTTTTCTCCTCCTTCTCTTCTTCTTTGTATCCTTCCTTTTCTTTTTGTTTGTTTCCTCTTATAATTACAACAAGCATATATATATATATATATATATATATATATATATATATATTCCTTTATTAAAGGACCAATCCATCGCACAATTAGTAAAATCCGTCCAGAAATATTGTTTTGTGGTAGATTTCGTCTGTTACAAATTTATTAATAAATGTCTTATCACCGATTCTTACATTAGTTTTGTTCAGATAAGCTTCGTTACAAAGTCATCCTAAATTCCTTCTATGAGTAATGAAATCCATTCGTTACAACTTTTTCATTGCTAAAAGGATGATTTCTTAATTATAGTGAATCATTAAAAAAAAAAAGTGACATCAGTAACAAAATATAAAAGTAACAATTCAAAAATTATCATCAATAACTGGAATTAAGGCCCTATTGACAATTAGTGGCCCCACTACTATAAAGGCTTCTAATTGAACATATTAACGTAATACTTTCTCAATTGTCTCAACAATATAGGAATTGAGTCACTCCCCTAAAAAGTGTCACTATAAATAATTTTTATCAATTTTTTTTGTACTAGAACATATTTTAGAGACATTATAGAAAAACTATTGCCAAAAGCTTTTAAGACACCCAAACATATGATACTTTTAAGTAGTGTCACAAAATTAAAATTGCCACAATATCCATTTATAGTGACAAATGTGTAGTGTCTTAGTTGATCATTTTCCTAATAGCGCCGTATTGTGATAATTCAGTGACAAAAAAAAAAAAAGAAAAATTGTCATAATGATTTTGTAATAAGATTCCACTATCACTAAATTTTTACCATAGACTGGTGACTAATTATCAATGTTGTCACTTTAGATACTGTAGTGTCATTATTAACATTGTACAAACTATTATTGCGGCAAAAATAAATTCTTTTATTATTAAATATATATAATTAGTGATAAATTTTCATTATCACTTGTTATATTATTACTTATTTACTTATTTTCTTATAGTGAATTCTGAAGAGTTCAAAGAAAAGACTTCCTTAAAACCGGAAAGGATAATAGGAAAAGAAAGAAAGAGATACACAAAAGTATGAATATGGCCAAAGTTTTTGCACGCACCTCATTGTCCAAAGAAAATGATGTGAAGAAATCAACCCACATGCTTGGGGTAAAATCCTCAACCGGCAGGCGAGCATCCTTGGGGCAACTCGAAGCCATTTTTTGTGGGTTAATTAATAATCAAACCCTATCTGTCTATATATATGTGTTGCTTACTATATATATATATATATGTATGTTGATGAATTTTGTGAAGTATCAAAGGAGAACTCACATATTTATAGTGAGATCGTTTTGTTCTGATGGTTTGGTCCAGTTTGTCCGATTAACGTGCTAGGTTCAAGTATCATATATTTTATTACGATATATTAAAAGATCTCCAACTTGCAATATTAGTACATGAATATATACCAGGGTCCATTGGGGGCACATACCCCATGTTAAGAGTTTTTTTATTGGACATAGCTGTCTAAGTAGTGGTTATATTTTCATCTATACTATTTTATTATGTAATATGCACCGAACCCTATCCATCTGTATGTACGCTGATTTTGTGAGATATGTAGGGATAGTCATGGGTGGCGCTAGATATTATAGCAGAGGCGAGGCTTATGAGTGGTAGTTGGCTGAGGGAGGGATAGGGGAGGGAGAAAATTTTCGGTAAAGCTAAGTGGGAAAACAAATAAAAATAAATAGAGAGAGAGAGAGAATGGGTTCGTTTGGAGAGAATTAAAAAAAGTATTTGTAGAGTCATGTTTTTTATGATAATTTTCTTTTTCTAAATTAATGAGTTTTGTATTTGAATATAATAATTTAAAAATTCTTTTATTTGAAAACTACTATGATAGTTTTCAAAAAAAAAACACTTTTGGACTTTTCTTCTTATTTTTACTTTTTAAAAAACCATACCAAGCAGTTTTTTATGCTTAAATGCTTTTTTTTTAAAATAATAAGTGTTCACTTCTTAAAAAAATCATAAAATTATAGACTCAATATTAATTAAGCTTTTTATTAATATCATCAATTTGGTATGTGGCATTTTTGCCACATTATGTATGGCTTTCGTTACTTTTTTTCTTTATGAGAAGAGGGGCACTATGTCTACGTTTGTACAATTATTTTGTTGGAAAATTTGAAAACTTCCCAAGTTTTAGCATTGCTTTGCCAGGACCCAACAAAGCTGACTAAAATCTATGTTGCACGGGTACGAATACGACGGTATGGACACGATACGACACGTATACGGCAATACAAAATTTTATGACACGATATGTCTCCTATACAACAATATCAATATAATTTTTTATTATTTTAATGATAATATGACATAATATTTATATACTTGCATGTTTATGTTTATATATATATATATATTGTACGAATTTTATATACATATTAATACAAGTACGAAAAGGAAGAAGTTCATATCGACAAGTGTGTTACAATTTCTTTCTTGTGTGTAATTTATGAACTACCTATTTTAAAAGTAAAAGAAAGTTTCAATTTTGATAAAAAAAATAATAAGAAAAATAAATTATTGGATGCAACTATAATCTTTTTGAAGTAGCTTTACAAAATATTTATTCTTAATTATCTCTTTATCATTGGAATAGTCTAAAAAATATCGGATACGTTATTTATAGTGTGTCTGACACACCATCAAAAGTGTCGGATTTTTATAATTTATGGGCACACCACGTGGAGTTTGGAACACATGTCAGAAGAATGTCAGAGGAGTAGCGTGTCCGATACTGCATGACTCTAATTTTAGAAGTTTCCGTACATTATAGACAAAAATCAACAACCAGTTGCTCTTATAGGATGAGATGTTAAATCCCTTAAAACAATATTTAGGGTTCAAATTATAGAGTTTTGAATGCAGTAATTGGGTTGGGAGGATTACCCTCATATTAAGCCTCTACAATATCCAAATCCAAATTAGCCGATCAATGAGTCGTAATCGGGCGATTTAGAAAAAAAAAAAAAGCTGACTAACATTGTTAGTTTTTATAAATTAAATGACGAAATTTCAAATTAGATAAATAGAATATTTAGAGGGGTATTACAGATCTTGTACCTGGTGTAATACACTAAGTTAGTTGGATGAATAATATGGCAGCCCTTCCGCTAGGATCTTTCTATGCGGTTGGAGACCACCGACGATCGTACTGAGCACAAATTTTAAAATTCACACCCAGTGCGAATGCCTAATTTAACAATACGCAGTGGAGGCAGAGTAAAAGATTTAACATGGATAATATATATAACTATGTTTAGTACAACCAAGTAACGCAACCGAATACAACATCAAAATAGCCAACTAGTGGCATCACGTAGCAAACTACAGATTATATAGCAAGACAAAGTGAAATGAAGTTTAATATAAACAACTGGGGGAGCGGCAACATCCTATGCATGCCCATTATTCTGATTCTAAGGCAATGAACAGAAAGAAACGAGGGGTTAAGTCCAAATGACTTAGTGAGGCCACATACAGGTATACATATATATATATATGACTGAAAATGAGACTCAAAACGATTAAATCATAATAAAGTACACAGTGTGTGAAGTGTAACTTGATAATGATAACTGAACTAAGTAATACTGACAGTGAGCCCAAGACGGAGTCTCCAACCTTATGACTACCCAAAACAGATAAATCATAATAGAAACCCTTATGCCTCCCTTGTCGAGAAGCCACCTCGACACTAAACAAGATGAAAATGTATCACGCGTCCGTGTAATACATCGCTCCAATCCCTACTACAGTCATCCTCCAGCTGTACGTAGAAATTGGTTTCACGAAATGGTATCATATAAAAGGTTCTATCGACGGTCCGTTCCGTCCGATAAAATTCCTCTTATAAGTACCTGGGCCCAAACTTTCCAAGGGTGTCCCCAAGGGTAGACGGAAATATAACGGAACAGATATGGTTTACAACTTGTCAACAAAGCAATAACTTATTTTTACACCCAGGATACATAGAAATATAATTAAAATATTATATCCCAAAGGTGTCAAAAATCATTTCGAGACAAATACAACTGGCAATATTAGATAATGCAATATTTTCGGAAATAACTCGTCTTACATGTATGGAAAACATTTTCCAAAAGATTAGATAGCATAAATTCCATAAGGTAGGCTATACGAATAATATTTATATCATATAGTTCAAAGCCTCAGAAAGGAATTGACAAAGCACTCACCTTAGAAGTTTATCAAGTTTATAGATTTGTTTCGACTAGATCAACTTGACTTCCTCCTAAATTTTACATTAATAGCTATAATTAGGATACTACTTGGTAATCTTTGTTTAAAGAATAACCTAACTACTTATATTCTTGAACTAACACAATACTCATATAATCATAATTTAGACATTAAGACGCTAACTTATACCTAGTATCCACTTTAAGAAAATATTGTATATTTTCACATAATCTCACATAAAAACATAAGGAACATATTCTCATAGTTTAAATTATAAAAGCATATTAAATCCATATTTTGGAATGATAACTAAGCATGCTTTATTCCTAATTTTATGAACATAGAACATAATCACAACTGAAAAAAACATGCTTTCTAGCAAGTATTCAAAAGAATAGCATTCAAGAAAATAGCATGTGACATAAGACTTATGTCTAAGTTAATCATGAAATATCAACTTATGAAAATCACTTCAAAAATAAACAATCTACTAAACCAAGAGCATTGAAGCATGCTTGGCAAAAAATTTTACGCATGAGCATTGAAGCATGCTTTTAGCAAGAACTTTTACTCAAGAGCATTGAAGCATGCCTAAGCAAGAACTTTTACTCAAGGTAAATATAAATAACACTCTTATTTATGGGTTTAAGCAAGGTTTCTTCCTTCAAGAGTGTGTGAGGGAAATAAGAGACTGTATGGAAGGCTAATAGGTATATATGTATAAAAAAAAGGTCTTATTGATGTATATATAGGTGGGGAAGATATGGTATACATATGGAGTGTTTTGTGTGTTGAGAGTGGAGTGAGTTTGGGTGGGTGTTTTTGGGCGGGATTTTTTTTGTGTGTGTGTGGGAGAATGAAGACAATGGCCCATTTTTATAGAGTTTAGGGTAACAAATAGGATTTTTATAATATAAGGTAAATTTATAATAAATGCATAGAAGATAAGATAAGATAATATAAGATAGGATAAGATAAGATAGGATAAGATAAGTTAAGATAGGATGAGATAAGATAAGATAGGATAGGATAAGATAAGATATGATAAAATAAGATATTTTAATAAAATATGAGCACAAATTCAAATAAAATCTGATATTTATTGGCCTAATATTATAAAATCTGAAATCGTATCTTTATTTAATTAAAATTTCGAATTTGTACTTATTTATGTTTGTAAAAATCAAAAATTAGGGTTTTAGGGCATAAAATTAGGGTTTTAAGGCCTAAAATTCGAAAATTCATAAATAATTTAGAAAAATTCCAAAATGATGAAATTTGATCTTTATAAATCTGAAATTATACGTATATTTCCCAGAAATTAAAAATATTTTAGTTATATTTTCGAAAATCGCAATTTAGGACATAAAATTTTGAAAATTGTGTTAGAATGTCAAATTCGTTTAAAATTTGGACAATCATGTAATTATCACATCACATAATTCACATATAAAAGAAGGATCATACAAGACATGAAATATTAGTAAGCGTGCGCGTATATTATAAGAACCGGTTTATATCGTTGTTAGACCAAAAATCGGGATGTCACAACTCTCCCCCCTTAAAAGAATCTGGTCCCCAGATTCTTACCTGATTGAATAGCTCCGGATAATATTTACATATTTTCTTTTCAGGTTCCCAAGTTACCACTTCGACTTGATGGTTTTGCCATAGTACCTTGACGAGTGGAATTTTTTGATTTCTTAACTCTTGGAACTTTTGATCTAAAATGCGAATAGGTTTTTCTGTATAGGTAAGGTTAGGTTCAAGGGGTAAGTTCTCAGGTGGAAGGATATGGGTTTCACCAGGGTAGTACTTTCAGAGCTGAGATATGTGAAATACATTGTGGATTCCTGTTAGGCTAGGTGGTAAGTCTAGTTGATATGCGACTTTTCCTATTCGCTCTATGATCTCAAATGGTCCAACATGCCTGGGATTCAATTTTCCTCCTTTACCAATCCTTGTAAATCCCTTCCTTGGAGAGACTTTAAGAAATACTCGATCCCCGACTTCGAACTCCAGTTTTCTTCGTCGTTTGTCCGCATAACTCTTTTGTCAATCCTGGGCAGCCTTCATCTTTTGTTTGATAATTTGCACTTTGTCAATTGCATCTTGTATGAGTTCAGGTCGTATTGCTCTATGTATTCCATCCTTTGTCCATCTCCATTCATCCAAGTCCCAATATAGCGGTGATCAACACTTTCTTCCAGACAAAGCTTCATATGGTGCCATCTGTATTGAAGTTTGATAACTATTGTTATAAGCAAATTCAATCAAGGGCAAGTGCTTATTCCAGCTGTCACAAAATTCCAATACGCACATTCTCAACATGTCCTCCAAATAGGCTATCAATCTTTTTCTGTCTGCCCATCTGTTTGTGGATGCGAAGCTGTACTGAATTGCAATTTAGGGCCCCTATGCCTTAGTATGCTTTGCCATAGTGCAGAGTGAACTTAGGATCCCTGTCTGAGATGATACACGTAGGAATGCCGTGGAGTCTCGTGATCTCACGGTGGTAAAGTTCTGCTAAAGTTTCTACTCGATCAGTCGTTTTAACAGGCGAAAAATGTGCTGACTTGGTTAACCTATTCACGATTACCCATATGCTATCATATCCACCTCTTACCTTAGATAATCCTACTAGAAAATCCATAGTAGCTTGATCCCATTTCCATGTTGGAATCGGTAATGGTTGTAACATTCCTCCTGACTTTTGGTGTTCTCCTTTGATCTTTTGACAGGTCAAACATCTTCTTACGAAGTCTGAGACATCTCTCTTCATACCATTCCACCAATAATACTATTTAAGATCTCGATACATTTTTGATCCTCCTGGATGAACGGTATATGGTGTCTTATGAGCTTCTTCTAAAATCTCTTTCTTCATTTCTTTAGATATAATTATTCTGCCCTTGTAACGTAAAATCCCCATATCATCAATCCCATATTTCTCATTTGTACTTTCCCCTACCTAGGCAATTCGCTTCTAACTCCACTTATCCTTTGTTTGCTTTTCCCGGATCTTGGTGACTAGTTCCAATTGAACAGTTAGATCTGCTATTTGAGCATTAGTGTTTATGATAAAATTATTTTTAGATACCCCAATTCCACTGCATAATTGTGCTAATCCGACTTTTCTGCTAAGAGCATCGACTACTACGTTGGCTTTCCCGGGGTGATATTGGATCTTACAATCATAGTCCTCCAAGAATTCCAGCCATCTTCTTTGTCTCATGTTGAGGTCCTTCTAAGTGGGTAAGTACTTTAAGCGTTTGTGGTCTGTATACACCTCAAAGGTTGTCCCATACAGATAATGTCTCCACTTGGCCAAAGCAAATATAATTGCTGCTAACTCCAAATCATGGGTTGGATAATTATACTCATGAGAATGAAGCTTCCGTGATGCATAAGCAACCACTTCCCCATTTTGCATTAACACACACCCCAAACCTTCTCTAGATGCATCAGTGTAAACGGCAAAATTTTCATTTCCTTCAGGTAGTGTCAGCACTGGGGCGATGGTTAAACGTCTTTTTAATTCTTGAAAACTAGCTTCGCACTTTTCATTTCATTGGCAAGGAGAATTCTTGCGAGTCAGTTGAGTTAAGGGCTCTGCAATTTTTGAAAAATTTTGTTGGACCAAGGATATTAGGGTTTCGGGCTTTCGGGCACTCTTTAATCATGTGTTGATCACTACCGCATGCTACGCGTTTTCCATTCTTTTTCCAACAGTTTGCCTTTACGTGGCTAAGATGTCCACAGTAGTTGCATCCAATTCTTTCTCGGCCTCCAAGTTGGTTAACATTCTAATTTCCTTCAATGTGGGGGCACTTATTGTTCCTTGTATTGGTTTGTCTGAGTTGTCCTCCACCCCACGGACGAGGCGCCTTATTCTTTCTAACCTTGTTAGCTATTTATTTGATTTCCCGAATTTCTGTCTCAACAGCTATGGACTTACTGACAGCCTGTGTATATTCCTCAATGTCGGTTGCCATTAACGCCTATCGAACTTCAGACCGCAAACCTTGGATGAATCGTTTGGTTTTTCGCCTTTCATCATTCATTATATGTGGTGCATACTGTACTAAACGAGCAAATTTAGCCTCATATTCCGCAACAGTAAGGATCCCTTGAATCAAATCCATAAATTCTTATTCTCTTGCATCCCGAACTACTTGGGGTATAAATTCATCTAAAAACTCCTTCAGAAAATTCTCCCAAGTTACGGGTGTTTAGTTGGCATTCCATCTTTGTTCCATGAGCTTCCACCAGTTGTGGATTGCTTCTTCCATCAGGAATACGGTGAACTCCACTTGTTTCTTTTCATCACAGTGCAAAACCGTAAAGATCTTGGTAATTGCCGCTACCCAGGATTCAGCCTTTTGATCGTTAGGCTCCCATAGAATTTTGGTGGGTTGAAGCGTAGGAAGCGATCTAACATCCTATCATCCGACGGGTGATTTTGACTTTGTTGGCTAATTTCTCTCCAAAATCCAACCATTTGGCTCAGAATATCACTATTATTTCCTTGGTTTAGAACATGATTTTCTTCTGGGTCAAACCTTATCGTGGGTCCTTGATGACGGTTTCCTTAGGGTTGTGTTACAGTAGGGTGAGTTAGTTCTGGGGTCGGTTGGGAGTGTAAGCGGGTACGTGTAGCTCCTTTTTGTGGCGCCATCAAAATTCTAAGTGTTACGGATTAGAATCTAGGGAATAATTATCAAAACATGATTATCACATAAAGTTATGCACAAAACTTCACTACATCATGTATATAATATGGGATAGCATAGTCGATAATCACAAACAGAGCACATATACACATAGTGATTCGGTCAAAAGAAAGACTAGATGTATGCATGCTTACCTATATATAACATATGGTTATAACCTAAACCTAGCCTCTGATACCACCGTTGTGGCACCCCTTCCGCTAGGATCTTCTTATACGGTTGGGGACCACCGACGATCGTACTGAGCACAAATTTTGAAATTCATACCCAATGCGAACACCTAACTTAACAATACACAGCGGAGGCAGAGTAAAAGATTTAACATAGATAATATATATAACTATGTTTAGTACAACCAAGTAACGCAACCGAATACAACATCAAAATAGCCAACTAGTGGCATCAAGTAGCAAACTACATATTATATAGCAAGACAAAGTGAAATGAAGTTTAATATAAACAACTGGAGGAGCGGCAACTATCTTATGCATGCCCATTATTCTGATTCTGAGGCAGTGAACAGAAAGAAACGAGGGGTTAAGTTCAAATGACATAGTGAGGCCACATACAGATAGATATATATATATATATGACTGAAAATGAGACTCAAAACGATTAAATCATAATAAAGTACACGTAGTGTGAAGTGTAACTTGATAATGATAACTGAACTGAGTAATACTGATAGTGAGCCCAAGACGGAGTCTCCAATCTTATGACTACCCAAAATAGATAAATCATAATAGAAACCCTTATGCCTCCCTTGTCGAGAAGCTACCTCGAGACTAAACAAGACAGAGATGTATCACGTGTTCGTGCAATACATCGCTCCAATCCCTACTATAGTCAACCTCCGGCTGTATCTAGAAATTGGTTTCACGGAATGGTATCATATACAAGGTTCCATCGACGGTCCGCTCCACCCGATAAAATTCCTCTTATAAGTACCTGGGCCCAAACTTTCCAAGGGCGTCCCCAAGTGTAGATGGAAATATAGCGGAACAGATCTGGTTTACAACTTGTCAACAAAGCAATAACTTTTTTTTACACCCGGGATACATAGAAATATAATTAAAATATGATATCCCAAAGGTGTCAAAAATCATTTCGAGATAAATACAACTGGCAATATTCGAGAATGCAATATTTTCATAAATAACTCGTCTTACATGTATGGAAAACATTTTCCAAAAGATTTGATAGCATAAATTCCATAAAGTAGGCTATGCGAATAATATTTATATTATATAGTTCAAAGCCCCAGAAAGGAATTGACAAAGCACTCACCTTAGAAGTTTATCAAGTTTATAGATTTGTTTCGACTAGATCAACTTGACTTCCTCCTAAAATTTACATTAATAGCTATAATTAGGATACTACTTAGTAATCTTTGTTTAAAGAATAACCTAACTACTTATATTCTTGAACTAACACAATACTCATGTAATCATAATTTAGAAAATAAGACGCTAATTTATACCTAGTATCCAGTTTAAGAAAATATTGTATATTTTCACATAATATTACATAAAAACATAAGGAACATATTCTCATATTTTAAATTATAAAAGCATATTAAAATCATATTTTGGAATGATAACTAAGCATGCTTTATTCCTAATTTTATGAACATAGAGCATGATTACAACTAAAAAAAACATGCTTTCTAGCAAGTATTCAAAAGAATACCATTCAAGAAAATAGCATGTAACATAAGACTTATGTCTAAGTTAATCATGAAATATCAACTTATGAAAATCACTTCAAAAATAAACAATCTACTAAACCAAGAGCATTGAAGCATGCTTGGCAAGAAATTTTCCTCATGAGCATTAAAGCATGCTTTTAGCAAGAATTTCTACTCAAGAGCATTGAAGCATGCTTAAGCAAGAACTTTTGCTCAAGGTAAACATAAATACCACTCTTATTTATGGGTTTAAGCAAGGTTTTTACCTTCAAGATTGTGTGAGGGAAATAAGGGAGTATATGGAAGGCTAATAGGTATATATGTATAAAAAAAAGAAGGTTTTATTGATGTATATATAGGTGGGGAAGATATGCTATAAATATGGAGTGTTTTGTGTGTTGAGAGTAGAGTGAGAGTTGGTGGGTGTTTTTAGGCGGGATTTTTTGTGTGTGTGTGTGAGAGAATGAAGACAATGGCCCCTTTTTATATAGTTTAGGGCAAGAAATAGGATTTTTATAATATAAGGTCAATTTATAACAAATGCATAGAAGATAAGATAAGATAGGATAAGATAAGATAAGATAAGATAAGATATATTTAATAAAATATGAACACACAATCAAATAAAATATGATAAAATCTGATATTTATTGGCCTAATATTATAAAATCTGAAATCGTATCTTTATTTAATTAAAATTTCCCATTTGTACTTATTTATGTTTGTAAAAAAAAATTAATTAGGGTTTTAAGGCCTAAAATTCAAAAATTCATAAATAATCTAGAAAAATTCCAAAATGATGAAATTTGATCTTTATAAATCTGAAATTATATGTATATTTTCCCAGAAATTTAAAATATTTTAGTTATATTTTCAAAAATTGCAATTTAGGACATAATATTTCAAAAATTGTGTTAGAATGTCAAATTCATTTAAAATTTGAAAAATCGTGTAATTATCACATCACATAATTCACATATGAACGAAGGATCATACAAAATATGAAATATTAGTAAGCATGCGCATATATTAGAAGAACCGGTTTATATCGTTGTTAGACCAAAAATCAGGATGTCACAAATAACATGTGTATATTTATATTTATTTTCTTTTTTTCAATAAATTAAAATTGTTACATTACTTTTGTACGCATATCATCTATCTAACTACTCAATACAATGTATCAAGTGTATAATGAAATAAACCTACTAAGAGGTGTTAGGATTTTATTCTAACTTGAACTTCTATTAATTGAATAATTTATTTTTAGAAAATAAAAACAGCTGAATTAATACGATTAATGAGACTTGACTTATAAGGTCTGATTTGTTTGACCCACTATTATTAAGGCCTTGATTTTAACAGACGTGGTCTGACAAATTGTATAGACCTATCCTAGAACGCTCATGACGGGAGAGCCCTAGGGCTACATTATATATTTGGTTAAGTCTTATCTCCACTCTACATTCTGATAATCGTTTGTCCTATTAAAACCTGACAATATAGATGAGAGATGGAGATGAGGAACTAACCAACAATTTTTGTCTAAACATTCATGTTGATTGGCTATCAATGACTGGTGTAACGTACGCTAGTTTAAATTTGTGTTATAGAGTTCTAAATTCATATTGTATCGATCCTATGATTACAAAGTTTTCTTACAGTTGGTATCAGAGCAGGACACTTATGGATTTAGAACCCTAATTTCTATGATTTATAATTTTATATATTTATGGTTTGATTGTGATATGTATCATTGGCCGTATTGAAAAAATCTTCGATAAGTTTCCATTATGATTAATTTTCAGATTTAAGGTCGTGATTTAAAATATCATCATCTGCCGAGAATTCATTTAATATCCCAAAATTCACTTCCTAAATTGTTGACATGAATTTTCGTTCGGCTATTATAGGGTCAGTAGCCGATTTAATATGTTATGGTGGAACTTTAAATCAATGAATTATACGAAATCGTCTTGAATGATATATTTATTGTACGAAAATAGTTTGACATGAATAATAAGTCTGTCTTGCAATGGGTGGTCATTGATTGATTTGTTAAGATGTTAGATTTATTAAACAAATTCATAAAATAGGTATTGCATGATTTGTGAAATCTCATTGGATCCCGTAATTGTTGTATGCTACGCGAGTATAAGCCTCGTTGCACTACATATGTTTCCTATTTATTTATTTTTTTTTGAAGGTACATGCAAACAATATCATGAATTTATAGTTCTCCTAAAGAAAGTTTCCAAAGGAAACATGGGCAGTGAAACATGGGAGAGAATTTTGGCAATCTCGATTTAATGCATGTTTTCTCTTCTCCTTATTAGAAGTATTGAACTAATATTTTACTCGTCAGTTCATATTACAATCATCAGTTTATAAATTACTAAAAAGGTAATTCTAATATAAATGACATTAATATTACTTCAACAGTTTTTTTTTCATAAAATTTGTGATTCTCCATTCAATATTTTTTTGCTTTTGACATTATTGAAAAAAAACTAGTATATTATAAAATCAAAATAAATATGAGTAATTAAGATTACAAATTTTTTAGAGTTTACAAATTATAAATTACCAATCATAATGCAACATTATATTATTCGTCATCTTTTTCTTAAGAATGTCAATTATTCACTTAATAGTTTTTTTTCCATCACTAATTATATTTTTGTGAATTCATCCATCACAACCAATATATCAGTATGCCACCAATTTAAAAAAAAAATTGCAAACATAATTTAAGGCCCAGTTGGATGGGCTTAAAAAAAAAGTTCTTCTCGAATGGTGCTTTTTATAGTAAAGTTTTTTTAAAGCCAAGCAGTTTTGTATTTGAATAGAGTAATTAAATATGCTTTACAAGGAGTTTTTATTTGAAACTACTATGAGGTAGCTTCTAAAAAAAAGTCATTTTGGCTTTTTTTTTTGGCTTCTGTTTTTTTTTTAAAAAAACCCATTCAAATGCAATTTTTTTCCTTTGAAGTGTTTTTTTTCAAAAAATAAGTGCTTCTTCTTGAAAAAAAAGCCCATCCAAATGGGCTCTTAAATTGTTTTGTCAAATGTTGTTAGGAGAATAAGTGCAATAGTTTCTTCTTAGTCCTTACTTCGCTAAGCAGCGGTAATTGTGCTGAAGCTCTTTTTTCCAACACCCACTAATCGTACTACTTCATTCTTATTATGATGACCAGATACCCCACCAATAACGAGCTCTGAGCCATGGCAAGAGCTATAGCGTTGCCTTCTGATGAGTGAGCTCATATAGTGAATCAATTCACTTGAAAAAGAAAGTTGGGTGTAGCTTATTTCCGAGTTGATCTATATATAATATTTTCATGCTCCATTTTTAAAATTTAGATGTTTAAATTACATGCAGCACTTAATCATTGATTAACATTTATTTATTACATGTAGTACTTACTCATTGATTAACATTTATTTACTTTTTTAATTATTATTCATTCATTGCAATTTAATTAGTCAACTTTTTTTAACAAAAATGGTTCAATAGATATAATAGACTGAACATTAATTATCAAATTAGTAAATATAAAGGATACAAAAATAAGATCTATTAAATACGATAACAAACTATGTTATTTTGACGTTATCATCATTTTTTTTTATTTAAGTATTTCATGACTTATCACCTATAAGTTTTTCTTCTTTTTTTGGTATTTAAGAGAGAGAGAGAGAGAGAGAGAGAACTAAAATATGTTCAAAAAAAGATTTTCAAATATAATTTTTTTTTCATTACAGTAAGAGATGAATTGCATAATTTTGAAATCTAAAGAGTTGATTTATAAAAAGGACAGTCAAAGCTATAGAAAACAAATTAATTTATCAAGTGAAGAATCATTATTTTGAAGAAAAATCAATGGAATGAGTAATATACTAATATAAGTATAATTTATCTTAAGATTGTCATTTTAATAATTCATAAAATTTGACAATCCCTTCTCTTTAATTAGTTGAAGGTTATTCCCTCTTTAATAAGTTTGAAACATCATAATCCATTAATCATAATTTTCCCTAATTAATATCCACTTTTAAAAAAAATACAATTCTATCTATTTAGGCCCGAAAACAAAGTTTTTATATACATTTGGAGTGGGTTGCTTGTGGTCTTTTTTGCCTTGCCGAAATGAATTAATGAGGCTCAGATCACTTCGAAGAGTGTGAAACAGCCCATGTTAGAGGCCCGGGCCAAAATGAATTGAAGGCTCATGACCCAATCAATAGAAAATAAGAAAATTAGAAAATAGAAAAACTGGAAAAGCCATAATAAAGCCAAAATTCAAACCCCTCACTTTTAGGGGTTGTTGGGTGGGAAATAAAGGCCATTTGCTGCTTAATATTTGAAATTCAAATAAAATGGCATAACTGCCATAACCTAGAAGCGAGAACGATCATCCATTTAGAATGACCAGAGTTTGAATAAACTAGCTAGCTCCAAGAATAAAGGGATTCGGTTGCAGCTTGAAGCCTATAAAAGGGAGTTTGATTCACCATTTGGAAATCACCCAACGATCAATCAACAACACAACAAAAACTCTTTAAATGAAGAAGTCGTCATTTCTCTGATTTTGTAGTCTAAGTGAACAAAGATTAGCTTTAGTTCATTAGGTAGCAAAAACTGTTACACGAATGCTTGTAGACATACCCCATTCTATAACTTTACGAGGTCATAGTCATCACTCACTCAGATTGGGCCCGATTCAAGGTGAGATATTAATGCGACGGAGTGGTATCCCATATCCATATTGAGTGCATGCATGAGAAGAAGTACAAATCGAGTCAACCAATGCTCGTTGGAGTGAACAACCTTTGAGTACATCCACACGTAGATATGGTCGGAGTTCTCAATGAGGCCGACTTGTAGCTAGAGCTTTTAGGAGCTGCTCAATGCATTTTAGTCATAGATATGTCTTAAATCATCAATGCACATGTCTGTGTCGAGTCTTGTAAAATCCAAGTAGCGAGTAGCTATCATCTCTTTTCGATTCTTAGAGTACTAAATTATTAAATCTTACATTAAATTGTAGGCGAGTAGAACCTTAGGGATAGTATTTGCTTATTCCAACTTAATCGTTTTTCGGATAAAAGTCTTAGAGGCATCACATCTTTTCACTTTGAATCATCAAAGACTTTCATTTGTGTGTTCATACACACTACCATGCCCGCATTCAAACACAAGAACCCACTTCGAATTAATTTACTATTTTCTCATCGAACTAAGTGACTTTGAACCTTGGGTAGTCACTTCAGCGTGGCTATCAAAATTTATGCAAACACTATCGTATATAAATGGATATGAATACGAGTGCTCATCGGATCTCCCAATGTCCATCAATAACCTTATATCAAACTAGAACAACACATGTATTTACGAGAGTTCATGTTGAACTGTTTACACTTGTATGAGTGATGAAATATTCATACAATTAAAAGTAAACATACTATTTGTTAAATAATATTGTACCACTTAGCATAAAAAATAAATATAATATAACAAAACGTACTTGAATGCATAGTGAATCGAGGTCTGTATTACTTAGTGTTCTTGAGACTTTATTTGTCCCACACAGTACTTAAAAGTCGCTGATAGAATAGGCTCCAAATATATAACAATTCCGACAACAATCAAAGTAAGCACACCAATTAATTTTTTCGGTGAAATCAAAGTAATGGAACTCTTTTTATGTAGCATTTACACATCAGAATGAATGAATGAATATTGGATTCCATGCAGTAGAAAATGAAATGCTACTTCTAAAGGTTGCAATTCTTCACAAAAAGAGCTATTGAATGAGAAGACATAAATATTGATTACGAAAAGCCACATCAATTCAATTAAATGACATGATTATTAAATTCAAGAGTCATCCTAATTCAGTCACATCATTCTGAAATGACATGACCATTGATGCGAAAGGTCACACCAATTCAAAATTTTCCATTTAACTAAAATAATATTATTTTTTATTATTTATTTAATTTTTAATTTGAACTCAATTTTCTCATTCAGTACTTTGTCAAAATTTGGTGACTATCACACTACTAGAAAATAGGAATTTAGTCATGGATTTGGTTATGGATTTTGACGAAAATTGATGGCCAAAAAAATTGACTACAGATCTGGTCACGGAAAAAATCCGTGGCCAAATATAGCGTGGCTAAAATTGACAACGAACTCTAGCCACAAATTTCTAGTCACAGATTTTTTTCAATTTTGGCCACGGATCCTTTTTTATCTTTTAAAAAATTTAAATTTAGCCACGGATAAATCTGTGGCCAACCTTTTTTATTTTTTCAAAAAAATTTAAATTTAGCCACGGATCAAGAAGTTACACCAATTTAGATTTTTCCATTAAACCAAAATAAGAATAATTTTATTATTTATATACTTTATTTAATCTTTAATTTGAACTCATTTTCCTCATCAAATTTTGTTATTTCAATGAATGTCACCCAACAATTCCAAAACTTTGAACCCACAATGGGGTCTCTACCTTATCATCTAAGCAAGACATTTTCATATTTCACTCACATAGTCCACTAAATTGGAAGTATTCAAATATCCACTACATATTTTACTTTGTAAATGTATCATACATCCAATCAAATATAAAGTAAAATAGAAAAAATGAAAATAGAGGATATAATTCGATATAAATCATTCAAGTCTTGGACTTTTATGGAAAATTCTTTTTATATATTGGGTGTGGGTCTTATTCATGCACCCAAAGGTCAAAATTAAAACATGTATGCATTTAAAGATTCTTTATCAAATGCACATAAAATGTGGCTTAATCATAATCATCAAGTGCATGAGTGGGGCCCAAACACTAGGTGTATACAAGAATTTTTCTATGTTAACACTTGTTTCTTTCTTATAATATATATATATATTTATATGTATATATATGTTCTATTGATAAACTCTAACTCAATTAGTGAAATCGAAACCTCAAAAGTCTAAGTTCTTAGGTTCAATTCTCCTCCGATGCATGTATGGATCTTTATTTTTATTTTAATAGTAAATTATTGTTCTACTTTAGTTATGGCTTATTCATTTATCCATGTAGAATAGTTTGACTTGTAAATGATTTAGTTAAGACATAGGTCGCGTTTGGTAGGGGTTTACTGGTGTGATTGTATGGTTATTCCACCCATAATTATGTTTGGTAGGGGGTTTTTTTTCCCAGCCCTTATAGCTCAAGCCCAATTTCTAAGCCGTCAACTTATGGGATAGCCCATCACATCTTGGGGTAGGATATGTAACGACCCGGTAAAATCCTTTATTTAAATATTTTATATTATACATTGGGTGTCCATTATTTTTATGAATCATTTTTTTTAATATAGAACTATTTTGTGAATTATTGTTTTATAGAAATTATTCTTCAAAAATATGATTTTTATTTGTGAACAAATGAGCATTTACTACACAAATTTTTAGAAAATAGTATAAATTCCAAATATTCTTAAAATTTAATGCATTTAATCCTTCTAAAATCCCAGAAATTATTTAATAGATTATTTTCAACTTTTACTTAGGTTTCCAAGAATTTTTAATAGTTTTCGAAAAACATTGTCTTTAAGTTCTTAATTTGAAATCTAATTTTTAAAAGGCTTAATTATTATCAAAAAATGAAAATAATAATATAAATAAATATTTTAGATTTTATTTGACTTATAAAAATTAATTTTCGAATTTTTAGAATTTTATTTCTATTTTTGGGCGATTTTCGAAAAAAGGGCAAAACAAGGGGTATTTTGGTCTTTTCACTTCTCCAACCCCAAATTCCGGTTTTGCTGAGAAATAAAAAATAGAAATACTTAATAAATAAGAGTTTTCAGATTTTATAGGTTTTTTTTTATTTTAGTTGATTTTATTCTATATTTTATCAAAATATCTCTACTAATACACTCTTGAAACCTAGCCTCATATACATATATAAATATATATTAGTGGTGATATATATAGCTACATATACACACACACATACCCACATACATATACATGGTGGTTAGTAAAGTGAGGTGTATGTATAGACAACCATGTATAATTGTATGGAAGAGGTATTTTGATGATTTTAATATTTAGCTAATTGTGTCTAATACCTTCTAGGATCAATACACAAGACCTTACACACCCACAATCCTCATTTTCAGCCCTTTTACAGCCCCAAACCGTGCCCCCTTGCTCACACACATACACTCTCTCAATTTCTCTCAAAACACTATCATTTTCTCTCAAAACACTACACTACTTGGAAGAACACAAGGTAGGAACATTCTTTATGCCTTAAGTAGAGGTTTTCTTCTTCTTTCTTGTGAAGAATAGGCAAGCTTACATACTCTTGTGCCCAAGCAATGTAAAAGATCAAGCTTGAATGGCCTAGAGAGAGAGCTTTTGCCTAAAATGCCTCCAAGTTGAGGATTTTAGTTATTTTGCCATATTCATGTTACTTTAAAGCTTTATGGTTAATTTATCATATTATAACTCTTGTTGGGAGGAAGTTGAAGATGGATAGACTTGTGAGCATGATCTTGAAGATTAATATGCTTATTTAGAGTACTATGTGCTTACTATGCTTTCTTAAAAATACTATGTGCTTATTGTGCCCTTTTGCAATAATATGGAATTCTTATGCTTTATTTGAACTAATATGTGAGATCTATGCTTTATATGAAGTAGTATGAGACCATGATGCTTTATTTGAGCTATTAAGAAAATATCCTATGTTGTTCTTGAAAGTCTTAGTAAAGAAAGCTCCACATATCTATTATTTGATAAATAGAACTTTTATTTTACTTTATACTATAGATTTATGCCTACTTTAGTACTTTACATATATATATAAACATATACATCTATGTACGTATATATATATATAAATATTTGAAGTGTTATCATATATTCATTTAACTAAGTTCATTATATGTTAATTATATATATATATATATATTTAACTAAGTTCATTATATGTAGATATATATATATGTTACGTATATGTATATATATACTTATATTCATTTTATTAGTTTTATATGTATATGTAGATAATTCTTATCATATCTATATATATAGTTATCTATACTTTATATAGGTATATATATGTAGTATTCATATATTTATATATCTTATATTTTAATCTATATATTTATATATATTTATACTATTTATATTTTAATCTTTATATTTATATACTCATACTAGTTATCTTTATATATTTATATTTATATTTTGTCTATTTACATATTTTTGCTACTAGCAATTTACATATTTAACATTTTTAAGTAAATATGCTTAATAAGCAAATATAAAGCTTTCATTTATAAGTGTGCAGCTTACTTTACTAAACTATAATATAAACTTCCAAAGATTATGTGCATGTGTGAACAAATTGCAATTTTGTGAATGGGCCCATATCTACTGGAATGGTCTGGGGGGTGTTCCACCGAAACATACTATTGAGTAGCCGGGAGAGTTCACACCCCTTCCATCTCCTAATCCCCCCTTGGGTAGACGGAGGGATCTACTCAAGAGAGAGGGTCGTAGGACAATACTAGGTGTATGCCCGGGATACGACCATTGGAGGATAACGCTGGCGGGAGAAATGTGATGGTTGTTATTTCGGCCCGGGTAGTTATAAGGGTCACTGTCAGGTGACAAAAGGTAGAAAGTGTGAAACTATATGTGTGCTATGTGTAACTAATGTGCACTTGACACCCGATCACCTTATGTGCATAAAGAAATGTTTCTACTCAACGTATGTTGATTCCGTGTTACTTCATGATTTAGATGCTTCCAAAGCTAGCCTTTATGATGATGAGGAGGAGGAACCTTTTGAAGCATTTTACTAGGAAGGAAGATGTAGGATTTCCGTTGCGTACCTGTATTTTGTTGTTTTTGTTGCCTTTTGCTTTGTAGAGATAGTAGAACAAGCAAGTCGATACTCTTTTTTTTTTTGGATGTACCCTTATGTTTGTAAAGAACCTTATACGTTTTGTAATTAATAATGTATGCATGTATGCAACCACTAATGCTAATAACAATAATAATAATAATAATAATATAATAATAATAAATAAGGGTTTTTGGGGTCGTCATAGGATGTATACTTCATTTGATTTGGGTTGTATTTATAAGAGTTGTAATTTACTTTATTACCCTTCAATTTATACAATGGGGCCCAAAGTAAAAGACTTTTGGGCAATTTGCTTATAATCCATGCAAGAAAAACAATACTACCAAATACTCTTTGAAAGATATCTCACAAATATTACTACTTGCCACCAAACAAATTAATGTAATTAATTGATAACAGATTTATAGTATATGTATCCAATGGTTTGGTCATCACACATAATCCTATATTGCTACCAAACACAATCATAATGTAATAGTTTGGTTTGTACTAGGGGTGAGCATGATTTTTTAAAAACTGCACAGCCTGCACCGTACCCAACCACACCGTTCTAGTCCATTTTTTAGAAGAACCGTGGTTCAATAATTAAGTTCAAAACCACACCGTAAAATTAGTTTGATTCTATTTTTTCTCCAAATGCACCAAGCTAAACCACTCACATATATTAAATATACATGTCTAAATTTATCACTTTATTTAACTTAAACTCTTCAATGTATAGCATTAATTTACCAATCACTTTTTAAATTTTTCTAAATTTCATTAGTTATGATTTAATCATTTAACATTTTAAATACATCTAATCATTCAATATCTCTATTGCAAGCCCCTTTGAGTCGGACCTACAAGGGCTTGTTACTTGCCAATTGTTCGAAGATGATAAGAATAACATGGTAGCATCACTGAAATCAGCGAAAGTCCTTTTATGCCTTAAAGTGTATGCACCTGACAAAAGCGCCGGGATAGGATGAATTTCTAGCAGGCTTCTATCAACGATATTAGAATATGTTGGTGATGAGGTAGTGGGGGCATGCAGAAATTTTCTTGGGGGAAGGGATGGAAGTGACATTGAAAATCCATTGATTGCGGTAAATGAGACTATGATTTTTCTTATACCATAGAAGGAAGGGATATAAAGCATCACAGAATTCAGGACGATAAGCCTTTGCAATGTGTCATACAAAATAATAATTTCAAAAATAATTTACAATAATAAAATTTAAGAAGAAACTTCTAATAATGAAAGAGTGATATGAATTGATTTCATCTTCACCTATATTATTTTAGGGAATTGAAAAATACATGGTTGAATAAAAAATTATTTATAATGTAACGGATAATATTATATCGAAGAATCAGGGTGCATTTATACTCAAACGCCTGATTTGTGACAATGCGATAATAGCACATGAAGCGCTACATATTCTTAAAAGAAGATGAAGAGGTGAACTTGAAGAAGTGGTAATCAAGCTGGACATGTCTAAAGCTTATGACAGGGTGGAGTGATCATCTTTGATAGCAATAACGAGGAATATGAAGTGCCACCTAACCTGGATTGGATGGATAAGATGATGTCTAGCCTCGATCACCTTCCAAGTATGCATCAATGGTACGATGTCTAAGGACTTCAGGCCGACTAGAGGTCTCAATCAAGGAAATCTATTGCCATCATATCTCTTTTTGTTATGTTTAGAAGGATTATCGGGGTTGATTAGAAAGACCCATGAATGGAACAATCTAAGGGGACTCAAGATGAACAAGGAGGCCCCGATTCACAAATTTATTTTTTTGCTGATGACTTGCTCCTGTTCATTAGAGCTGGATTAGGGGAAGTGGTGCATCTATTGGAGGTTCTGAGAGAGGATGAGAAGTGGTCCAGAAGAAGATAAACCTTGAAAAGACCTCTAGCTTTTTTTCATCTCTAATACTCAGACCAATACCCAGGAACTTGTCTACAGATTGCTAAGATGCTTGAATACTCCTATAGAGCATTACCTTGGACTCCCGATGAATTTCGGGAGGGGAAGGAGCAAGATTTCCAATACCTTAAATAGCATATATGGAAGAATATGCAAGGTTGAAATGGAGAACTACTCTATAGGGAGAGGGAAGAGAAACTAATCAAAGCGGTGGCGCAGGTCATATCGTCGTGTGCAATGAGAATCTTTGAATTTCCAGTGACATTTTGTAATGAATTAAATGCCATGTGTAGTCGTTTCTGGTAGGGTGAGACCGACGGGTAAAGAAGAATAACATGGGAGCTATGGGCAAGACTTTGTTTACCAAAGGCAGGAGGGGGCCTTGGTTTTCAGGATTTATCTCATTCAATTTAGCTCTCTTGGCGAAACAATCCTAGTGGCTGCTCGCTAGACCGGAGTAGTTATGCGGTAGAACGCTTCTTGGCCGATATTGTCATCAGGGGACTTTTCTAAATTGTGAAGTTTGGGTGGGCTGCTCTTTTGTATGGAAAAGCCTCACTAAGGGCAAAGAATAGTTAAAGTAGGGCTCGAGATGACACACAGGAAATGGGGATTTAGTGTGAGTGTTTGCCCATCCCTGGACCCCTGAGAAGTTAGTTCCTATAAGACCTTTTTCGTAAGCTTTTGATGACGAGGTTCGAGACTCAATGTGCATTATTCAAGGGGATAATTATTTTTTTGCCATCTGAAGTATGACGTTTTTTACACTTTGCCAACTAAACTTTTTTTTGTCTCCGGTTGCCATCCAAACTACATGATTTTTTGCACTTTACCATCTGGGAGCGAATTCCGGCCAAAAAGGTCGTCGGAACAGTACCACGTGCATGGCATGTGATCTTGGTAGGGACATTTCCGTTATTTCACTTGTAGAAAAATTATTTACAAAAATGTGCCTCATAGGATTTGAAACTTGGGTTTAGAAGGAGTGCAACCACACCCACTACCACTTTGCCAAGAACCATTATCGTCAAATAAAAAGCAAAAAAATAAATGGATTTTAATATCAATTTAAAATTCAAAAAAATAAAAGGAATGTATTTACTTTTTAAATTAATAATTGATATTACTTTCATTTTAATATCAATTTTTAATCCAAAAAAATAAAAGGAATAAATTATTCTTATAAAATAAAATTTTATCTTGCTAATTAATGAATTTTAAAAAGATATTGATAAAAGACGGGGTGGTAGGTGTGGTTACACTCCTTCTCAACCCAAGTTTGAATCCTATGAGGCACATTTGTGCAAACAATTTTTCTACAAGTGTAATGACGAAAATGCCCCTACCAAGGTCACATGCCATGCACGTGGTACTGTTCCAGCGACCTTTTTAGCCAAAATTCGCTCCCAGATTGTAAAGTGCAAAAAATCGTGTAGTTTGGATGGCAACCGGAAACAAAAAAAAGTTTAGATGGTAAAGTGTTTGTCATACTTCGGAGGCAAAAAATAATTATCCCTTATTCAAGAAATGGGGAAATGGAGTGAAGAAACAATTCACCTACTAGCAGGTGAGCATGTGTTGGAGGTAGTTTGAACAATCCCAATAAATGTGCAAAGAGAGGATTGTGTAATAATATTAAGCACACGAGACCTCAAGTTTTTATACTGTACGATTAACCTGTCAAATGATTCATGAGAGCCGCAAGGCAGGCACTATTGTGAGCATGGATAAACCAAGGAAAATTGGGATTTACAAGGCCATTTGGAAGTCAAAGCTCCCATTAAAAGTTAAAGTTTGGTGTTGGAGACTAATAAGAGGTTGAATCCCAACTCAGTCCAATTTGTGAGTGTAACCTAAATTCTCATGTCTATTGAATTAAAAGATAGGAAAATAATACAAATTGAATTTCAAAAATTAATAAAATAATGTGGGTACAATCTCTAATTTTGATCCCCTGATTCTTCCTTCACGAATTTGAAAATTCAAAAACTTATGGAGTGGATTGGTGGTTCGGTTTTCTTGGGACTTGATTTGATCTTCAATAATGTGATTCGTAGGCTTTGCAGTTTGATTACGAATCAAACGCCCATAATTTTGATGAACGTCACGAAGAATGGCGTAAATACCATGAACTTGATTTGATGTAAATTTGGGAAGAACGTTGATTTGCTGGCTTAACACATTGTCTGTAGATTGAACATCTTGATTCGGGTGATTTTCACAAAGAATGTTGGGAACTTCATCTTGATCACCACAGATTTGACTTCAGAGAATTACAGAACTTCCTTGAATGAAGACTCTTTCTTGTGTCTTTTTTCTTGTTGTATGTCTTTGGGTTGTAGAGAGAACCCCTATTTATAAGTGTGAGACATGAATTCTTGTCATATTCAATGGACGAGGTGGCACAATCTGATTGGCCTTTCAATCTTTGGTAATACATTACTGCCTTGATCACAAAATGTGATTTGAATTTCCACAATAGCAATATCTAGCTTCCTTATTTGTGACATATATCCTTCATTGCCAAATTTTGGACATGAAGATATTCGATTTAATCACTACTAAAATATTTTATTTAATTTTGAAATTTAATTTGGAATATTCAAAAATACAAATAAAATATAATTTATTATTTTTTTAAAAGAAATATTACACATGTCAACTTATATTTAGCATAAAATTTCAATGCCTACAAATTGCCCCCTCGAGACTTGTTCACGTTCATTTGCTTTGATAGATGAGGACAAGTGAATGAGTCTCGAAATTAGTTTTTGGGAAAATTAATCCAAAGCATCCACTTGAGCTTAGATAGTTTTAACTCATATCAAGGAGTTTTGTTTGAGTTTGTAGAGAGTTTATACTCATATCATGGAGTTTTATTTGAGTTTGTACATAGTTCATACTCATATTAAAGAGTACTTAAATATCAATTTGTAGATAGTTTAAACTTGTATCAAGGAGCCTTCATTTGAATTTGTAGATAGTTTATACTCATATCAAGGAGCATTTGAATATCAATTTGCAAATAGTTTAAACTTGTATCAAAGAGCCTTCATTTGAACTTGGATTTGTAGATAGTTTACAATCATACCAAGGAGTCTTCAGTTGAGTTCGAATTTGTTAGATAGTTTATACTCGTATCACGGAGCGTTAATTTGAACTTGAGTTTGTAGATAGGTTATACTCATACCAAGTAGTCTTCACTTGAATTTGAAGATAGTTTATACTTGTATCAAGGAGTCATCACTTGAATCTGAATTTTCTTAGATAGTTTATACTCGTATCAAGAAGCCTTCATTTGAACTTGAATCTATAGATAGTTTATACTTATACTAAGGAGTCTTCACTTGAATTTGTAAATAGTTTAAACTCATATCCAGGAAATTACTTGATTTATTTTTTTTTTTTGTAATTTCAGACTGTTTATGCTTGTGTCAAGGAGCACTTGTCTTGCTTATTGGAAGTGCTTTGTGGCTTGGAGTCTAGCAATAGATTTGCATTGGTAAAGGACATTGTTGGCATATCATCAGCTATGGCATCAGGACAATCATTCTCAGCGAGAAATTCTTCTTCACTTGTCATATTGCATGCTTTATGACCTTGTTTAAGCATCCTCATTGAAGATATATTTGTGCTTATGTTTGTTGTAGCATTGTCTTCTTTGAGCAAGATCTTTCCTTGTCGAGCTAATTGCATCATTTTGTCTTTGAGTACGAAGCAATCATGAATTGGGTGCCCTACTAAGCGGTGGTATTTGCAATACTTTGGATTATCAATTCTCCTAGCTTCATCGGACCGCTTCATTTCAGGCAATTCAATGGGGTTCACATCAAATAGATCATCAAATATGCTAGAGACATTTGAATTGAAGAAATGATACTCTTTTGTTCTATCTCTTTCAAAGTCAATTTTCTCCATCTTCTTTCTTGATTGATATCTCTCTTTTCACCAACCTTGAATTTGATAGGCATTGCGTATGCCGCCATGGCTTCTTCAGTTTGAGCTTCGAGAAAAGGCTTGCCCCCTTTGTTGATTTCTTGTCCGTCTTTGAACTTTTAAGGCTCTTGGATGGGTAGCCTTTCAACTCCACTTGTCGGGATGATCAACTCCATGTCACGAGCTTTGGTATCTAGCTCTTCAAACGTGTTAGGTTATATCTCCTAAAGGATGTATCGGAGGCCCTAATGCATTCTTTGGATGCACATCTCAATAGTTGAAGTCGCGGATAGTCGATCTTTGAAGTTGAGGCTCAAATTTCTCCAACAGTTGATGTAGTCGAGACATGCTCTACCTTCCACTGACGGGAATTGTTGAGTTCAATCATGCTTACCATCCATCGAGTATTGTAAAAATGGTTGAAGAATTTGTGCTCGAGTTGCACCCAACTATTGATTGAACTTGGCTTTAAGTCAGTATACCAGTTAAACGTATTTCCCTTCATTGATCGGACAAATTGTTTGACCAAGTGATCTCCGTAGGTTCTAGTATTGTTGTATGTCTCAATGAAGTGGGCCACGTAGTGCTTTGGGTTACTTTTGCCGTCGAATTGCTAAAACTTTGGAGGTTGATAGCCAGCTAGCATCTTTAGGTTGTCAATCCTTTGGGTGTATGGCTTAGCATATGACATAGTTGACTTGGAGCTTCAGTCAAACTTGCCTTCAAGGGTTCCCATGATGAACTCCTAGAGTTGGTCGATGCGAATCAATCTATTCGATGAGCTTTACAATTCTTGAGCTGGGGAGTTTCTCTTTTCACTTGCTTGTTGCTTCGTAGACGCTTCGCTTTCATCTTAAGCTTTAGGTTGCTTCTCTATGACGCAACTGGCCTCAGCATGGTCAACTTTATTCATCAACTCTAAGATCTTGGAGTCTTGTTCTTGAATGTGCTTGGTGAGTCCTTCAATGGCCTTTATCAAGCTTGCAATTTGTTCCTCCAACGTTATTGCGTTTGTCACCATAGCGTATGCTACACTTGAAGAGCTTGTTGTTAAATGAGAAGTGGATAGTGCGGACTCATCTCCATTATCTTCCTCTGACTTAGCAAGATGTGGTGAATTCTTCTCAACACGTTCAAGCGACTGAGCCATAGAAGAGATATCGGCGACTTCTTTGACATATTGCTAGCGGTAAAGCCAAAACTTTCAACTACAATGTTTAGAAGCTGTGAAGTTGTGACCTCGCAAACTTTGCGTTGTTGTAGGTAGCCACTTAATATTTGAAAAACTTCTTGATAAAAGAAAGGGATAAGAGGTAGAGTGGTCCCCCTAGGTGTGCCAAAAATCTATAACACAAATTCTCATGTCTATTGGATTAGAAGACAAGAAAAATAATACAAATTGAATTTCAAAAATTAAATAAAATGATATGGGTAGAATCACTAATTTTGAGCCTCTGATTCTTTCCTCCCGAATTTGGGAATTCAAACACTTCTGGAGCGGATTTGGTGGTTCGATCTTCTTGGGAATTGATTTGTCTTCAATAACCTGATTCATAGGCATTGTAGCTTGATTATGAATCAAATGCTAAGAATTTTGATGAACATCGTGAAGAACGACATGAATATCATGGATTTAATTTGATGTAAATTTGGATAGAATGTCGATTTGTTGGCTTAGCACATTGTTTGCAGACCGAATGTCTTGATTTGGGTGATTTTCGCGAAGAACGTTGGGAACTTAGTCTTGATCACCATGGATTTGACTTCAGAGAATTGCAGGACTTCCTTGAATGAAGATTCCTTCTTCTGTCTCCCTTCTTGTTGTGTGTCATTGGCTTGTAAAGAGGACCCTTGTTTATAGGTGTGAGAGATGAATTCTTACCATATTCAATTGACGAGGTAGCACGATCTGACTGGCTTTCCAATATTTGGTAACAATGTATTGCTTTGATCACAAGATGTGATTTGAATTGCCACAATATCAATATCAATATCTACCTTCCTCGTTTGCAACATGTGACTTTTATTGCCAAATTTTGGATATAGAAATATTTGATTTAATCACCAATTAAATATTTTATTTAATTTTGGAATTTAATTTGAAATATTCAAAAATATAAATAAAAATATAATTGATTATTTTTTAAAAGAAATATTATAAATGTCAATTTATATTTGGCATAAAATTTCAATGCGAGCAGTGAGCTTAGGGGATCATTGAAATGGTTGCGTACGAATTGCATAGCCAAGGGGTGGAAACGAAGGATCATCTCTTCTATGGCTACGTGCAAACTTTTGGCGCAGCTCGATTTCCTTTAACACAGGTAGCAAGACCTCAATCAGTGGTCGAGATGTTTTTGGCATTGGTTTGAAAAGGAGATAACAAGATGGTGAATCATTTAATGCTAACGTGTTGGCAGATACGGTGGCTGCAGAATAAATTCTATCTCCAAAGCGAAATGCTGCATTTTTTGGGGGGTGCACGGGTAGGTGTCTGCTTATTATTTGAATTTGAGGAAGCTTGGGGCAACGATTGGAGGTTCAAAATAATTGATCCACCACGTGCATGGTGGACTCTACCGCTTAGTAGATGTTGAAATTGGAGGTGAATGCTGGGGTGAATGTGGAGAAGGGATCGATTGGGTATGGATGGTGGAACTTTTCTAGGCTGTCAAGAAGGCTTCTGTTTAAGGACTTTGTTGAGGGCCTTAAGTGCCAAGAATATTTGGCCCATAACACCCTTCAAGTTTTTATTTAAAAAACTAACCCTCAAATTATATTTTCATTTTTTTTTATATTGAATTTATGATGTGGCACTAATTATGGATAAGTACACTTATTTACCTTAAAGATTTGAACGGGGGCCGAATTATAATAACTTAACTTATGAGTGGGGAACTTACAAGAACAACAAAATGGCCAGGCCGTCAAAAAACAAATGTCCGTTCGGGCCAATCTTAAAAGATACTACAAAACAGTCAGGCCGTGACAAAACAAATGGTTGTTCGGGCCAATCTCAATGTACAACTTACAAACGATCCATGAAGAGATAAGTCAATCTTTTTAAATCTCAATGAACAACTTACAAGCAATTCATGAAGAGACAAGTCGATCTCTTAAACCTTAATGAACAACTTATGAGGGATCGCTAAAGAGATCGCATGGCATTACGAAGGGTCTCTTAAAGAGACAAGTCAATCTCTTTAAATATTAATGAACAACTTACAAGTGATCTATGAAGAGACAAGTCAATCTCTTACAAGTGATCTATGAAGAGACAAGCCACAAAAAAGGACGGTCAATCTCTTTCAATATCAATGAACATCAATGGCCATTTGGGTGGGCCAAACGGCCAGACCGTTACAAAAAGGACGGTCGCTCAAGCTAATACTATTCTTTTTTTAGCATAATCTCTTAAACGACCTGGTCATCACAAAAAGAACGGCCGTTTGGACCAATCTCTTAAGCAAATTAATCTATCGCTTAAGCGATACTATTCCCTTTATCAAAATCTCTTAAATGGCCATATAATCATTTAAGAGGTTATGTTATTTTTACTATGTAGAATAATCTCTTAAACAGTTAGGGCGTTAAAAAGAGTACGGCTATTTCAACCGATCCCTTAAGTGATCAATCTTTTACTTAAGAGATTCCACTATTCCACTATCCACTAAGGATATGTGTCAGTCTAGGTTAATGTGATGCTCACAAATATTTCTTCTTTTAAAATCATCCATATAAGTAGAAAGAGCCTAAGCGAGATGTTTACACTTGTATCATATCTTGTATATTCTAGTAATCTTATGTGTATGTTAGCATTAATTGAAGAAATGACCTTTAAAATTGACATGTGAACTAGAATTATCCTATTATACATCTATAGTGTATATAAGCGAAATATACACAAACATACTTCTTAGATGTTAGAAAATGTAATATATTTATATGTGTTTATATAATTTCAAAAATAAGTAGATATATATTTTTTAAATCGTAATTATACATTATATGTTTGGAATATATGTATATGTATATATGTGTGTGTATGTTTGAAAATTGTATATGTTATGATTGATAAAAATAATTTCATGCATTTTGTAAAATAAATATAGGCATGTAACATAAAGTTTTCAAGGAAAGATTGTCATATAATACATATAATACATGTACATAAATATTATTATTATATTATTATTATTATTATTATTATTATTATTATTATTATTATTATATATTGTGAAATCAATTGTTTCTTATCAAAACATAGTTATCCTACCTCTTAAAATATCACACAATTTTTATAAAATAATGTTCACATAAAGTAATGATCATATAATTCACACATATAAAATAAGAATCACACAAAATAATACTTGCACAAAACATGAAACAATATATAATGAATTTTAAAATTTTTCATAAAACATTAAACAACATATATAATTAATTTAAAAATACTAGGAAGTACCGGGGCAATTACATCCTCCCCCCCTTAAAAGAAATTTCATCTTCGAAATTTATACATTGCTTAGTAAAAGAGTTAAGAGTATTTCTCCATCATCTTTTTCAACACTAATTTCTCCATTTTCCAAAAATACGTTTTCACAATAGATTTTAGAACCCAAAATATATTTCAACCCAATACGAAATCCAATAGATATACTAGAGGTTAAAAGCCACACATACCGATACCGTCTGCCAGGCATTGGGACTCTAGAGATGGCTCATGTGTGCTCAAGAGGCGACTCCCACACACGTAGCACTTTGCTCCCCAGGCTCAAAACATTCAAGACATAGTACTTGACCTCATGGGCTCAAGACTTTCAAGATATAGTACTCGGCCTCGTGGGCTCAAGACTTTCAAGACATAGCACTTGGCCTTGTGGGCTCAAGACGTAACATTTGCTCTGCAGGTTCAAGAGGTGGCTTCCGTGTGCGTAGCCCTTTGCCTCACAGAGCACTTAGCTCTCGGTATTCCAGTTGGCAACCTGGCTTTGATACCACCTATGATGCCTCTCCTCACTAGGACCATCCTATACGAGTAGGGCTCACTTAGCGGTCTTGTTGAGTACCCATTTTCAATCGGTACCCAATATTTGCAACTTATTCAATACTACCCAATAATAAAATTGAAATAAATCAAAATCACAATTAACTCTTATGGAATTATATGGTAACAATCTATCCAAGCACAACACTTCACTAAGTAATCTTCCGATTCCTATTAAATAAGCTAATCTTCTATAAATAATAAAGGACTTGTAATGCACCAATCGCCTTAATCGAGTCCCCTCAACCTCTTTTCCTGAAATTGAGGCAATGAATAGAAAGAACTTGGGGTGGTAAGTCCATTTACTTCGTTCCAATCTCTACTACAATCATCATCCGTTTATACGTAGAAATTGGTTTCACAAAATGGTATCATATAAAAGGTTTCATCGATAGTCCGTTCCGCCTGATAGAATTCTTTTTATAAATACCTAGGCCTAAATTCCCAAGGGCGTCCCCAATGGTAAACAAATATAACAGGACGGATATGGCTCACAAGCTGTCAATAAAGCAGTAACTTGTTTTCTGCACTTGGAAATGCAATATTTTCAAATATAACTTGACTTATAATTTGGAGAAATATTTTCATTGAAATGCAGGAGCAAGATAGAATTCCAGAAAGATCGGATAACATAAATATGACAGGGTAGGCTATACGAATAATAATATTTACAGCATATAGTTCATTGCTCCATCAAGGTATGTAATGAGCACTCACCTTAAGAGTTTATCAAGTTTATAGATTTGGTTTGGCTAGATCAACTTGGCATTCTCCTTTTTAAGAGTGTTTGAGGGAAATAAGGGGATAAATAGAAGGCTAATGGGTATATATGGATGAAAAAGGAGGGTTTATTATATTATACGTGTGTCAAAGATAGGCTTTAAATAGGGAGTGTCTTGTGTGTTGAGAGTAGAGTGAGTGTGGGTGGTGTGTGTTTTAGGTGGGATTTGTGTTGTGTGTGTTGGTGTGTTTGTGTGTGTTGTGTGATTAAATAGGGTGCCAAGCCCCTCTATTTATAGTGTTTTCCCTCAAAAGATAGGATAA